>WEIV01023033.1:258554-331889 GCA_013390005.1 Calyptomena viridis
CCCAGGTCGGGGTGGGGTCGCTCAGGTAGGGCTGGCATCGCTCAGGTGGGGCTGGGATCGCTCAGGTAGGGCTGGGATCGCTCAGGTAAGGCTGGGATCGCTCAGGTAGGGCTGGGATAGCCCCAGGTAAGGCTGGAATAGCCCCAGGTAGGGCTGGGATAGTTCAGGTAGGGCTGGGATCGCTCGGGTAAGGCTGGGATTGTTCAGGTAGGGCTGGGATTGCTCAGGTGGGGCTGTGGCTGCCTCCAGTTGTCTCCCAAGCAAACCACACAATATGCCACCATCCAGTGACAGTGAAAACACGAATGTAACACGGTTTACAGATAATTTCAAGGAGGAAAGCCCGGGAAACCATAAATCTTATGAAAATATGAAAATAACCTCCTTAAGGAATGGAGCGTGTTGCTTCCCTGAGCAGCACCTTTGCTGTCATACTGCCTTACTGAGTGTTCGGATTTTTAAATTTTTCTTCAAAATAAATATGTCTCACATGAACAGAAAATATTTTGTGTTATTTACTGGCAATCGACTATCCCCAGAAAGACAGTGCTTTTGCAGCAGCACTTCCCAAGACAGCCTTTTAGCTATAACGAATTACACTGTCATCAGTGTAGTATTAACTCATTCAAATGAACGTTAAAGTGACCTGACAATACTGCACAGAATTCATATTTCAAATTCATCTGTTGTCAAGAAAATTCCCTCCTCTGTACACAGGTATTCTCTGCACCATGACATGCACTACACACACACACAGAGGGCCGTGTTGGATCGAATTCTGAGATTATAAAATCTTCATTAAATCTATCTTATAAAGTGTTTATAGGTATTTTTTCAGCTTCCCAAGAGGAGTCCAAGGTTATGCATTCTTTTTGCACAAGGCAATCTCACAACAGGAAACTAATCTTGACAAATGACCAGACTTTGATAGCTGTGATCTAAACCACTGCTCGTTAGACTGTTCATTTTATAAACGAATGGTAATAAACCTGTTGGGAAGTGTAGGATAGCAGGAATACTTTACAGATCACCCCTTTACAGGTTTCAATCAAAGGCATAAATTTTAAGGGGAGCACACATATATTCTGTGCTGAGACAAAGCCTCTGTCCCACATCAGCTACATTTAAAGGAATATTTCTTTTGCTTTCTATACATTTTACAAATAATTTGCATAACTCCGGCTTTTTACCCACAAGGCTGATTATCTCCAGATCTCTTAAGTTAATGTCAAACCTCAAAATCCTTGGACTTGTTCAAGTATGTGGAGAGTGGAAATCAAATGCCTTTATTAGAAGCCCCAGGAAATCTCTGACTCCTAAGCACAACGAAAACATTCCAAAGAAAATTGTTCAAAGAGGACAAAGGAGAAAAGCAGAACAAGAAAACCTTGTTTTGAATCAATGATTGCAGAGTTTTATAAATAAATTCTGTTGCCTAGACAATTTTGAAAGACAATTCAATAGGTTTAGGAGTTTTTAAGTGTGTTTGCCTCTATGCCTGGAACACTTGTGGGATTCAGCCAAACTAAAGCTTGGAACAATGGCCTGTCTGTCCATCGGAGTATTACAATAAATGCTGTGAAGCAACTTTACAGTACTAGATAATCAAAAAGACTTTACCAGCTAAAACTGGGTGAACTTAAATTAATTTTGCATGTGTATCAAGGGCAATGCAAATGCTGAGACATGTGGTCCTGTCTTTAAACAGTAGATGAAAATGTTCACCAGCGGAAGAGGCCATAAAGATTTTATTTGTTAGGATATCCCTGTGAAGTCAGGCTGAATCAGTAATCCTTAGAAACAACCACAGTTACATGATCCACTGTGCCTTCCTGCATGGCACAGCCATCTGGTGTGCAACACGGAGCCCTGATTTATTATCTCCCGAGCAGTATCTGCAGTGAGTCTGACCCTGCTTTGCTCCTGAGAATCACGGCTCTGCTGTTTACTCTCCTGGTGTCCTGACAATCCACCCTTTACCTTTCTATTGCCAGCTCAGGTCCTTCATTTCCTCCTGTCTGTGGGCAAATAGATTTTAATTGTTTTATTATAACTGATTGAATCTGTGTGCTGAGAGACCTCCATGTGCAGTGTGAAATTTACTGTTCACATTAAGTGTAGTTCAAGAGGTTTGTTATACAGGACAGAGGTAGAAAAATAGACTGATTTAGTGGGGTTGTTTATTTACTGGGCCTCTGCCATGAAGCAGTAAATAGGAAGTTATTAAGCCACGTTTGATGTATGCAAAAGGACAGATGCTACTGCCTACCTATCAGAGACCTTCAATCACTTCCCCTCTGTGCTGTGCTGACATTATGTATTGCAGGAACCACAGCAGATACCTGCCTTTTCTTTATTTAATAAATATGCAAAGACGGTGGTCACGAGCGTTTGTAAATCCTGTCGGTGCAGTCTCCAGCTCTGATGCTTCTCCCTCCTCTCACCCTCCCGGGACACCCCTGTCAGCCCGGTCCATCACCAGGAGCTCACTCTGCACTCCTGTGCTACCAGACTGGGTAGAGTGGGAGTAAAACACGTCATGCTTTTCACACAACTGAGTTTTAGTAAGAGAAGAAATTAAATTACTAATGAAAGACATCTGTTACTTGTTATTTGGGAGAAATTTTGATACTTCATTCTTTAGATGACACGGAATCAGGAAAACACCATGCATGAACCTTTTCCAGCATAGGACTTGAACATTTTTATAGTGTCTTATAGCCCATGGGTGCTTATAGAGAGGAAAAACTGTTGCTTGGTTACAGTCAACTCTGAACATTCAAAACATTTTGAATGCAGTAAAGCAAAACAGAAATATTGTAATTTTATGATCTAAAAAAAAAAAAAACCAGCCTTAAAAAAAATTCCATTTAAAATATTTTCCCTGCAGAAGAAAAAATAGTTTATTAAAGCCAACTTCATAGCTGAAATTTCAGTAAAAGAAAGCTAATTCCCTTTCTCTGAATAGTAATAAAATGTACAAAAATTAAAAGCTTCTAGGAAAAAACCTGTAATATTTAGAAAGAAACTAACACAACCTTTTTCTTCTTCAGGCAGAACTGAAGAAAATATTTATTCACCCTCTATCCACAGGTGCTGTAATATGAACATCAGCTACTGGTGAAAGCTGGTGTTAAATCTGCACTTCACAATGTGGATTTGGACTCACAGGTTGCACATACCACCCATCTTGGTACTGAGGGACTTTTTCTTCCCATTACCACTTTCCCTGTATTTGCACGAGGCTCCTGCCCTGCCCAGAGGAGCCGAGAGGAGCAGGGACAGCATCTCATCCCCACGGCAGCTCTGGCTCTGAAGCTGCAGGACTTGGGCCGTGCACAGTCAGAGCCACCCCCGCCCCCCAGCACGGCCCAGGGCCACCTCGGGCCATCAGAGCCACCCAGCCCGGGGTGGGTACACACCCACAGAACCCCCCTTTGGGGTCCCACAGAACCCCCCTTTGGGTCTCCCTTCCGTGGGACCCCTGGGGACCCCCTGCCCAGCGCCCACTGCCCACCCCACACCGCGGGGCACCAACGGCTCCAGGGCACAACCGGGATGCTCAGACAAAAGCACAAAGACACACAGAATTCAGAGCTTACATCCTAATGCAACTTGCTGAAGTGGGGCCAGAATGGCCTAAATAGTTACATCTCCCTTAACTATAAAGTACAACATAAAATGCAAAGTGCAGAGGAGTTTCTCGCTTTGAGCACAATGTGACAGAATGAATCCTTATCTTTGCTTAATTTTCATCCCCTAATTGACCACTTTGTTCAACTGTCTTCCATCACTGCCATGCTGTTCTATTTTATAGCATTTTTCCTTACAACACTTTGATGGAAAAATTTATGAGGAATCGAATTATTGCTGTTAGAAGGGAATTAAAACAATTTTTCATTTACAAAGTCACTGATATTGCTCTACTGTGCTCCACCTTTGGGAATCCAATTGCTCTTCTCAGCTACTCCCATTCCTCTTTACAGTACAGCAATTGCACTGTACAGATTATGGCTGCAATTTTCTCCTAATCTGTTCTGTAGAACAGAAACTGTTATAAAAGTTAAGGGCGCCAATTGAATTGATAAAGCCAGGGCTGCAATTAAGAAGCCTTAATGAATTAACAAAATATGATGATTCTGTTAGAATTATATTTTTAGGCAGTGCGAACATTTGTGAAATAATGTTATTTTTGTCCATGAGTTTCAAAAAGGCTAAATGGGCTTCTGCTGCTGTGGTTTTTGTATTCTCCAAATCACACCCAAGGGCTGTAAAAGCATCATATGTGTTGGAGAGTTTGTGCTTCTGCTGCAGCTCTGCCCAGCCAGGGGGTCACCAACACCCAACTGCCTTCTCATTTTTCTTCCTTTGGATTTTTATTCAGTTATTTACACCTCTCAAAATACATCCACGTTTATTTCCTTCCTTTACCCCCTCACTGATGGCACAGCCCCACTCGGGGCTGGCACTGCTGGCTGCAGCTCACAGACCCTTCTCTGCTCTGACCGACACCTCAGCTTTCCTTTTCACTAAGTGGCACACTGAATTTACAGTTGTCTCTGGATTTACATCACCAACAACGCAGGACAAATCTTCTAATGTAATTTTTATATGAGATTTCACCCTAAAGGCCCCATAAGCAGGGAAATGGTACTGTTGGATTCACTACCCCAGCCTTCACTTTTACAAAAAAAAATAATCATGTGTCAAAGCAATTCAAATGTAATTTTTAAGTTATTTCTTGGCTTAGGGAAAGAATTTACACAGGGCCTTTTCTTGCAACTAAGAACATTAAGAGGAAGAAACGTTATTTGCCCGTATAAAACAAAATCACTTCCTGTGCCTGCTGCAGTGATGCTGTAGGACAGCTTGTGCCCAAACTCATCAGCACAGCCAATTTAGCAACTGATTTGCAATGGAAAGATACCTTAGTCCTGTGGTGTTAATGTCTTTGCAGTAGGGGGTCTATTGCCAGCTTCTCCAAACTCATCAACACAATCTATTATTAATATCCAGAAAGGCTTTATAGTATCTTTATAGCACAAGGCAATGAAAGCTCTGTGGTGTAATCTGTTATCTATATTGCAAAAACATGGGAAATAAACCAAAACATAGACACTTCATAAACAAAACGTTTCATCTGTTACATCCCTCTGCCTCCCCTATATATAAAGCAGTGGGGTGCAGGAAAGGCATTCAGAGAGATTTGCTGTTAGATGTGGCACTGGCTCCTTTTTAAATTCTATTTGTATTGTGACCAACTTTACATGGAATGAAAATTTCTGCTTCTTTCACTGAGATGGAAATGTTCAGATCTTTGCAAAATTAGACTGCGTTTCATTGACAGAACAAAGGGGTTTAGGAGCAAAATAAGGCTTCCAGAACTCCTACAGGAAAGCTCTTTATGACACAGGGATGAGCTGCTGGGTCCCGTGAGGAGGGAGCTGCAGTGGGGGAGGAGGGGGCACAGCCTGGGGCAGGTACGGGTGTCAGGGCATTACCATGGCATGAGCTGAAGAATTTGTCTCCAGTAAGCAGCAGCAAACCCAAGTGCCCACTGGCATCTCCCTGGAGGCACTTCTTTCTTTGGGAAGCATTCAAGAACAGAATTTGAGCAGAACTGGATCTTTTCTTCTGTTATTGATCTGCATGTCAATATTTTATATGAAAAGCCCAGAATGACCCTACACTTCGTCCCGAGGTCACTAGTCCCTGGACACAACTAGAAACGTCATTTAACAGCAAAGAAGTAAACACACAGTTTAAAACCTGAGAAGGTTTTGTTTTGAACAAACAGATTGTGGCAAAGGTGGAAGTGAGAGGGGGGCACGGAGCAGTTTTGTGGACTTAGTGCATGTGTTTGCAGTACAGTAAGAACCAAAAAAGTGCTCAACATTGGACTGTATCTTATTTCCCAGATGCCCTTTTATGTTCTTTGCCTGTTAAAAATAAATTGTTCTTTTGTAGTGTTTGTCTTTTCAGTCCGACTGTCAGCTATTATTTTTCTATTTCCTCTTTTTGTCACTTTGCATTATTTTTGGTGCTGTAATTCCCATTTGCTCCCACTCCTATCTTCCTGTCTCCCATTGTTCCATTTTTTAATCCCCAGTTTTACTCTTCTTTGGCTCTTTTTTGGGCCATTCTCAGTAGGGTTTGAGAGAATACCCAGGCGTGACTCCCTGCTATAGCAACCACACCTCCCCAGGAAAGCCACAACAATCTCTTCGGGAGGAGGAAAGTCTTTCACAAGCTGGCAGCAAAAGTAAATCCTTCTTCAAGGAACAAGAAGGATTAGCAGGGAGCAGTGGGCTGCAGACTTAACCCTACCCCTCATTTCTTTACAGCACCAGTCACTCAGAACCCTGCTGTGATGTACAATTAAACAGAACCCAAAAAAATCCTGAATGACACAAGAGCAGGATTGTGTAAAGGTTTAATTCTACTTTAATACCTTTCCAAGTTCAGAACTCAAAGATAGCAATTTAACCCAAGAATCCCCATCCGAGCATGAAAAGTTGCTGCTTGCCTTACAAAAGTCCCAGCTACATTCTGCTCTAAATCATGCTCTTTTAGCCTTTTAATGGATGAAATTTTTCTCCCCCAATCCTCTCACACAGTTTCTCTTTATTGTCCTTCTTTCACAAACTTTTCTCCTCTGATAAAGACAGAAGAGTCTTAACAGAGGCACAGAGCTTTGGGGAGAAGTCTGTAAAAAGGACCACTGAAAAAGGAAAAGGAACACTAAAAAACTGGTACTCAAACTCCAAAACTCAGGCAGCTAAGGGTGTCTCCTGAAATGTCCAGGAATGGTAATTTAACCTTGAAATGTGAAGTAACTCTTACTAACACTATGTCAATTATTTACTATTAATATTGCAATGGAAAACAAATATTCCTCTTAATACAGGCTTTTTTTTGAAGACTTCAAACATCTGATTCATCTTTTTTAAGTTAATAAACAGACGAGTCTAGTCATTCTAGTATAGATGATCACTATAGTTGCTCTATAAACTGAATTTTTAAGATTAGACACAGAACTACCAAAATCTCCTGGCTTCTGTAAGGCCAAATATGGTTGAGAGAGTCTTAAGACTCAGCTATCAGCATCTGTGTTTGTATTCAGGCTTTAGTAAAGTAGCTCCTCTAAACACACACAAAGAGATTTATCAGTAAGCAGGGCCCTACAGCATGGCCAGACCCTCCTCTTGCCTGCACAGATTTTAAGTTATTCCAGCAGTCAAACATATATCACACAGGACACTTCCACATGTGTGAAAACGAAATCCCATTAGATGCCAACAACATTATTAGGCATGCAAAGAGGATTATTCCCTTAAGCTCAGCAGACGGAAAGGTTTGTCTAAACATTTTATTAACTTTTTCAGATTTTTTTTTAATTAAATGAAAAGTTGTAAGTAGGTCAAAGCTAGAAAATACTACTTAACTTCTGGTTATGTGTATGTATATATGTCATACACACACACACAGAGATGCTTGCTAGATAGAAATTGTACAAAATCCCTCTCCCCATCTTATCAGCAAAGCATTCCTTTCTTTCAGCGAGAAAATTTGTACGGCTTGAAATTGTTCTATAAAAGCACAGAAATTTCCCATGGTGTTGCTGAGGGTTCCATATGTTTCCAAACATGAGGTGCTTTGTTGAATATGTGGTTAAAAAGAAATCCTGCTCTGGCCGCACTGTCCTTTCTACAAAGTTGGCAAAGCACATTTTTTATAAACACAATATTTGCTGAAATGCATTGAAGTTTCCTCACCAGGAGCTCTGAAGTTCTTAAGATCATCTGTTAAAGATAAAAAGGGAGGACAAGCTGTGTCAGCTTTTGCTTCGAGTAAGTGAGATATAGAACTCCTTAGGCAGCACGAGGAACAGGACCAGGTCCTCACTGAGAGGGAAGATGGCTGTGATAACGTTCAGCTCCACTGGCAGTTCGGTCCTAAATCTATTTTCTGCTCTTCCCTCACAGAACCCCCAGCTTTGACATTCAAGTGTTGTTTGCAGTATCTCAATTTGTTGTTGGAAGGAAAGTGATTCCTCTTTTGGATCCCACACCAACACAAATCCCAAAGCACAGCACAGCTGCCCTGGGAATGCTGCAAGAGGCAGCACGTGCCTGTCCACGCTGGTCACGGCAGATCCCGGGCACTGACAACCCACACACCGGTCGGGTCTCACTTCACTGCCAACAGCCATTCAAATATTGAAGATTTGCTTCTAGCACTGCAGCGAGCAGGCAGGAAATGCAGAAGCTTGGGTGTACAAGTTAATGAAATATGGTTGGGTGAACATAAGCTCTTCATTTAGACAATAACAGTTACTGCCACAGTGTCTTTGTACCCGCTTTATGAAAGTCATAAACTCTCCAAAGAGAAGCGCGAGCTATTTCACCCTGACGGTCTTTGACTCCCTCTCACAACCTGCTGCCGCAGTTAGAAAGTATCAACTGCCTTTGAACAGATTAGGACCAAGTTAAAGTGTGACAACATCTTAAGCTTTCTCCACATGTTGCCAATGATTTCCAACTAAAGATGTTACCCTCATCACTTCTGCCACAATGATAAGAATCTATAGCCCGCTCACTTGAGGAGATAAAAGCAGTTTAGCTGGAAGTATAAAGTACTCCGACCTGCTAAGCTGAGTGGTTGGCTGCCCCAGCCTAGCTGAATTTTTTCCTCTACAAAGCACGAAATCCTTATCATTAGGGACTTAAGCTGCTTTTTATTTTGAGACAAAAAGAATATTGTTTATTGGCATCCAACTCAAACCAGCTGTAAACAGTTGCTTTGATGAAGAAGCAGCTAAAACTTCAGGGTGCCTGAAGGCACAAACCTACTGAGTGTCAATCATTAAAAGAAGAATGTAAGGTGTATATAGGGTCAAAAGAAGGCCAAGAGACATTTACGACCTCAGGGATCCTGGACAGCTTGCATTGCCTTTAGAACCAGAAGAGGAATTGAAGCTATTCTGCTACATGACCTCTATCTCCAGCAGCAGCTCTGGGCTCAGCTCAGCCCTGGGTTTACCCACAGGAGCAGCAGCCCTGCAGTGTAAGGCTCTTCTCAACATGACTGAGGGAGCCCCATGGTGAACCCTGATCTGACAGAGCTGGAACAGCTCCAGGATGCTGCACCTCATGGCACACCCAGGGCCCTCGGCCCACGCAGAGGGCTCTGGCAAGCAGGAGTCCTGCTGGTGTCTACAGACATTTGAATTACTGATGGGAGGGTAATTTTAATTCTTCTTGTAACTTACTTCTTTCATCAAGAAACACTTTACTGGCTGCAACAACTCTTTAAATTAGACATGCTCCACCAACAATTTTGGTGCCACAGCCAGACTGACACGGACTCTTACAGAGTGAAATGCCAGCTGCTCTGGGTAGTCCAGGAGGATGGGCTGGCATCCACTGCTGGCCCTCTGGCCACCCTTCTCCCTCCTTGACCCTCTGATGTCTGTCAGTTGTTCCAGGCTTCCTCCCACTCCCCATCCCTGGCACAGTACCAGAGCTTTCCTGGAATGAGTGGTGGCACCGAGGGGTTCAGCACAGAGTGCCAGTGCTGGCTGATGGGGCACAGGGTTCCTGCTCCTTCACAAGAGCAGAGCAACTCCTCAGTGGGAATTCAACTGCTGAGTGAACTCAGCTATCCAGTGAGCCAGCTCTCAGTCATGCCATAGGACCTGGAATATTTCACAGACACCCTTTATTCCTGTGGAAGGTCCTGGTGCCACCAGAGATGTGGCTCCTCCAGGTAAGGGCTCAGCAACTCCTCCTCCTCCCAAGACTGAGAAGATACACACCAGCATTCCCAGTTCCTCTGGCAGAAACAGGGCACATCTCCCTGCCCACATCCTCACAGACATCACAAACAGGGTACAAAAGTATCCTGGTTTGGGGCATTCAGTTCAAAATTGCCACCTGGGCTTGGAGCTCTGTCATGGGCTTCTGCCAGCCTGGCACCCCCTGCCCCATCCCCCTGCTGCCCACTCCCACAGCCACACTGGAAGCCAGGCTGTCCCCACATCCTTGCTAACATCCCCGGCCCTGCTGGTCCCTCCCTGGCTTCAGCTCCAAGTGTCCATACAGTGCAGGGGCTCCCCCCAGATACCCCAACATGGCTGGAATTGCAGGTATTATTTGGGGCTCATATGGAAGGCAAAAGGCAGTAGAACATTTGTGGTGCTATTAGATTATACAACATCATATACATAATACAAAAAAAAAAAAAAAGAAAAAGTCTTTGCAATTTATTCTGTTATGAAATTTTCCTGCATAAAACCTCACAATTTATTTTTTTTTTAAAAAAGACAGTGGTTTATCTTTATTGTCACACTGATATCTTTATAAACTTACTCTAGTGATCTACAGGAAAAGCAAACCAGGCAGCTCTGTATTTATGGGCATATTTTAAAAGCCTCTTATATTTAACAACTGCATTTAGCTGCGTTAACTGCGAGTTGCAGTAATAAAGGCTCTGCACACTTCGATGCTAAATTAAAAAAGTTCTGCTGTTCAATAATACATAGATGCTGTTTTTTTCATTACTCTTTAATATCATTTCCATTTAGTTTATAAATAATTGTAGCTAGCTAATGAAACGAAATAAAACCTGCCTCCAATCCATTCCCTAGAGCAAACTAAACTCCTCTTTTTAAAGCTTCTTAATCACCGCCCAGTTCTTAGAAAATTAGCATAGTAATGGGCTTTAAATTGAGCCTCTTTGTTTTTTAATTAAGCTCCCAGCAGGTAAAAATAAAACAGATTATTGAAGAATATGCCAACACTAATAGCCTGCAACTCTTTTGACAATTAAAAAGATCCCATGTTAACCCTTTTGAGGAATTCTGCATGCTAATTAGTCACTCTGAGGCCCAAATCCATCAATATTCCATCCAGACACCTTGTAAAGTGGAGATGGCGGAGTCGGTCTGTGTCCGTACGTGCCCCCCTCCCCACAGAAGGTGCAGCACAAACCTCCGGTGGTGCCCAGACCCCACGAGTGGCTTCGTGCCAGCGCAGGATGGCACTGGCACGGCTGGAGCCGCCGCCCACCCTGTGCCCGCTGGGTGCCCCCGCAGCTCATCCCGTGCCCGAAAAGCCCCTGTAACTCCGGCACTCGCTGTCTGCCGGTGCCTCCTCGGAGCCCGTGCGACAACAAAGGGGACGGGATGCCCGCGGAGCAGCCCCAGCGCCAGCCCTGGGGTGGGCACAGCAGCACCAGTCCCCCAAACATGCCAGACCCTGTTTTCCTTGGTAACACTGAGCTACCCCAGAGGTAAATCAGGTAAATCTTGAGCAGAACACGAGCGTTATTAAAGAGCAAAGTCGGAGCCATGTGACGGGACAGTAGCGATTCTCTGGGAAAATTCACTAGACACTGCTGGCAGCCTAGAAATAGAAATAGCACCGAGCTTCCCTGGCAGTTCTCTGTCAAATATTTGGAAAGCTCTGTCCGAGTCCCGTGCTTAATGTTCAGTGTCTGCTCTGAGTATCAGTGCAAAGTGCTGGCTGCCCTCTGCCTGCACCCAGCCAGGACGATGGATCCCCACGGCCAGGAGCACGGGGTCCATCCAGAAATGAAATCAGCAGCATGAAAAGCCCATTCATTCCCATGGACGCCGATCACTCCGTGTCCTCCTGAGTCTCCCGGAGTGGGAATGCTCTGAAGTACCCAGCGAGGTCCTGCCAAGTCCTGGCAGCTGCAGGAACTATCCTGTCACTTGCTGTTCTATATTACACCTTCCAGTGTGAGGGTCCCCGTGATGGAGTCAGGGGATCAGATTTAAGGGCAGACTCCAGCCATGAATATATGCTGCCTTCTTTCACTGAAGCATTTGTGAGCCTCCAATATGTACTAACATTGCATTTTCAAAGATAAATGACATTTCTTGTGTCTCTTAAGTGATACCAGACAATTTGGAGAAAGAAGGATGCACTTCACTCATAATGAATAGAAATTTATCCTCTGTGCAGGGACAGGCCTTACCCACTTCACTGGGCACCTCTGGACCACGACCTGTCATAAAAATTGCCAGTAGAATCATTCAAAACAATGTAAATCCATCACAACTGAATTCACTTCCCCTGAGCTACACTGGAACAGCTCACAGACAATGTACAGCAGAACTGGAGAAGCTTCACTCTGAGATGGTGATGATGACTTGGAGTTTCTCAGGGGGATCTTTGGTCCCACAGCCCCCACCCCTCTGCTCCCTGCTGGGCCTGACAGACAGGTAATGTGGATAGAGATGCTAATTCCTCCTGGCACGATTTCAATCACAGGGATCTCTCCAGGAATATATTTTCTTTAAAGCAAAAAGCCACAATGTTGAGAATAAGGTTGTAGTATTTCCATTCACAAGTGGTGGAGAACAGCTGGAGAAGTGATATTGGGTACAAACTTCTCTATCCTTATGCCTGAGGTTTGTCAGCTGTTGGTGGGGCTGCAGAGTGGCTGCAGAAGAGCAGCAACTTGTGAGTGACACATTTCCCAAATTCCCAAAAACTAACTTTAGAGAATGCAGAATCCCCTACAGCAAACAACTGAACTCCCACTGTTTCATGCTGAAAACTGCCCAACAAACTGAGGACAACAACTCCCTATGCCTACAAAATTTATAGGACAGATTTCGAGCTGGAAAGCATGCTTACATATTTTGTACATCACAAACCTTGTGCCATGTCACATGGAACAAGCTATTCCATGAAACTCTGCTGGCAAAACCATTTTGGAAACATGCATTCACCCTGATGTGTCTCAAGAACACAGAATGCAGCATTTGAAAAGGCTTCTGCCTTTTTTGAGGGTTTTTACCAGGCTCAGAGACATTCCTTACTACATAAGTAACTCCTCCTCTACCACAGAATCAGTCAAAATGGGAGAAACTTTTCTCTCTGTCTAATCCTGACTGGTTTTCAGCTGTGGCTAAAGATAGAGCTACAATGAACCCACTATCTTCTGCTCTGTGTGCACAGGCTGTTATCTCCACCACCATCTGACCTTTTGCAAATGTGATCCAAGGTGACCTTTTACTGTTATTGCAGCAGTAAATGCAGTTTTTCAAGTAATTCTCACAGGAGCATGTTCTACATCAGTAATGGGTATGCATCAGAAAATCTAACCTCTGCTGTGTTGGGTTTATTATCATGGCCATGTCTATAGAGATGTACAATTTTGTATGAAACTGATATGAACCTGGCACTCCTATTGCCAAGGCACTGGCCAGCAACACCTTTCAATGGGCAGTGCAGCTGTCCAAACAGTGGCTGCTGTACCTGGGTGCCACACATGGACTTGTTTGCTCTCTTCCAGAATACACAGAGGTAATTCTTCTGGATTTCATCACTGTCCCTTGTTTTATGCTTTATATCCAACCTCTCAAGCAATCAAAGTATTATTTCCTAACAAAAATATCTGTCATTTGATTGCAGCTGGTCTCAGCCTCCTTCTGCACCCTAAAAGTGGGGTTTGGTTTAATGTCTCCTTGGCAGGAGTGGTTTGTACTGGCACAGTGGGATATGGTTTCTTTTGGATAAAGGATGTCCAACTATTGCTTGTTGAAAGCTCCTGTTGTAAAACCACTTTCCCCCACTCCACGAGGACAATCCCACTCCCAGGGGCCTGGAGAGCTCTGGGAGCAGTTTCCAGGTGTGTGCTGCTGCAGCCATTGGTGCTCTGCACACAGGTAGCAGGTGAGAGCACTCCTGCACCTTCAGCACCCCCAGCTCATGTTTTCTTACCAAGAAATAAATGTAACTTGACAGCAGCAAGGAAAGAGACAGGTCAGGTGCCAATTCTTTTGGTCAGGAAGGCACTGTCTCATGGCTGCACACTATGAAAACCTGTGTTTGCTAATGCAAATGACTAAATTTTACCATTGATTAGATTTATGGGCTTTACTGAGATTTGATGCTTTCACATGAGTAAATCGATACAGTCAAAATAATTTGGCATAAAAATATCAAAGAGGAACACAACTGGTCCCTCTTCCACACTCTTTAAGACACTTAGATAAATGAGATGACAGATGGGTTGAACTACTGGAGCTGCAATCTCATTTGAAAAAATATACTCTAATTTTTATTTCCAAATTCTGTCAGAACTGGGAGAAAGACTGTGCAGGTTTGGTAGTTACTAGCACTGCAGATATCAGCACTTTCCAAACACGAGGCTCTGGACAGATGTTGAAATACCAAGACTGTGCAAGAGTCACCTGCAAGGAACTCCCAGACTGGTCAAGGAAAGTTCACATCCCTTTGTCAGCACAGGAGGAGCTGCCCTGCCCTGTGCCAGGTCCTCAGAGCCACCTGCAGTGCCTGGTTTGCCTTCCCTGCTGTGAGCTGACTTTGGGCATCAGCTGCCAAATGGCACAAACCCCACAGGACACAAGTACCCAAACCCAGAGGGGTCCTTTACTCCCGTGGTTCCCTGTGCTCTCCACACATTCCAGGCTCTGACACCTCACAGAACACATTGGCCACAACTACCACAGAATTCCAGTAATGATCCCTTGGATAAGGGTGAACTCTGGCAAAGCTTCAGGCACTGGTCACTTCAACTGAATCTAACTCCCAGAAAACCAACTACCTCTGAAGCTGTTGTTCCTCATCTGTGACCCTTCCTGCCACCTCATGAAGCACACGTGCCACATCCTCCAAGTTCATCCTCTACCTGACCTGCATCAGCCCTTGGAACTCCAGCAGTTTTTGCAATTCCCATTAAAAAGACAAAGCTTGGACAGTTTTGTGCATAAGGCAGACTTCTACCTGGCAGTAACTCAGCAAACAATTCTGTAAATCTGAAGAAGATCATTAAATTAAAAGTAGCAAAATATGTCTCCTGTGCTCAAGACATTGTCTTCAAATTTTCTCTTATATTTTTGAAGCACTTTTTTCCGGTTTCATTTTTGTCTATCTTTAATTATCTGAACGGGAGAGAAGCTACCATGAATATTTTATTAGACTTGGTATTATGCAAATTAGAGAAGTTCGGACTTCACCATAAATTAGGTCTCAGCCCCCAGAGGACTGGTCCCATGATTTCCCACCTACTAAACAATGACCCTCAGCATTCTTCTGCTCTGGAGGAGGCTGAGTGCAATTCCTGACTTGACCCTGTAGGGATAAAGAGAGTGAGATACGTTGGGACTTTAGGAACTGGACTGGAGAGCAGAGTTCCTCTGGCTGGTGCTGGAACTGTAATTGTTTTTGAAAACCTTCCAATATAAGTGACACACGGGAAAGAGACAGAAATACTATTTGCATGATTCCTACACTCTGAAGCAGTGACTTTGATTGGGCTCACAGCACTGCAGTAAGTTACTTCAGCAACTCGACCACTCATCTCATAAATAGTAGAAAAATCTACAATTAAAGGCCAATTGAAATGCTGAACTCCAAGTCTTCCAACTTGCCTGTTCCTCCCCTGCAATGCAAGAACATGAATTTGGGCAGCATCTAAGTGTGAGCACAGCTCCACAGCAACCATCAGCCTCCTGACCCAAAAAGGGAAGGAAACAAAAAAGTATTTCTTAGGGAACTACCAAAATTATCATTACTCAGAACACAGAGTTTATTCACAACTATGAAACACTCCAGGCTGGATGAATCTCCAAGCTCTTCTTTTTGTTACCCTCCAGAATCAGAAGTATGATATGCTTAATTTAAACCACATTTCTCCAACCTCTAAGGGTTTTACCAGAGCTGGAAAGTTTGTCATCCTGTAGAAAACAATTTTATGTCATTTTTCTATCAAAAATTCACAAGCACTAATAAGCAAACTGAAGAACTAAGTAACGAATACATTTGTCCCAACACACACATTCCTTTCGTTCACATTTTCCTGAGCCCATGGCAGACTCCTAACAGCATGTTGCAGAATGGCAAGATGCATTTGCTACAGGTATGTAACTTAAAACTGTTTGTAAGAAACATCCTAAACATGTCCCTTGCTGTAAATGTGACATCTTTACAGCATATGCTTAGTAAATGAAAGCCCTGGGAAAAGGAGGAAAGTCAGGATACCTCCCATATAACTGATTGTAAATTCTTGGGCACCAGGTTTATATTCTTAATAACCTACTAGTTAGACTTAGTGTGTCTGTTCCATCTAAGTCAATTTAAATGAGGCGTACCAGATACAGTACATAAAGTGTTTCATACTTGTGGAGATATGTTTAAGTATTGTTTCTTTAGGAAAATCTAATAGCTAGCTCCAGTTAATCACTGTCAGATGTTCTATATGCTGCAAGTGGTAACTTCCTTGACACAAACTGCTTTTAATCAGGAATCTCCAGCATATCTTGCATATATCTCAGACTGACTTTTGTGATCCATTAAAAAGTTTTTATAACATTTAGTTTTTAGTCATGTTACCCTGGTTTACTCTTTGCTTTACTGGGTGCCTAGGAAAAACCCTACAAGAGAACTTCTTCTTTCCCTGGAAAAGGCCAGGAATTCCATGGGGTTTCATACAAATTAAACCACAGAATGTAACCCCCCCTTCCCCTCCCACTGGGGCTCCCCACACTTAGCTGGAGTCGGGGTTAATCCCAGTGTGTGACAGCAGTGCCCAGTCCAGGCTGTGCCAGGGCACAATTCCTGCTGCCCCTCCCCATCCCAGGCCGTGTTTGTAAACACGCCTTGGATGGAGCTCGGGCTGGAGAACTGACAGCAGCAGCTTCCACAGCACCTCCTTTAACTGCCCGCACTCCGAAAGGCAATCACAGCCACCCCACAATGTGTGATTAAACACACGCAGGGGATAATCTCGCCTCCGAAAAGCTGGAGAAAAGGTGGTGTCGAGACTGGTTTGAAGTGGCCTCCTTAATAGAAAAGGACGGTCCCTTTCTGTGTACATCATGATTTGCTTTGGGATTTCTGTTGTGCCCTGTAAGCCTACAGGATATTACAGCAGCTTTTGTGTCGCTGGTGACCCAGCTGTTCATTATTGAAAAATTCCACTGCTTGATGCTAAGGGCAGGAAGGCTGACCCCTCATCTTATGGACGTTACTATCTTTCAAAAGATACAGGATTAAAGGGCCGAGCAAAATCTGGAGGAAAGCTATGTCTGGTTTTCTGTGTTTTCATTGTCTTTCGCTATATTGGCCCAGAGAGGGATGTTTGTACAGGATTTAATTAGTTGGAATCAGGCTGAGATTATTGTTGAGACTATTTACTCAGCAAATCTCCAGTCTGAGCTGGAGCTCGAAATGAGTCTGAATAAGAAAATCGAGGAGTGCTCAGTCTTTACTGCTCACATTCTGTAATGAGCAGCAAGACATAGATGTGAAGAGTCTGATCATGTGAGGTGCTGAATGCCCTTCATTCCCACTGGGATCAATAAAGCATGGGGGAAACTACCATTATACCACATGATTGGGCCTTAATCAGCTATAAATAGCAAGTGAGAAGATCACGGAGGCCCCCAAGGTTTAAGAAGAACTTTTCCTGCATTCCCTTGGGGAGCTACAGCACTAGTGCATGATGCAGCACAGGAAGCAATAAAAGGCATGTTGCTATCACTACTGCAGTTGTAGCGTTCCATTATTCCATACAAATTTTTGGAATAAAAGAGGTTAGGAATAGACTATTTTTACATATTTATTTTTTAAATTAAAGCATCAAGATTTGGACATTAGACTTGACCCACTGGCTTCAGTAGAAAAGAAGACACTGCATCTGCTGGACAGGTGAGGGGTAAGGTGGCTACAAGAGCCAGGAATGTGGAGAAAGCAGGGGATACTGTTCTGAGGCAGGACATGACCATCTCCAGGAACACAGAGTATTCACTGCCTCCTCTGTTTTAGGAAGGGAGGAGATTCTGGCAGAAGATTCCCTGGGATCCACATTCTAAACTGCTCAGTAATTCCAGGCCCTGAGCTCTCTGCATTTCAAGGAGAGGGTGGTTTGGAAAGGTCAATGAGCTGCTGCCCATACTTTGTACAACAACACAGGTGCTCCGGCCCCACGTGCAAAGGCAGCAATACTGACCAGGGTACTTCTGGAGCTCTAGAGGGTGCAGAAGTGGCTTCTCCATCCACTCTTCCAGTAGTGCTTCTCTGTGCAGCGCTCAGGTGGGAGTTCCTGGACTCCATTTCCTTGTAGCACCTCTACCAAAATCATGAATAGCTGCTTGCAGACACAAGCGGTCACTGTCCAGTGATTAGAGGAGGCACTAAGATTGCTGAGAGAAGAAAAATGTGTGGGGTCAGCTCCCCTTACACAGGCACAACACTCATCAAAAAATTACCCCCTAGAATTTATTAGGCTTAAAGTCTTGATGATGACCCAGAGCTGCCAGGACCTCCACTGGAACACTAAACCAGCCCAACAGTATTATTGCAACAACATCCCATGGCTAGCTCAAAGTGCACAGAAACCAGACAATTCCTGCCAGCCAGAGGATGCTTCAGGTGAGGCAGCAGTTGCTTGGGTTGCACTGGTTACTATGGCACAGAGCTGGTGCTGCCAGCCAGGGGCTCTGCAGGCACACTGGGCTGCAGATGTTACCATTCACAAAACGGCCCTCTGGGGAGGGGAAAAGCCCTTCCCACAGGCCAGAGGCCTCTTGTTGCCTGGCTGCACTATTTCAGTCCAAATAATATTGTTTTAAACTTTGCAGACTGAAGAGTAAGAGATAGAGAGAGAGCAAACACAGAACCAGAGTGGAGCCTCACCAGTCAGACACCAGTGACCACCCGCTCCTAAAGACAAAAGCAGGCTCTGACTCAGGCTCAGACCAGAAAGCAGCAGGCACACTGAGTGTCTCCTCAGCCCCTGGAAAATTAAAACCAAGCAAGGAAGTAGAAGAAAATCCAGTGCTGTTCTTAGGTCCCAGCTCTGACTTTTTACCAGTTTTGAGCAAACTTTTGGCATTGGCTCAAAAGGCTTTTTGTGAGCAAGCATGTTGTCAGCATTTTTCCTTTAAAGACATAAAGCCTAAAGTAAAAGAATAAAGCCAGACTGAGATTTATGCTACAGTTTTCTTTCTCCCCCTTGTCCCCTCCTTTAGTAAATTACTGACATTGCTGTATCAGTCAGCTCTGCAAGCTGTGGGCATATGTCTTCAAAGGCAGAGGTTTTCTCTTCCAGGAAAGAGGACAGGATGGACCTTTCCAGCCCCAGGGGTGTGGATCCTGCAGTTGAGCAAGGCAGAAAGGCATCTTATCTTTAGCTGCTGTGCAGCACTGGGAACTTCCCCAGACCTTTGCCAACTGTGCTCAACATGCCTGACGGATCACAGGGCCTAAGGAAATTATTGCCATGTTTATATTACATGGTTATACTATCTGCTTGCAGAAACCACAGCCCCCTTGTGCAATCAGACTCTTCCTCCTAAAGAAAGGAAGAGAATTTGAATAGAGTCTGAATAACAGTGAGATGCAGCACACAATGAACACAAAAATCCCTTTCAAATATTTTGCTGGTACAAAACATCAAGTCTGCATTCCTCCCTGAAATACACTGTGAGTGTTCATAAAGAAGGATTTTTCCAAAAGTTCAGATTTTATAAAATTCAGAATATGGAGGAAGAGCTGCCCAGTTCCACTCCCAGCCAGTGTCTGGGGGGCCTGATCCAGTTCTGCAGCTGGAGGGATCAGGCTGAAGGAGGGAGATGCTGGGGCTGAGCTCTGCAAGTGCTAAACAGAGATCACATCTTGTAAAGTGGGAACACTGTTCATCTCCTCCAAGAAGGAAACAGTATTTATTCACTGAATTACTGAGAAATTAACCAGAAGGGTCTCTTTGGTTTTTTAAGTAATGGAAAAAAAACCTTGATAATTTTAAAGAAGGAAAGGCTCTGCAAGGACTGGCTCATTTAAAACAGCCGTAGCACAGAGACTTGTGTAGGTGAGAGCTGCAGTGACACTCAAACCCTTCTGCTTTAAACCTCTGAAGCATGAGGTAGGAACAGCATAGCCTGTGAGCACGTCCACAGCACAGGTACTGGCTGGACACAGCACCACTGGAACATGGTCTGAGAGCGGGTTTGGGGCTGGAATACCTGGGGTTTTGGTGTGCTTTGGCAGACACACATAGTGTGGACCTCAAGGGCAAACCATTTGCAACCTTTACCAGTGATGGAAACAAAGATATCACTGAGTGCTCCCAAAGCACCACAGCTCCATCTCCAGCCACAGGCCAGAGGGCATCAGCCAGCCCCTGGGGCAGCCAAACCACACCACAGCAACTTCAGGACCCCTGGCAGCTTTGGGATGCCCTGGCCAGGCAGGTTCCTCGCTCACAGGCCAGCACTGAGGCCCAGGACTGTGTGGGTGCAGGAAGGACAGTGTAGGCAGCTGAGGGGCAGGGGGCCCTGCCCAGCACCACCCCCTGCTTTGGCATCGTGTGCCCAGGAGCACAGCAGTGCTGGGGCTGCAGCAGCTCAGCTGGGGAGGGCACTCCGTGCAGGCTGTGAGTGCCGAGCCGTGGCACGTGGTGATCCATCAGATGACCAGAAAAGTGCTGCAGTGAACGTTCATTTGTTGGGCTTTGCAGCCACACTCTCTCCTTTGTTGAGCCACAGGAACAGCCAAATGCCAGCGGAAGGCACCCAGCTGCCAGTGCCACCCTGTGTCCATCACAGCCAGGGGGTCCTGCACTGCCAGGCAGCCACACACAGTGCACCACGAACCAGACCTGTGAAAGCTCTGCCCTCTGTGCTTCCCTCTCTCTTTCCTTCTATTCACAAAGGGAAAATGGATGGTTAAAAAGCCCTGATCTGATAGCTCAGTGCAGGCTGCACCTTGAGAGAATGGATGTCTGAGCTGCTGACAGCCCTATTTCCCTATCGGCTCATCCTCCCGTGGAGAGCAACCAGGGCCAACACTTTGGGTGATTTATAAAGAAAACTGTTTTTCACAGACACAACATGAAAGACACAAGCTCTAGATTACCACCAAGATTATCATGCAAAAATGTATTTGAATTTCTGATCAGCAGGAGGCTTCAAAGGGCCCAGGCTCAGATTAGCAGGTGTTACGTGAAAAAGCAGAGCGAGCTTTTGTGCTACAAAGTTGCACGAGTAAAACAAATATGTCTTTCACTTTGAAGAGCTGGGGAGGAATTTGTGGCCATTGCCATGGAAACTCAACAGGCCTTACACTGCAAAGCCAGATTTTGGAGACAGAACCGCTCTTAGGTCTGTATGCTGCTGAATACAACGTGTCTTTATCAGAAGACTGGTGGGGAAATGAAAATGACAATGTGACACCATTATGACACCTTTGCTTGGTTCAGCTGAATTTCCATTATCTGGAAAAAGAAAGAGCACAGCAGGCATTTGCTTTCAACAAGAGATCCTCTGAAACTACATTAATTTGGAAAAAGAATATATAGATTCCAGCTTGATTATCATTAACATTTAACTATATTTTCTAGGCCAGTATGGTTCCAGTCAAAAATTTGGTAGGGTCAGTCTTTGGCTGTACATTTAAATTTTTTTTTCCGCTTCTTTTTTCATTCATCCCACCTCTGCATGGTAACTGAATGGCATTTATGTGAAGCACAAGGCCCTGACTAGATAGCAGTGATCTTCAACTAACCCAGAGCACCCTGCAGAACAAGGGGGTAAAGTTCTCAGCACTCGTGGTGCCCTCACTCCACCTCCTCGGGTCCTCCAAACTGTGCTGAGCTCCATGGCCATGGGCACAGGCACTTCTGCAGCCCCACAGGGCTGTCTCACACACCCAGGGACATGAGCAGGGACATGTCCCCAGAGGGATGGGACCTCCTCAAGGCAGCAGGGAACAGGAGCAAAGGGAAAGGCAGAGAAGGCAGGAGAGAGGCAGGAGCAGCAGGACTGAAGGCTCTGGAGCTGCTGCTGCCCATGTGTTCTGCCTTTGGCTGCCTGGTGTACCTGGCCCTGGGTGCAGGTATTGTTATAAACCAGAACACATCCAGTAACCAGTCAGTGCACACTAACACACCACACCAGCACAGTTCCTTAACTGCTGCCACGAGACTGCACTGAAAGGCCCCAGTTCCTCCCCAGTGCCCTGGCAGCAGTGCAGGGGCAGAGATGGGCCCTGCTCTCAAACTGCTGCTGGGGGGCAGAGCTGGGGGGCAGAGCTGGGGGGCACGGGGCTCTGGCCCCAGAGGGCACCCAGCTGAGGGCAGCACATCCCTTCATGCCCTCTGCAAAACAAGGAGGCACAGCTTGTCCCAGGGAAGGGCACGGCTGCTGGCACTGCCACCTGTGACTGCCCTGGCTGGTGAGGACACCTGGGAGCACCTGGGGTAAAGAAAACTACAGAACACTTGAAAAGTCAGGACTCGGACCAGGGTCAGCAGGGACTGAGGCAGGGCTGCTGCCAGAGGCAGAGCATCCCGTCTCCAGGCATCCCTTGGAAGGTATTCAAGGGATATTTGGGTGTGATCACTCAAAAGGACGTTTTACCTCACAGGTTCCTCAGGGACTTTCTGGTTTTAGGGTACTTGGGAGTGGACTGAGGGTAATAAGTCTTAGCTTTGCCCTACTTACACCTGGCCTTCCTAGGAAACCCTGGGCAGAGGGACCGTGGCACTCCTCAGAGGAGCAGCCAGCTCAGAGAGCCCTGCTCAAACTCGGCAATGCTGCTTTCCTCTTTTTGGATGTGCTGGCTTTTGGTTGGTCTATTCCTGCTGAAAATCTGAATTGGTATTTTAAAAAAATAATCCACTGGTGCCTGAGTGAGCTTATACAACACCTTGAAAGGCCCTGCTGCATTAAATAAGAACACATTCTGTGAGAGGCAAAGCAGCAGCAGTGTTCATTAGACAGCATCTACCTGTGAAAAGAAACGACTGTAACAATAGTCACTGGGAGTGCTTGAAGCCCAGTATACTTGCTAGAACATGTATTCCCTGTCTTAGATCTCATTTTTAGCTTCCACAACTCCTTGCATAAGAATACCGATTTCCTCTCCAGCCTGCCCCACCTTCGCTGGCTTCATTCACTTTTGCAAGAATGTATTTTGCCCCGAGAAATCTGGCAGAAAACGAAAGTGCTGTCCTTCTCTCCTTCCTGGCTACTTATGAAAAGACTTACAGTATCAAAAGCTAAAGAACTGGTTCCACAGAATTCCACAGAGATAAACACACAATTTGATGCAGATACTGACTGAATTTCAGTGTCATTTGCACTCAACTAAGAAGGAGTAAAGACTTTTGGTTTTCATCACTAAATAGTCACATGCCCGGATACACAAAATAAAAGGCAAATAACACTTGCATGTGAAAAAAGAAGCAAGCTTTAAAATACTCATCCTGGAAGCATACTTCATATGGACCAAGCGGTTTTAAACTAATTAATTACATCCATGTATTTTTTGAAAGCTAGGAATGGAACATTTAGATTTTCCTCTGTACCATGGATTTCTGAAAAACTACTCTTTCAACTGTAAGCATACAAGAAATATGCAGCATATAATTTATCTACATGACATAAAAAATGCATTTATAGCCTGTTTACATTTCTAGTTAAAAATATTTCAGCTAATATTTAATTCCAAGATACATACAACACAATAAATATAATCAAACCAAACTAAATTAACATAATTTCAATGTATGAGTTGGAAATTATTATTCTGAATGAAGGAAGGAAGAAAGAAATTTTATGATAGAGGTCTAGAAGTAGAGGGAATAACTTACAGTCAAATGCCTAAGTTTTACACTGTCAGTTATGTAAAACAGCAAAATACAAGGCAGCTGAATTTGTAACTCACAAACCCCTGACAAGTGTGGTCAACCTGCTGAAAGCAATAATTTATTATCAGAAATGTCACGCCTACACAATAGCCTTATTGTTGATTCATTAGGTAATTTCCCTTGAAGACCAGCTGTTTCTAGTGTGGTGGGATGAATAATGAGAAAGATATTTAATGTTCAGGGTACAAATGACAGACATAAGGAGGTTCTAACACCACCAGCGTCCCACCGCCCCCGGCACCAGCTCTGTTCCAGGGGGTAAAGGTCCTACACCTCCCACTCGCACACAAACCTCCCAGGTGTCAGATATGCTCCGAGGGCAGATTGCTGTGCAATACCTTCAATAGAATCAGGAGACCCATGTGATGTGGCCAAGCAGGCCTCGGGCTCATTGTCACCTTCTATTTCCATTGACATGCCCCAGGGGTAGATACTTTCTCCTCCCAGCAGACTCAATTTATTCCCAGGTGCTCCGTGAATGTCTCGCCACCGCCACCAGTGCAGCTTGCAAAGACAGTCCCCGTGGCTGTGCTCCAGGCAAGCTTTTATCCTAATTTCCAGAAGTGCCTCTTTTTTAACCTTAAGCCAAGTACTATCTAGATAATAATTATTAAACTGTAATTTACTACAGCTAGTAGTACTATCTGCTGGTTGTTTGGTTTATTTTTTTTAATTTTACACAAATACATTATTCGTCCCTCAAATGATCCCTCTGAGGGCTACATCTCCATCATGTTAAGTAACACTACAATTAAAGTGAGTTAAATTCACCAATAAGCAGAAAAGCACCATGTGCTGTATGGCCAGTGTTCATTATGCTCAGTACATTAATGCCAACAGTTTGTCACTGCTTCTCCTGCTACAGCCACCTAAACTGCAAGAGCCAGAAAAAAAAAAAAAAAAAAGAAAAAAGGAGAACTTGCCTACAGGCTGTGACTGATCAGCCCTTTAACAAGACCCTAGAATACAAAAATCAAGTGAAACCATTTCCTTGCCTTTCTGAATGTATTTGTTTGGGAACACAAGTGGATGCCGAGCAGGCAGGAGCTCAGTGCTGCCCAGAGCAGCTCCAAGGGGAGCCCTGTGGCTTTGGTTGTGTTCCCGAGGCTGCAGCAGGATGGAGCCCAGGCACTGACATCCTGGCAGCCACTTCCACAGCCCTGACAGGGAACCTAACAGGCTGCTGATACAAGGCCCAAAATTTTCACTGAAACTTCAACAAAAAGGAAAATAACCCCTCTCTGCTTTGCCTAGTGATGGTTTGAGATGATGGAAGGACAACTCAAATTCTAAAGGCCTGTCATTAGCAAGTCTTCCTATTGCTGCTACATCTTCCTCTAAGTTGCAATTATCTCAACGCTTTCAATTAGATTTGGCTTTAGGAAAACCAACAGAAACCCCACACAGTAAATATTCCTTTGGCATTTCTGTCTGAGGCCACACGAACCAATTTGGCACATCAAACGTGATTGTTCTTCAGTGACAGCACTGCGTAAGGTAAATTATTTAGTAAATATCTTCCTCTCAAATCTTACTTGTGCTGCAGCTGAGATCAAAATCGAGTTATTGTCCTTCCCTACCTATGGGGGAGAGTGTAATAAAAACCTGGATTTACAGTTAATCAGATCTGCTGACTTTGTGACTTCTGTCTGCATTTTAGAACCACACCACTGCTGAGTAACTGTGCATCCTCTGCCCCCAGAGGAGTGTTCTCTGTCATGACAACCTCACTGTGGTAATTCTGTTCCTTTTAAAACTGTTCCCCTAAACTCTTTAACTGAATACAAAACAGTTTTTTATTACTAGAAGAAAAGATCCTCACACAGGGGAACACTGGTCCTTGGTGCCAGCTCCCCACGCCTGAGGTCTGTGTCTCACCCACAGAAAGGTGCCCATTCCTTTAGTTGTTCTGGCCCCCCTTGGCAAGCTTGAAACCTTTCTCCATATTTGAATTCTCCAAGTTTTAAGAGTGGTTTCCATGATAATCACGCTCTGATGCTGCTCTCCATAGCAGGGTTTTAAATTTGAAGTCATTATTTGTCTAAATATAAACAGAGCTGAGAGAACTGTTTGGGATTTATATTGCTAGAACCTTGTCCTTGTATTCTCTTCAACCTCCCTTTTTAAAACATGGACACAGATCCCCGTTTCCTTAAGGGGAAAATCACAGGTGACAGGGTGGCACTGCAGCCCCAGGGAGGATGGGAACACGGCCTCCAAAAACCACTGCTGTAACCACTGGCCACTCTTATCCCAATAAAATCTCCCTGCAATCAGGATTTAACCACGTGCTTCTCTATCAGAGAAAGACCTTTGTGGTCACCAAGACCCCAATGTGAGGAGCCTGTCTGCCCTCCCAAGAAGCTCCCATGGCAGCAGCATCCCTTCTGTCCCGGGCAGGGCTCCTTCCCACGAGGGGAGGAGACACTGCACCACGTTAGGACCCACCAAGAGCTGAGGGGCCCCTCCCTGGTCTCTCGGCTCAGCATCCTGCAGGGACACCACTGACTGCTGGGACATCTCACCCTGTTTGACTCAGGGGACTGGACCCCCTTTCCTACTTTTTGGCCTATTAAACTTTCAAGCCCAAACATGGAGATGGGCTCAAGTCTGATTTCTCCACAAGGAATTTTATAAACTGTGCCCCATGACAGAGTTCTGCCAGCAGAAGAGGTTTCACAATTAACAAAACCTTGTCCACAGCTCAGTTTTAGAATCTGATTATTGCTCTACATTTATCTTAAGCAAAGTGGCTGACAAATAACTGCAAAATAATGTGATAAAAACCATTTATAATGCCAGCTTATTCCAGGTCTTCCTCCTTAACTATTTATGACAAGGTAATAATGCTGGTTATGCATTTGTCTGACTTTAAATTGGTTACTTAGAGCCGTGATGGATGAGGGGAAGGATGGCCTTATTCGGAAAAGCAGTCTTGATTTCTGATCTCATTCTTGCAGGTAATGAATTATATCTAATTAGTAGGTTCCAAATCTAATCAAGAGGTTGAGATGTTGACCCAGAGCAGCAAAAGAGGGTGAGGCCTCCTTTTATGTTTTTTGCTTATCTGAAATAAAGAATACTTCATAAATACAGTCTTCAGGAGAGCACTGACTACACTGGCTAAAGATGGAATCAATTTTAAAAGTCACTGTTTCGGTTAACAGTTTAATGAAACTCATCTCCACAGATGTATTCTTTCCATTAGGAATGTAAACTCCTTATTCCCCATTATGGTCTATTTATTTTATTATCTAGGAAAAGTATGAGAAATTGTTGTTGTTGTAAGCAAATCAGGCTTCAAGTGAAAGAATTTACTTTTGATTCTATGAAAAAAATCTGTGAGTTAAGAAAAATTTCCATCAGATTTCTTGATAAATAAACAATTTAAAAAAAAAAAGGAGCTGGAGTGGAAAAAAATAGAACAAAGAACAGATAGATTAAAAATGTTTTTCAGTTTTACATCACAATAGCTGCAAAGCAAACAGAGTTCCACTTCTAATCACATTTTGCTCTTATAAGTGCAATATTTCCCACCAGAACCAGCAAAGTGAATACACAAGTACAAAATCAGCCTCACAATCCTGTCAGTTTGTTACTCTTTGGCTCTCACACTTGACCCAAACTCTCTATTTTACACCTAAACAGGTTCAAAGGTACCTTTGCAATGTGCTAATACCTTTACCTGTGTTAATACCTGAGTTAATCACCTCCCTGTGCCAGGGATGGGCTGCAGGAGGATCCATGGTCACTGCACTGAACCCTGAAATGCAGAAGGACCCTTCACAGCTTCATTCTTACTTTCCCTTTATGATTATTTTTAACTTCTCCGTTAAGTTATTTTAAGAAGCATCAGTTATTAAAATAAAATGAGCATTTAAAAGACAAATATCTTCTGAATTAGTAATCAGGACCTATGTCACATGGTTTATGTTCATAAAAAAAGACAATATATTATAAAAGTTTTTGAGATGCTGCAGCTAAAGCTAAAATAAATCTGTTCTAATTGAAGTCCTAAATAGGCCTACAATTTTCCTAAATATTGATCCAGTCTTTCTACCTAAAACTTTCACAAGTCCAAAGTATAGCAATAAAGCTCAGTCTAAAAAGGACAAAATCCTAATCCCTCATTTATAACTTGTGGCTTTATCCCTACCCCCAGCAAGCCCCAGGTGAACAGAACCCCGAGCTCGGAGCCCTTCCTGCAGGACTCCTGCCCTGGCACAGGGGATACTGGGGAACCTTTCCTGCAGGACTCCTGCCCTGGCACAGGGACTGGGGAGCCCTTCCTGCAGGACTCCTGCCCTGGCACAGGGTGGGCTGGGGAGCCCTTCCTGCAGGACTCCTGCCCTGGCACAGGGGATACTGGGGGGCCCTTCCTGCAGGACTCCTGCCCTGGCACAGGGAGGGTTGGGGAGCCCTTCCTGCAGGACTCCTGCCCTGGCACAGGGAGGGTTGGGGGGCCCTTCCTGCAGGACTCCTGCCCTGGCACAGGGTGGAGCAGGAGGTGCTGCCAGGGCTCAGCTGAGCCCGGGGCTCACACGAGGCGCCTGCTCTGGGGAAGGGGCTCTCCCAGGGCACGGGCACAGCCGCCCACCCCGGCCCTGCACACCCTGGCCAGTCCCTCCTTAGGGCAGGAGCAGGAGGAGCTCCAGGTGCTTCACTCAGACTCAGCTGCTGCTGCAGCTCCCAGGGATGGCTTTGCTTCCCTTGGCCAAGAACCTTTTGCTGTGTGGACACAATGATATCCCAGAGGATTTGGAGTGCAGCAGCCAGGCTTCCCCAAGGCTGAAGTAAAGGGAGAGATAAAAGGGCCAAACCCAAACTGCAGCTCCACACACACCATGGGCTGGGCTGTCCCTGCACCAAGTGCTTTGGGGTGACAAGCTATCAGCTCTCACTGCTTGCAGGGATCAGAGGATGCTCGACTGGAAAGCTGAGGGAAAGCACTTCTCATTCATTACACCACAACTTTTGCACAGCAAGTACACACAGAGGGGTACTTGGAGGCCCTAAAGCACACAGAGGTGATCTAAATCCTGTGTTAGTGTGGTGGCACTGGGAGCATGGAGAAGCTCAGAGGACACAGACACCCTCTGTGACCCAGGCAGGCTCAGAGCATCAGTCTCAGAACTGCTGACTGACCTTCGCTTTCCCAGGAGTAAGCAGAATTCGATGTGATCTATCAAAAGTGAAATAATCATTAGTTGTCTGATATTTTTACCTGCCAGAGTCATTATATAACTCTTATTTCTTGTTTCGATCAGAATTTGAGAATCTCCTCAGTGCTTGGCACACAGTGTTCGGGTCACTGCCCTTCCCAAGGATGTTCTGCCAAGCCACAAACCAGCTACATGTAGTCAAACAACCCAAGGAGACACTTAAACCCCTAATGATTGCAAAGGGAGCACTGAACGGAATAAGCTGGAGCCACCCAGTGTCCTTACACTTAACATTGCTAAAACCATGCTGCAGCTTGATTAGTATCTTACTGAAAGGAATGGGACTTTATTGCTTTATACTGGAGCACCCATGCTCCCAGGGACTAAGTGCACAGCTCACCTGGTTCCAGGGACTACAAACAGGTACCATGCAATACCTGTTTGGGAAGAGGAGCATTTGCTTGCCAGGCAGACGAGTAAAATGACAGGTTCACAGTGCTCTGTCTTTCATCTAATGAGGTTAAGTGACCAATTCCAACTGCACTTGTTTCTCAGGCAATACCAGTTCTAAGTGCTCATTTTTAAAGCCAGACAACTCCATTTTGTGTATTTACCTATTTATTTATGCATTTCCAAAGATCACCAAAATATTTACTCTGTTATTAAACACTGTGTGTCAGGCACTAATGGCCTGTAATTACCTTTGAAACTGGATTTGATGTTGCAAAGTTACATGGTGTAGACAAGTGTCCTAATGACATCAGCTTCATCATGAGAAACTGCTCTGCTGCTGCAATTTATTTAGAAAACACACCTGCCATGCAGAGCATATGCAAACAGATCAGCAATGAGCCTGACTTAAAAACTAAACCAAAGCCCAAGTATCCCAAATCTGTATGTCAATCCACTTCAAAATGCCCAAGAAAAACCAGTCACCCACGCTCGTGTTCTGCTGCTTGTACTTTCCTGCACAGGCCTACATGGACATATTACATATTACTACTTTTTCTAACAAAATAGTTTACAACATAATTCCACAAAATTATCATAAAATCAAATGCTTGTGAGTGGTATTTCCTTTGTTCCCCTCGAGCCTGGCCAAACCAGCATGTTCTGTCATTCTTCCTTGTGAACAAATAGCTGAGAGCTATCACTGCCAATTCCCCATTAGAGCCCTCCCGTTTGCTCATCCTGTCTGCAGAGAGACCAGACCCCCCCCAGCATCAGAACACGCTGCCATTAATTCACTTACCCGGGGAATTTCACACCTTTGCCAGGCCCTTCACGGTTCTCATTTTAGTGCAACCTAATCTCCAATGGATCCTGAAAGCTGTGAAGAAGGGCAGCTCAAGCTGAAGGCAGCAATTAAATGATAATTAGGGCTTTACTTCATCTTGTGATTGATAGAGGTTTACTGGGCCCAAACTGCATCTTGTCATCTGCTAATAGGCCAGGCAAGATACTCCACTAAGTCTGAAGGATTCTGCCTTATCTCAAGAGAGATAATCTACTCAACAAGTTATCTCCTGCCTGTGGTAAAGTGCCACTATATATTTACCAGGCCAGTATTCTTCACAGCTGAGCTCTGAACAAGCCCTAGGACTTCCTCAGGAGCAAGGAAGCCACGGCTTCGCTTTCTGTTTTCAGGCTCTTGGGTGCTCAATATTTGAGTCTCCCAGTTCAGCTGCTTTGTCTCCCTTCAGCTCAGCCCTTCCCAGCACAGACCCACAGGAGCCACTGCCTTGAAACCTCAGCCATGGAAACTTTGGATCCATTTTCAGTCTATTCACTGTTGCTGAGGACGAGAACTGCCCTGCAGCCACAGCCTGGGCCAGGGGTGCCATGGGGAGGGCAGGGCCTGGTGGGGCTGCAGCTCCCAGGCTCCTCTTGCTTTTGGGCCTTTGTCAGCCCAATTACTTATTCTAAACAATTCAGTTTATCTTTATCAGAATCANAAGGCAAAGATGAGTTAAGTTAGTGTCAAGAGAAACATGGCCTTAGCTAGCATTTTAGTCTGGAAATGATGAGGTGTCAACAAATACAGCTAACAGGATCATACTCCCACTGCCATTAATTTTCTCTTTTCAGAATCCTCCACATTTCCTGTTGTAAAAATGCTGGCCAATACTTCCCTGTTGCTGACTTTTGTTTTCCTTACTGTTTTGAGAAATTCCTCCTTCCTTAGGATTTCTAAATCTATTTCACACAGTGCCAAGCCAGCAGCTCTCCCCATGATTAAAACAAAACACTTTAGTTCTAAAGAGCAAAGACCTCACCTCCCATCTCGCACAACATGAGGTGTCCCTGGCCTCCCTTTTTAGCTGATTCTGCTTGCTTGATGTACTTTCAGAAGTTCAGTAACTAGCAGTGGAGAGGTCATGTTTGCCCTCAAGTTGCTGCTTTTCATGCCTGACATGTTTTTGTACTGTCCGGTCCCTTGGCTGCAGCAGGGTCAGGGGGATGGAGGGAGGGGGGGCTGCAGAAAGGGGATTGTGTTACACAAACCCCAAAAGGTTTCGGTTACAGAACGTATATTGTCCATGTCTATTGGGCTTGTGGAGAAGTATCAAGTTCACCACATTCCCACTTGGGGACTTTGATCCTTTCAGTTAAAAAGAAGCTGCTGAGAATTACTCTGCAGAGCAAAGAAATGAATCAGTTGTACTGTCTCACCCAGCACCAAGGAATGCCAATATTTCTGTTAGCCAGCCCAATCCTAGGGAGATTTACCCAGCTGCAGAGAGGCTGGAAGGGGCTTAAGTCTATCAACACAACCACAGGCTTCCCCTCCTTTCAGAAAGGCTCAAGCACCTTTTATGTTGCCTGACTTTCAATAATGTGGAGCCCTTTAAAAGTCTCTGGAAACACATGTAATGCCACACTGGGTTGGAGTATTTTTATGCTCCTTCTGCAGCTGAAGCAGCCACAGGGACAGGAGTGATGCATCTTGTCTCCTCTCCCCACTCTTCTTCTCTAGATTATCCATGATCACCCAAGTATTCCTGCTTAGGTAATTTATCAGACAGATAAAAATACACCTGGAATCACCACAGCAGTTGTTTATGCCACTCTAACTTTCCTGTCCCCCTGAGAAGGGCTGACATGTCTCATGAAATTTTATTCTCCCAAAAACTATGAATGCCTTTTTTTGTTTTTTCCTATAGGAGTTCCTGTAATTTTTGCTGGGGACATATTTATTGCATATACTGACAATGCTTTTTTTTTTTGCCTTTTTTTTTTCCTTGAATTTACATCAGTAACCTTTGTTAATCTTATTTTTATAGCCTGGTGAGCTGTGATGTGCATTGCTAAATCAGGAAGATCTATTTATATATATGGGGTTTTTTTCTGCATTTACTAAAATAAGAGACTTGTAGCCATCAGGTGTTTCAGGTGTTTCATGCCTGAGCTTTATCCTGAGGGTAGAACCTGCCCATGCCCTAAACTGCCACAACACACACGACAGGAGTGTTACAAACTGCCTTTCCTTTTGCTGTGGAACAGTCATGATCCTGCAGTTGTTTCCCCTGGGCTCCCCCTGACCAGGACACAGGTCTGAGCTTTGCTGGGAGCCCCAGTGCTCACAGTGACTGTAAGAGATGCCTTTCAGCATCCCAGGATCCCAGGGAGCAGCCACAGGGACATCCATGTCCAGCTGTTCTGTGGGGAGCAATGCTCTGTGAACAGGGTCACAAGGGACCCAGAGGAGCATCACGAGGTGTTAGCTGATTTTTCAAGGGGCTCTGTTTTGTTGCATTAGCAATTTTCTAGAGCATTAAGCAGTTTCATGGTACATTATACTGCACTGCCCGAGATGGGACACAGACTATTTTCAGCCCAGAAAACTGAGAGATTCGAGACTTTAATCAGCATGTCAGGGAGACCTGTACCAGAACAGGAGCCATTCCCTGCAAGCTTTCCAGCTCACCAGACCCAGTCTCCCTTCCCAGGCCTGCAGTCCCATCAAAGCCCTGCTCCAGCCTTTCAGTGAGTGCCTGGAGAGTCCACATCTTCATTACTCAGGACCTGGGCCTGTCTAACCTGTTCTCTCTCCTTGTTCCAGTCCTCCATCCTTTCCCTTCTTTCTCCCTTCTTATATTTCATCTCCTTCTTCTCAGGGAAATTATCCAGAGATACTAAGAATAAATAGAATAGCTTAGATAACTGTAGGGTCACAAGCTCCCCTTTTATATGACAAATGCAATATATGTATTTCAATCACTATTGTCAATTAAATTTAGATTTCTGCTTGTTCCTTCCAGTTACACAAGAACAGCCAGTTATTGGCATGTCTGCACTGTGAGCAGCTGTACAAGAGAGGTCTTTGGACGGATTTTCAGAAAAAAAGTTACGACTTGAGGAAAAAGAAAACATGACAGAAGGGGTAGATGATACATCACCTGTATGCCATAAGCTGCACTCCTGACTTTCAAGAAACAAACCAGACCACATCAGTCTTGGCATTTTAAAAACAGCACTCAAGAACAGCACAAGACACACTATAACCTGCACAACACACCAGGGCTCCACTAAACAGAGCAGCGTGAGGGGCCACACCAATGCAGAGGAGCTGCACTGCACCTGCCTGAGCCTCTTCACACGGGACATGAAGGGTAACCTGGCAGTATCTGCAGGCTTGAAGGAGGTGAGGAATTCTGCCTGGCTATAGAGGTCTTTAAGATCTTTAAGGTCTTGCCTTTCAAAATCACATAACCTTTCTAAAAGGAACAACAGTGATAATTTTTATTGTTACTTGATTTCCAGTATTTGAATCAGGTTGTAAGTTCTATGCCACTTGAAATTTCACAAACATTAGAAATTAAGGTTATATAATTGTCACTGGAATATTTCCTAGAATATGCTGAGTTGGAAGGGACCCATCAGGATCATCAAGTCCAACTCCTGGCCCTGTGCAGGACACCCCAAGAACCCACCACACACCTGAGGGTGCTGCCCAAACACCCCCTGAACTCAGACTCGGTGCTGACACTCAGGTTTGGTGCTGTGACCACTTTCCCTGGGGAGCCTGTTCAGTGCTCAGCCACCCTCTGGGTGAAAACCCTTCTCCTGATATCAACCTAAACCTCCAGCTCCAGCTGCTTCCTTGGTCCTGTCACTGGTCACAGAGAGCAGGGGTTGGTGCTGCCCCTCCACAGGATCCTGAAGAACACACTGAGGTCTCCTCAGCCTCCTCCAGGCTGAACAAACCAAGTCACCTCAGCTGCTCCTCACAAGGTTTTCCCTGCAGACCCTTCACCATCCTCGTGGCCTCTTTTGGACACTCCCTGATGGCTTCATGCCTTTTTTATACTGTGGTGCCCACGGCCCCCCAGCCCTCAAGGTGAAGCCACCCCAGGCCAGAGCAGAGCAGGACAATTCCCTCCCCTGACTGGCTGCTGATGCTGGGCCTGATGCCCCTCAGAACACAGCTGGCCCTCCTGGCTGCCCGGGCACTGCTGACTCATGGCCAACTTGCCATCAGCCAAGACCCCCAGGTCCCTTCCCAGCCTCTCCAGCCTCTCCTTTCCCAGTCCATACACACAGCCAGGGTTGCCCCATTCCAGATGCAGAATCCAGCACTTGCCCTTGTTAAACTTCACCCAATTTTGGGATTGCCCATCTCTCTGATTTGTCCAGGTCTCTCTGCAGCTCCTCCCCACTCAGTGTTGTCATCAAACTTACCTAGTATTTATTCATTTATGAAGATGTTGAAGAGAACAGGGCCTAAGACAGAGTCCTGCAGAACCCCCAGGGACCGGTGACAGCCTGATGTCACCCCAGCCACTGTCACTCTTGGTGCCTGACCTGTGTGCCAGTTGCTCACCCATCCAGTAACATGGTTATTCAACCGTGGACTGGACATCTTGTCCAGGATCCTGGGAAAGAAAGTATCAAAAGCTCTACTGAAATCCAAAAAGATTACATCAGCTGGCTTCCTTTGATCAACTGGGTGGGCTCCCCTGTCCTAGAAGGAAATCGGGTTTGATAAGCAGGAGCTCCCTCTCTTGAAGCTGTGCTGGCTGTGACCAGTGACTGTGTTGTCCTTCAGGTGTTTTTCAGTATCTCCCAGAAAAATCTTTTTCATGATTTTACCAGTAAATGCCACATTTCTTGTCACCTTCTAGAAAACAACCTGACCAAACGGAACTCACCAAACTGAAACTTCCCTCGCAGAGCAGCAGAAGGCTGCCTTTTTTGTTAATCTACATAAATTGTCACTAAAGGGACATTTTTAACAGGCAGAGCTTCCTTCTCAGTCAGATGAAGTCTGAATAAAAGAACACATTAAAAGGCATATAAAAGTATATGTGTGAAGAAAGAGCTGTTCGCTGGAAATGGCCACAGATAAAAATCCCTGGAAATGTCATCATGAACTGTTTGTAGATACAGCTGTACCCATATCTCTAAATTACAAATGATAATGAGGTGTAAAGATTTTATCAGATACCTGGCCAGCTTGAAAGGCCTTTGTGTGTTGGCTGGTATAGTCTCCTATTAGGTGGTAGGAATTTTGTTTTCTTTTCTAAGTGGAACATCAGATTACACAGGTTTTATTTCACTGCTGATTGCAGTCATCCACTTAACATCTTGACAGATATTCACGAATGGAGCAAAGCTGGTGGCACTGCTGAGTGAGGTGCATATCCATCCATCATCTGCTAGCAGATCACTTCAAGGGCTAGATCTCATATCATTAGTCTGCCATACACCACAACTTGGTGGCTTTTTTTGTTTTAAATTCCCACTAACTAGGTTTCTCAACCGTTTTGTGACAGCCTGTTAGCTGTCGTTCTTACAAACAGAAACATCAACTGAAACATCCTTGGCCAGAGCTCAAGTACCACAGTGGGTTTGGGTACATTTTCTGGACACCACACAGTTGTGTGTGATGTTTCAGTCTATTTCCAGCGAGTCTGTGCACCCCCGAGGCTGCAAAACCTGTGTTTTCCCCAGCAGTAGGACTATCAGGGCCCATTCCTCCCCTGCCTGTGCTCCTGCCACAGCTGGCTCTGGCCAGTGGAAAAGGACAGGCTCCCAGGTGAGCCCATGACTCTGCTGTCAGAGGGGACAGTGCCTGCAGCACCCACTGCTGCTCCTGCCTGAGGAACAGCTGCTGCCTGTGAGCCATCCCTGCCTGGTCTGCCTTAAAAGCAGCTTTCCAGAAGGGTCTGGGAGAGGATCTCACCAACTTCAGGTGACCTCCACACCACCTCCACTGGCAAACCAAATGCCCAACAGTAACACAAACCAGTACGGGACAAAATGAGGAACCAGGGAGGACTTTTGGCCCATCGAAGGAAATGCATCAGTTGACAGTTTCTCCTCTAGGTGATTGCTTGTGCTCTTACCTTCTAGTAAGTTCAGAGAAAAACTAGAGTTTTTTAAGGAAATGTATTTGGGGGAAGATTAGAGATGGGTTACAAATGTAATCAGTGTTTGCTGCTGCTGCCAGGTACAGCACAAGCAGCAGGAGCACTGGGAACTCGGGCAGCAGCAGGAATCTCATCCAGAAAGCAAAGAGGTCGGTCAGCCCAGCACTGAAGTGTTCTGTGAAACACAAAGCTGATTGTTCTATATTCATTCATTAGTGCTTTTGGCACCTTGTTCACCCTCCTTTGTGACTCCTTATTTTTGTCATATTTTCTACTTGGTTACAATAAGGAGGAACTCTCTCGAACCTCTTTAATGTTCTTAAACTCACAAACCACAAAGCATGTTCTAGTTCTGTCAGCCTGTAAGATTTATTACACAAACTGGCCTTGTGTTCACACCTCTGTTGAAAGACAGAAACAAATTCTTCAGCACTCAAGAAAGAGAATAGTTTCTTGTCAACATGCCACTGTATAGTTTGACTTCACTGGACATCTGAGAGTAACACTGTTCTGTGTGAAAAAATAGTCCCTAACAAGAAGCAATGAATACAGAAACTCGATGCTCCATGCCCAGGTGAAATGGTTATCACCCTGCCTGCTTTCATCTAACAGTGCAAAACCACTCTTGCTTCTATTTGGGAAACACTCAGTGAAATCATTAAAACCCATGGATGAAACCATGTAAAACAGATTTGTGTTTCCTCGTCCCAGAATACTTGACATAAAAAGGGCATATACTCTAATGTAAATAGATCACACTTGCACAACACTATTCTAAATAAATCTGGGGCTAATGTAGTTTATGAGATACACTGAGGAGGTTAAATTGTTTCTGACTAGGTGGTTAATTAAAGGATTTATTTTGCAGTTGCAGAGGACCCATAACTCATGAGTTACTGCACAATAAAAGTGTTGTAGATGTGTAAAATAACACCACAATTAACTCCCCCAAGCCACCCAGCCCCACGCAGCCCTGTGTGTCCCTTCATTCTGCCAACAGCCCCAACCCAAAACTCGACCACGTTGTGGCTTGGGGTTGGGGTTGGTGGTGGTGGGACTGGGTTTTATTTTGGCTTGGGTTTTTTTTTATGAAATAGATGCATCTGATCAAGTGGTTGGCTCAGAGCTTCTGCTAGCTACAAAAGAAGAAAAATTATATATGGACCATTAATTATCAAGCAAAAGCGGTCTAGAACAGAAGAGAGAAACAGTTAGGGAAGACTTTTTAATAGATGATTCTCATTCTGTTTCTCTCTCAAAAGGTTCCTGAGGAGCTTTGAGTTGTACAGTGAAGCTTCCATCATACAACACACTGCACTTGTGTTTCATTTGGCAAGGTCCAGCATTGGTTTGACTATTTCCTCAAAGTATTCTTAATGTTTAATGAAAAGTGACAAAGGAAGTGTGAAAAAATGCAACAAGATTTTCCTTTTAGTTAAAACTCTGTTTGCTTTGGTCCATATTAAAAAAAATATTTTCCTGTATATTTAGCCCTCTAAAATCCATGCCATTCGGCTACCAGCATTAATGATGTTAGGGTGAATTATACAGAGAAATCAAATTTTCCGTAGCATTTGAACGCCATTAAAATGCCAAACAATAAACTACCAGACTGCAAATTAGATCAGTGGAAATATCAAACACATTGCGGTATAAAATCCATAATTGCATTTAGCGCTTTGGCTCCCAGGGGACAGGCTGCTAAAGATCATCACCGTGCCACATATGAGAAGCTATTGACAGAACGATAAAAATCGACAGCCTAACCAAATAAACACTGCAGGCTTCATTAAATATTCAGCAACTGAAATTTGACTATCCTGTGCCTTTTTCCCCACTAGATGGGTCCTGCTGCAGCGCTCGGGTCGTGGCTGTGCCCTGCAGGGCTCGTGGCCACGCGGGGCGTGGGCAGCACTGGCAGCTCCCGGCGCCATCAATAAATGTGCTGCAGCCCAGACAGGGTGATTATTCTCCCGAATACATTATTAGCCTTGGCCCTGGAAATACCTGGCTCCAAAGAGTTTAATTAGAGGAAGCATAATATCTGCAGAAGTTTAACACCACTGCTGGGAGGACAGGGGCATCTTGTCCCTAATGAGGCCGAGCACTAACTGACCTCCCCTCTGGCCCCTTCTGCAGGTGGGTGACACAGCAGCCGTGGGGCCCTGCACACCCTGAGACAGCAGTGTGCCCAGCTGTGCCAGGCTGGCAGGACTCCAGTGGGCACCTGTGTCTGAGCAGCACAGGGTATGGTACCAGCTCCAGCAGCCTGACACCACGGCCACGAGGTGCCCACAGGTGCTGGCTCTGGGATGCTCAGCTCTGCCCAGCTCTGACCTGGACAACAGTCATCTGCTTTGTGTAGCTCTGGCCTTTACATGGTAAGAGGGACACAAAAGAACGAGTGTCCCTGGCAGAAGACATGATGGTGCTAATATTAAACGTTATTAACCACCGATTTTTTGTTGCTTTCTTGGATCATCCACAGCCAGGAAAAGCATCTCTGTCTTTCACAGCCATTCTTTCTGGTGACAGTGAGATAAATAGAGTCACAGGAGAGTTCGTACAGGCCATGTGCTTGTGGAAGAAAAAGAAACCTCAAAAAAGCCAGCACAACCCAAGCACTTCTAGAGCCCAACAGTACTTGCTGCTTGTGGACCTGGCCGTGACCAAAAAGGTGAGAGACTGGGATCTGAGACAGAGCTTGGGTACCACTCTGTTTAAAATATACTGTTGTATTTCTTAAAATGTATTTCTTAAAACTACATTGAACATTTCAAATCCTGGAAATGGTTCCCAAAACCCTGTTAAGACACATTTTTGCCTGCTTGTATGCTCATGCATACAGAGTGGCAAGCTTACTGCTGCAAGAGAAAAACTGACAACGAAAAGGCTGCACATTTCCTCTCTCTGTTTCTACAGGCCTTGAGCCTGAAATTAGAACAAATAAAATGTATAATGCATGCTCTGGAAGCACCCAATAGGGTTATAAGCAGCCGTTCTCTCTTCATGGAGAAAAAGTTTATGTAAATGACTGATGACAGTGTTATTGTGTGAGGAATATCAATGGAGTAATTACAGTTACATAGCTTGCTGCTGCACTGCTGCTCTAAGCCTGTGTTAATTTTTCACACCACTCCCCTGGGAAGGATCGCAGTGTGCTCCTAAGAGCAGAGCTAATAATCGGAGCTCTGAGCCACTGCCGCTGAAAGTAGCCCCAAGGTCTTTCTGAGCAGACTGCTAAACACTGCCTGTCTCCCCAGAGAGAAAAGAACAGAGATAAAATGATTAAAAACTGCCAAATTGGACTGGCAATCACTTGGCTATACTGTCAGCCCAAGACAAGACAAATCTCAGTTATTTTTCCTTTTGTGAGCCGGAGAACGAGGCCAGCACAAAGCAGCACAGTTGCAAGCAGAGCAGCAGGCTGCCCATGGTCCAGGTCCTCACCAGTCCTGTGTCAACATCTGCAGGCACAAATGATGTGTCAGTGATCGTATTTAACACCAACATAAATCCAGAATGTGACAAAACCAAGTTCTATTTAGGCCTATTGGGACCCTTATTATTAGGAGTCAATTCCACTTGTTTGATCCAGGAATAATTTCAGAACTGAGCAGATCACAGACTCAGTAACTACATCTTCCCCCAAACGAGCAGTTCTCTGAGGTTAGATACTGCTGATACTGTTTGTCCTAAAATTTTAGACGAATTATGTATTCTGTCCAGCTCCATGCTGTGAGAGGCAGTGCAAGGATTAAGTGACAGAATGCATCTTAAATTGTCCAGTAAATGTGCTTTTAAAGACTCAGGTGAGGTACCTGCACCTCAGCTGTGTGAACACAGCGAGAGGCTCCCAAGCCACAGCTGATGATCAGTAACACAAGGCACCACTTCCCACAGGGTTGGAAGAAACACTCCACAACAAAAGAGAAAAGTAGCCACAATCAGCCTACCAGCTAGAAACCAGCACCTTACACAAAGCAAGCTTGCAGTCCTGACACAAACCACACCTTGCAAAGGTGCCCAGATCTTTCTTGGTGAGGGGACACAGAAGAACAGCAGCCAGAACGGCTGCAGAGAACCCCACTGACCTTGTGCATGGCTGGTCCACAAGCCCTGTGCAACCTAAACTTCCTGTATGAGACCTGTCAAAATCAGCTGACATGGCTTCATCCCTGTAAAGGTGCAAAAGGACAACAGCCAGGGATCTCTTCTACCATCCCAACACAGTATTTTTAGTTCGAATTCACTGCATGAAACCGTAAGTGCAGGTGTCAGTGTTTGTGCAATCACCAATCCACCACTCCTTTTCCAGAGTCGAGTTGTCAAGTGGCTCATGAATAACAACAAAAGTTACCCCAGTCTGAAACCAGGGCTCCCCAGTCCCCTTTTATCTATCCACAGAGAGGGGGATGACACAGGGGCTTTTCTCCTATGCCCTGCAAATTTCTCAAACATTTGTTTGTGATTAAACCATTTGTTTGCGATTAAAAATACTTTAGCCAATTCCCTTTTGAAGGAAAAGGAAGAAATCTGGCAAGATTGAACACTAGCAGCTGGCTGGGATAAACTTGGGCTACAGGAGGCAACTTGTTTTGACAAATCCTCCAATTTTGTCAGTTTTCACTGAAACATGCCTGCTCCCCAAATATCTCATTTATAGGACAGCTCTTGGAGTTCCACAGGGATTAGGATGACCTCTTGTTTCCCTCCAGGCCTGTGGCACTGCAGCCCCCTGCCCATGCCTGGCACAGTGCAGGAGCAAACCCTGCATGTGGGGCTCTGCCAGCCCCCAAATCCCAGTCACAGCCATGCCCCAAAACAGCTTCATGCACCAACAAACAAACAACCAGGGGTTTGGTCCTCCGGATCCCAGTTTGGAAACAGGACATTTGAACACTGGGAGGAAGGGCAGGAAGCAAAGTGTCCCCAGCACAGGAATTATTCTACTCTGTTTCCATTTCACAACAGACATGGTGTAACATCTTTGCTTTCAGGTCTGCCCCATGTCTGGGGTGGGTAGAAGGGGGATTCACGACAAGCCAAGAGATTTGCAAGGGGAAGGTCTGCAGCAAGTCCTCCCCTCTCCATCCCAGAGAGGGAATGGGAAGGAGTCTGATAACCCGAGGGCTGCCTGAGGTGGGGAGCACGCAGGGAAACTCGGGGCCTCTGGCTCAAACACCTCCCTCCCCACAGGGGCTCCGTGGTGCTGCTGAACTGCAGTGCAGCCTCCTTCCCAGGAGAGCAGCATGTCAGGGCTGAGCCCTGCACTGTTGAACCAAAACCACATGAGGCAGAGTATTCTGCAGTTATTAAATAGGCTTTAGTTTATTTCATTGATAGCTCATTTTCAGCTGATTCTTTTTGATCTGTCTCAGTGTCTCATCTGACATGTCCTGCAGGTCCACCACGACTCTCTCTGGCTGTGTTGAAAAGCCTCATCCTTCCCTAGGGCTTTTGCTTTTCATCAGACAAAGACAAGCTGAATCCATTCCACCTATTCCAAAACTGATCTCACACAGAGAAACAGCAGAACTATGACACAGAGCTCTGCAAAATCCCACTTATTACCTCCCAGTTACCTATCAATTAAAGCAAACATTTCCTCTGTAAAAGAAGCTGTTGGGGCAAGTCTCTAAAATACAGTCGGGAATGATACAATCCCTTTCCCCTCAGCTACACACACTGGGATTTCACACACAAACTACTCAATAAAGACAATCTAAATAGGCATGTACTTCAGCCTGGAAAAGTTTAAGTTGCTAGAGCTCTCTGCAGGGCATTTGTGGTGTGGAAACACTTTAGGCTGCTGCAGCTCAAGTATAGTAAGGCCAGTCTAACAGTGGATGAAACACAGCCCTGACAGACATCCTTCACCTCCTGCCTTCAATGCAACACAGCCATCCAGCTGACAGACCCTTCCCACTGCCAACAACATGGCCTTGCTTACTGTGTTTGCTGTCTCATTTCCAATCTGAAAAAAAAAATCACTACGGTCTGAACTTCCATACACAAAAATACACCCTTTTCACACACTAAATACATAGCCAAGACACACACTTAAAGTTATTATGAGCAGAGGGTCATATTGTAAACAGAAAAACAACTTTCTACTTCAGCTGCTCTAGATCCAGATGCTTTCTCTGTTCTGCAACACTCCAGACACATATGATTAAAACGAACATACCAGGTATTACAACTATTAAACTGTTAGATACAATTTACAATGGTAATAACCCCCTTGTCGTTGGTCCTTGCTAAAGTTAACCAGAAGTTTGTCAGATATTTAACAGCTCACGGAGTGAACTGAGTTTGTGACTTGTTTCACAGAAGTTTGGTCAGTTATTTCTTACAATGCCCAGCTTTTGTTTTAACTCAGTTTGCTAAGTTAAGGGAAATGTGAGGGTAGCTGGTATGGGGCTTTTTACTTTCAGTCCATTTATACAAAATGTCCTATTTCACTGTACTCAGAGCAGCTCAGACCCAAGTCCTGCTCTGGGCTTGCAGGGTTGGGCCCCTCCTGGGGCAGGCAGGGGAAGTACCTCGTGTCAGAGCCAGCGCCTCAGGACAAAACAACCGAGTCCCAGGGGCAGAGGCTGCCAACACACGCTGGGCACGAGGGGCTGTGGCACAGCCTGGCCCCTCGGGGTGCCCACCCCACACAGCCAATATGGCACCACAGGAATATGGCTGGGGATGGTCGGCCTTGGTGTCCTCCAGACAGCACGGGGGGGATCATTCGGAAGCAGAGGGATGTCTAGTGAATCGTTCTCTGGAGCAAAGGCAGGAGAAGGCAGCAGACAGACCTAAGTGAAGCACTTTTCTGGCCTCCAGCCACATCAGATGCAGGGCACAGCTTTGGCACGGACTGAGGTGCACAAAGGTGGCAGGACTGGCCAAAAGACAGGAGGAAAACAAGCATCCAGCTGTGTCCCCATTTCACAGGAAATTTAATAACTTTGGTAGAGAAGTACAAACCAGGAAAGCTGACAGTGCTCATTCACTGAAAGTAATGAGGTTTGACAGATTTTTCTCAAGGATTACGGGTTATAGACTCCCCTACTCATCCGAAGCAAGATGTTGTCTGGGTGGACATCTACCTTTCCCACAAAATCTGAACCATTTAAACATGTGAGAGCATGTAGATGTCATCCTAAAGTTACTGTCATTTGTGTCCCTGCTGGGGCAAACGCCAGTGCAGCCCGGCCTCGGGACACCCAGCAGCACAAAGCAGCCTTGGGCAGGGCCGGCAAGAGCTGAAGATGAGAAAATGACCGGATTAACATTTTCTCATTACAAGTCCCCAAGCTCAGTGTGTTGCCTGCCACCCCTGGCTAAATTCACAGAGAATTTAGCCCCAAGCTTCCCTGGATTTTTAACTTAGCAAAGGATCCCCGCGTTTAGCAATTCCACCAGACGATAAGAGCAGTTTACAAAGTGTCTTAACTCTCTAAATGTATTTCTGGAGAGCTGATAATTTAGAGCCTGACACCACGTGCAAGTCTTGCCTGAGCAGGAGCCCTGTGTGGTGTAATCGCTTCCTGCTGGGAGGGCACGGTGTCTGGATCAAGGCTGAAGCCGACACACTCCTGCCCGACTCCGGCGGGATGAGCCGCCTCTGCTACCGCCACACTCCATCCACAACCATTCCCCACCAGCCAACTTCTCTTTCAGCGGCACGAGTGGCACCGGTGCACGAGCTGGGTTTTCTTGGTTTTGCTTCAGTTCTCAGGGGAATGAACTGGGAGGTGCAGATTTTATTATGCTAATGAAATAAGAACACAACGGTCCTCTGAAGCACTCGAGCCAGAGTCCGGCGGCAGGACTTAAAACTTCTCCCACAGGAAAAACAGATACAAGGCTGGCTTTGAGAGTGGGTGTCTTCTACACTAACCACCACATTGTCAGCAACCACAGCTGTCCACCACATGAGCGAGCTCAGACGGGGCGGCTCCGGGCGTGCTGACAGGACAGAGCCTGCAGCGAGGTACCCCCGACAGCACGGGGCACCCCCGGGCACCCCCCCGGCCCCAGCCTGGCACCCACGGGGAAGGGAAGGCACCAAGCCGAGCTCTGCCGCTTTCCCTGTCTGCCTTCCAAAGCCAAGGGGCTGAACGGCCTTCCTGGGAGTTTCAACGGAAAGAACCCACACACACACTTCTTTTTGACCCTTACATATGCGACAGTTTTTCCTGGTGCACGTCTCGTAGCACAGAACCAACACGAGTCCGAGGAGTGAAGTAAAGCTCCAGCCGAGCACCCGCCCGACCCCCGTGGCAGCCCCAGCTCTGTGCACAGCCCCTCTCCTCACCCCTGTCATGCTCTCAGTGCAAGCAGAACAGCTTGGGTCTTTCAGGAGAAAAAACACACAACAAGCCATTATTAAAATGAGTTTAGTAAACAATAATCAGAGGAATAGTTAATAAGCACAGCTTTGCTGTGTTAAGTAGGAAATTAGATCCACTGCCCCATTACTATTTTGAGTGAGAAAGCAATGATGCCTTTAATTATGCATAGTCTGCTTTATTTGAACGGTGTTGGCTGTTGTGAGGGAAATAATCAATGTAAACGCCTCCCGAGGTCGCTCCTGAGGCAGCCGTGAAATGAACTAAGTGAGCAGAGCAGTGTGTATAATCATATCAAGCAAATCCCCAGGTACCAGCCCAAGAATCACACACACATATGATTTATACACTCTCCACAACTCAACACTGACACCCCGAGCCATTTTAACAGCAGAGCCTGCAAAATGCTCTCAATTCTTACCTACACATGACCAGTCAGATTTTTGAAAGTGGAATTAATCCTATGCATTAAATTAACACAGTCTACACTGAACTTTGTAGAAATCCTGCTTGATTAGAGATCGTGAACTCAACTCCTGTTTAAAACCAGTTTGTATTCTGGGGGCTTTAAGGAGAACTCCCCAAAGAATTTCTTCAGGCTAAAGTTAATCTTCAGGAGAAGTTCAACATGAAATAAAGTTTAGAACCAAAGCCTACTGTAGTGACAGACACAAGAATCAGGCTGGAGGAATTACCTTTTATTTTCTGTATTTATCCAATAGCAAACTTTGATCTGAACTTGTTTACAAAGCTACCCAGGCTTTTATTTGTTTGTTTTTCAGGTTTTTGAGTTCAAGCAAATATTTTAAATACAAGTATCCATTTTAGTATGAATTCTCAGCACCTGTGTTAAGCCCTGCAGGAGAGAATCCAATATCCAAAGGAGACTTTCGGGGCAGGTTCCTTCACCAATCGCCTTTCAGTGACTGAGGTGCTGTGGCAATGCCACAGCTCGTCCCTCACACATTTTACTGCTGCAGAAGCCACACCAAGAAACTTACTTAAAAAAAAATGAAAAAAAAAAAACGGAAAAAAAGGGGCTTTGTGTTGCGATTTGGAGGCTCTGTTTGGCAGCGACAGCTTGGGGAAATCCCAGTGTGCACATCCTGCCCTGGAAGCTCTGGCTGTGCTGCAGGAGCCCACCCTGCTGTGGGAGCCCACCCTGCTGTGGGAGCCCACCCTGCTGTGGGGGGACACCTCTCCCCTGCCCCAGCACCCCCAGCTCTGCCCCCTTCCCCCAACACCCACAGAGCCTTCTGTGCCCTCAGGGGCTCCCCTTCTGTGCCACCTCCATCCCCACACCCCAGTCCCTGCCGGGGACAGCTCCCCCCCCACCCCAAACAAAGTTTCTCAGCTGTTTTGTGCAAGCTCCTCCAAAGAGGCACAAGGGGAAGATTTTTCAGCTCCCAGCTGAACTGGGGCAGCATTTGCTCAGCACAGTTCCCTGACAACTTGTCTCTGCCGGGGCAGGAACAATGTCACAGCAACACAGAGGTTTCCTAGTGCACGTTTGAGGGTTTTGTATGGACATCTGGTCTCCACTCCACACGGAGCATTTCTGCAGGTCCCTCATCCATGTGCTAAAGGGAGTTTGATCTTCCACAGAGACACCACCAGCGTGAACTTCACCCTAAGGAGTTAAATAACCTTTTGCTGGAAACTCATATGATAAAAATAGATCCCCCTGCTCTAAAGGATTTGCACTGTGTGTGATTTATTGAACTATCCTGTGCAGTTTGTTTTGTTGCACAAAAATCATATTTGTCAAAAATTTCTTCCTTTCACCAAGATTAGCATTTTAGATAGAAATGGATTAAGAAGTAAGCACATATAGTGCTAAAAACATGAAACAAGAGACTAGGGGCTATTATTTTCATTTGACTATTTAATGCTCTTAAAATTGAAATGCTGTAATGGTGATTCTAAAAAATATATATATTCAGCCCCATGTTTTCTGAGGGTTGGGTAGACATGGAGTTGGGTCTCAGGAGCTTATACTGTTGATTAATTAAGGTTTTGGATTTTGTTTGGAGTTTTATGTTGTAGTATGGGATTTTTTTAAGAGGGCTGTTCTGGTCACCTGAAAAGGCACATCCAGTCACCACAGGCTTGACAGGCCTGGAAAAAAGTAACTGGCACGAACTCTGAGTGAGGCTGAAGGCAATGATCAGATGAACTGCTGCTCAGGTGGCACTGTGCATTAAGAATATGGTATTTTGAATAAGGGGTAAAGCATTTCTAGTCCCAGCCTCTTGCTTCACTCTTCTGTAACGTGTGGAGAGCACTGAGATGCTCAGGCCAATCTGCCAGTAGGACTGGGACAATGGGCTCTGCCAGTGCACAGCCCCAGAGCTGGAGCTGCTCCAGGAGCCCTGGATGGGCTCCTGTACCACACACAGCTGGGATGACCTGCAACTCCTGTCCCCTCTCTTGAAATAATGCGGGCAGTGGTGAACAAGGTGCCCAGAGCAGGGTGCCCTGGAGAGGCCACATGTCCCAGGCACTGCCCAAGAGCACGGAGGGGGCAGCCCCACAGGCTGCTCCTTCAGGCACAACTTGAGGATCACACAGCCACACACATGTGCACACAAACACATCTGCACACGCTCACATTTTCCAGCTCCTTAAAGGAAATAAATTGCATGAGCGTCGTGCATATTTTAAGCTGATACCCTGGGGGATTTTCAGACCAAAAATGCCTTAACCAGAAAACTTCGTGTTTTCCTTGCTCTCAAAAACTCAGAAGAATTCATATACAAATGATGACAAATACTTCATTCAAACAGACAGTTACTCCCAGAGCAGAGGGAACAGAGCCAGCCCAAGTAGTTGGGATGGCTGCATGCAGCTACCCCTTTGCTTCAAGACCACAGGAATTGTTTATCACTGAGACTCTCCCAGGCTAATTGAAACCAGCCCTGACTTTTGAACCTGCCAGCACTAAAGAAACTTTAAGTGTTTTCTCCTACTGAGATTTGGCCTATGGGGATTGCTCATTGCTCACCCCTCAGTCATTTTCAGTTCATTTCATTTCCACCTTGAATGAATCCTTAGTCTAAAAGATGCTCATGCAATTCTCTGGTAAAACTTTTTATTTAAACGACAATGAAATTTTGAGACCACATTGCTCACGTTGCATCCTCCTAAGGGTGCTGAATCCAAGTTTGGATTCATCATTAAGAACTCCTATTGTAAGAGGGTTTCAACAGTTGGGATTTTTTTGTGGCTTACAACTTATATTTGTAACTTGCTGACATTTGCAGCATTCAGGATGCTCTTACTTAGGATTTTCACGAGCTCTGCGTAGCAGACATTCGAGCAGGGAATTGGAAAGACAGTCCAGTTAACCTGAAGCTGGTTTAACATTTTCTAAAAGCAACCTGAAGAATATTATGTATATATAAAGTCCAACCTGCCTGGTCTGGGCAGGACAGGTGTGCTGGTTTGCCTTACACAAATAGGGAGTGATTTTTATCCAGCACATATCTTCATTTGGATGCTCTGATAACAGGAACACCAGTGTCTAACACTGCCCCACAAAAAAATACGTTGGAAAACGTTGCAAACCCGATGCTCTACTGCAATCCACATGCAATCCACAGCTTATCACCAGCAGAGAAACTGATACAGGTCACAGCACCAGGTTCTGGCAACCTGACATCCCAAGCTCCCTTCCAGCCCTCCTAATTCCCCCAGGACACTGCTCAGTGCATCACAGATTAAGTCAGGACAAGCAGGCAGGCAGCAGCACATTTATCTTCTCTGCAAACATCAGTTCCAAGAGAGATTCCACAGATAAGACAAGTTCATTCAAATTCATTCATCTGAGAATAGAAACCTGAGCCAAAACTAACATGCATTTTATGCTTATTTACAGACCACCAGAGACTAAAGGATTCACCAAGAACACAGGTACCTTCTCTGCAGCAGTGGTGAAATAGCACAGACTCATTTTCCTGGGAGGTTCACCACACACCAGCCTCAAGTTCAGCCTCTTCCAAGGGCTCTTCTCCTCCTGTTGCCCTGTTCATGCCAACCTTGCCCATGCAGCAGCAGGGAGGGCACTCAGTGCCTGGGGCTGTCTGGACAGATGATCCACTTCAGTACCACAGCAGACAAACCACTGCAAGTCCACAGGCCCTAAGAAATGCTTGCAACAGGATAACAAAAATAACTTCTCTGCACTCTTAGACTTGAGCACATTTATCTGCCCAGAAACTCGGGGTGCCCTGAAGAGCAGCACCACCCTTGTGCCTGCAGCTACTTCAGTCCTGCAGGGCAGCCCAGCCCAGAACCAGAGTAGAGTTGCCATTTTTAACCATTTTCATACTTATGGACAACTGGCAGCAGGTGAAGCTAAGGAGCTACTGCCCTCACCTGTGTCTCTTGGGGGAAGAGGCTCAGGCAAGAATGATAAAATGGTTTAGATGTTTGTCTCCAGGATGGTTCCAAGATGCAGTTATAATATAATTCTGGGTCTGCAAAGATCAGCTCCTTTCCTGACACTTTGTGTACATGGTACATGCAGATATTCATCCCCTCAGTACATGGAATACAACTGATGGCTTGAAAAAAAGAGGCCAGTAAAAATTAAAAATTTATGTGTGTTGTGTCCAGAGAAAGAGAAACCTTGTGCCCAGATGTCAGTTCACAGTCAGTAGCCAGGTCATGTCATATGTGAATAAGATAGTGATGATGTCAAGGAAGAAGAGAGGGAAGAAGAATGAACTTTCTCAGTGAACTTATATCATAATCTCCTGTAGAGAAAAGGACAAACACAACCCTCTTTTCTCGTTATGCACCTTCCTCCAACCTTACCTCTTTTGAATATGTAGCTCATCAAAAGAGGACAGAGAGAAGCCATAGCTGTCCTCGTGGGAAGGACATGGGACAGTAAACAGGATGTGACAAATGTCATAGTGCTGACACACAGTGAGATGATATTTGGGTCTGAAGGCTCTAAATTTTAAGACATTTAACTACTAATATCAGGAAGGCAAGGGGACTACATGCCCTAAGAGCTCCACGTGCCCTGAGCCTCAGCCCCTGCAGCCACTGCAGGGAGTGCTGGAGGGACAAAAGTGTCCAGGAATGTCCCAGGGCTCCAGTGACGAGGGGCACGGGCTGGCCTGTGTGGGTGCACAGATACAGCTGGACCAGTAGAGCTCCTGTGTTCAGGCAGTATCTGTTCACTACACACAGCAGCACACAGGTGCAGACAAGGCTGTCCCCTGCTCACCTCACCAGCACCCCTCCAACAGGCTGCTGTGGCTGCTCGTGCACATCAGCAGGAATAACAACTTCCAGGAGCTCTGCAGACCACAGCACCAGTATTTTCCACACATGTCAATACTTTCAAACTGTGGGTACTCCCTCTTGACAGGATTTGGGAATGCTTGGGGGCTTTGGATTAGCTCCTGGAACTGGAACAGCCATGTCAGCACGGCACTGTGCCCAGGCTGAGAAACGTGGGGGCGTTAGAGTCAAGTTCACCTGGAAGTGGGACAGGGGGTAAAACAGCTTGGGAAATGCTGACAGAGGGTGTTTGACACTAAACCTGTCCTGAGGAAGCCTCAGGAATCTTGCTCAGTATCGTGCAGGGATCAGCCTGGCAGGCTCACACGTGCACACCAGTTATTTCCCTCAGGACCAAAGCAGCAGCAGCAACACCCCTTCACCTTGCACATAGGAGCAGTTCCAGTGCCAGTGTTGATGCAAGTGGAGAGACACCCCCAGGTGGCACCAGGCCAGGCTGCTGCATCACCTCCTTACCCCACACATCCTCAGCCCTGACCAAGGGAAAGGCTTTATTGCTCAGGTTCCAGTGTGGTATCTGTGCCCTGGTGTGGGGGGTGCAGCACACAGCACTTCTGCCAAGGGGATGTCACCTGTGTATCACATGCAGACAGTTCCACACTGGAAGACCTGGGAAGGGAATGGTACAAAGGGGCTGCTCATTCTTCCTTTGTGGGACACACAACACTGTAAAGAGTAATTAGGGCTCGACTGCTCGGTCCATGAAGAGGCCCTTACCTGCAGGCTGTGAAAATGATTGTGGACTGCAAGTCTGTGGGTTAAGGACATGGGAGATGTCAGCTCTCCCCTCCCTTTGAGGGGTTCACACCTTTCACCAGCCTGCAGAACACCCTCACCTGTGAACTATGGGGTGTCTGGGGCAGGTCCCATCTTCACCCTCCACCACACAGAGAAGTCCCTTGGTGAGCCCCCGGGGGCTGGTGTGATTTGGGTGGGCAGCAGCGAGGGCCAAGGCTGCAGGTATGGGCTGAGGGCTGCTGTGCCCAGGCTGCTGTGCCCACAGTAGCTCCAATGGAGAGCACGTGCTGCAGGAGGGAGGAGAGGGGGGTGCACCACTAGCTCCTCTTGTAGCAGTGTTTTAAGGGAAGGTTTTGGCGGCTGCTGCGTTTTATGCGAAACCTGATCTTGTCTGCGCGCACGGTGAGCTCTCTGCATACCTGTGTGCCTACCACGGTGAGCTCTCTGCATACCTGTGTGCCTACCATGGTGAGCTCTCTGCATACCTGTGTGCCTACCACGGTGAGCTCTCTGCATACCTGTGTGCCTACCATGGTGAGCTCTCTGCATACCTGTGTGCCTACCACGGTGCAGAGCCCGCGGGGCCCAGGCACAGCCATGGCTCCTCTGGGTGTGCAGTCAGCTGGGAGCAGGCCAGGGCCTCGGAAAGGCTGATAGCCCTGGCACCCAGAGAGCACTGCCCTGGCACCCGGAGATCACTGCCCTGGCACCCACAGAGCACTGTCCCAGTACCCACAGAGCACTGCCCTGGCACCACAAAGTGCCATCCCAGCACCCAGGGACTGTTGTCCCAGTGCCCACAGATCACTGTCCTGGCACCCACAGAGCACCGTGCCCTGCACAGCACACGCACACCTAGAACACACTGCCTCCAAAACTGCCTCAACACCTTTGGCTTGGTGCTCAGTTGGGCCAAACCACTCACCTCCCCCAAGGCTCCACAGTAGCTCCTCTGCCAGTTGCTCCCCAGGCACAGGCAGGACAAGCTGGATGCCATCGGTACCGACTCAGCCTCCCAGTGCCTCCAGAACAAAGGTGTTCCAGCAGGAGCAGGGATCTGCCCCAGGGCAGAGCTCACACCACCCCCCAGCACTGCTGCAACCTAAACCCCCAAAGCCCCAACCACGTGTGGCACAGCAACACAACAGCCCCCAGGACAGTGAGCACTCCAGCAATAGATGTGCTCTGACTGCTGCCTGCAGGCATGTGCTTCACCAGAATGAGCTGGAACAAGGAATTTTAGCCAAACCTTCAGAATAAACAGTTATATATTGAAACTGTACAGCCCAAAGCTTTGAAAGGCTTGATCCTACACCCTGGAAGTCTCCAAATTACAACTCCCCTGAGACTGGGAGAGGTCATGGGGCTACATCCTCCCTGTCTCACCCTCTCTCCTCCTGCACACTGTCCTCATCCCTGTCAGCACCTGCCCTGACCCCCACAGCCACTCACGCTCCTTATGTTCTTCAAGTGAACCAAGTAAATCTCCTGCCTTCCAAACAGAAACACAAAACCTGTTTCTATTCATTTAAAACAACAATACGGGTTAATTATAGCTATTAAAAGCTACATTTATCTGTATTAATAGTTAATAACAGCACCTTTACTGGAGATGTGAGAGTTCACACTCATCTGACAGCCCTGTTCTGCAAGGGCTGAGCCAGATGAAGGTGCATAAAGCTTGCACTGGCTTTGCTCTGTGTCAGTGAAAGTATTGTAGATTTACCCTGCAAGCCAAAAATTTGGCTATAAAAACATGAAATTACAAATCTAACCTCTAAAAAATCCCAGCGTAACAAAAGCTGAATTCAAATTCCAGGCTCAAAATATTTGCTTTTAAAAATTCTTACATTTTTAAGCACGAATCCATTCCAGCCCCATGTGACTCTCACTGGCAGCCAGCTTAGCACTGCTCCCTACTGTCAGTCTTAAACCCAACAGGAATTTACAACCTTTCTTCCACTCAACGTTGTGAGTGAGCAAATTGTCGAAATCCAGCAGTGTTTCCACCACAGTTACCCCATCTCTCTTTTGCACATTTTCCATGTTCTACCTTGAGCATCGGTACCCACCATAAGCCACTGCATCCATGTGTTACTTTGGACAACCTCTATTCCCAACCATCCCAGCATTCCTAAATGAACATTGTGAGATTAATTTTGAATAATAAATAATAGTTTATTTGTTTTGTTTTCCACAAACGCGTACAAGTAAAGCTTAGTGGTCAAAAAGGGGATGCAAAAACATACTGAAAACAACTGCTTTAAAATAAAGAGACAAGGGGAATGTTTCCTGCATTCCCCACTCCCAGGATACATGGAGTGCTGCCCTAACGTTCCTCGGGGAAGGAGCCAGAATCACGTCCCTGCCTCTGGCCACTTGCTTCCTTACCCTGCAAGTCTGTGACTGGAAGAAGAGAGATGGTGAGAAAGAGAGGAAACTGCAGCCAAGGTAATGCAGAACAGCCCAATGCTTCCGTGTTCCTGTTGAGCCTCACTGGCACAGAGGATGAACACAGATTAACTCCGAGAGGGAGGGTCAGTCAGTTCCCATCTGTTGGTGACAGTCCCAACTGGCTAAATGTGGCATCGTCCTGCCACTCCCTCACTTCTGTGGGTCAGCTGAAAGGACAATGCACCCTTTGGGCAGGAAATGTGGCATCAACATCTTTTTTTTTCCCTTTGCAGTATCACAAATCAGGTGTTTCATCAGCATCCCAGCCCCTGTTCCCTCCCCAGCCATTTAGCAGGAATGCTAACGGAGCTCAAACTGCACAGATCCTGGGCTGTGACTGACCCCAACTTGATAGTCTTATTTTTTTCACGGGGTTAATCCATAAAGCATTCCACAGATCCACCTAAAGCTCCTTCCTCTCTGAATTTCCTCATGATGCAATCCATTGAAGTTTCAGGATGGCCTTTATTACAGCATATGCTGAGGCTTCAAATGTAAAGCAACATTTTGAAACGGCAGCATCTGTCTGCAGGCAGGAAAACCCTTCTGTTGCCATATTGAACTCTTACACATAGCAAGGGATGCAGTGCAAGCAGTAAACTCTTGATCTTCACTCGCAAGTCTCTACTTTCACTTATCAGCCTGACATCTCACAGTGGGGCCACCTGAGCAGAGATGGGGTTTGGCTCCAGGGCTTGCAGACTGGAAGCAGACCTGGGAGGGACGGAGGTGGCCAGCTCCCTGGGACCCTCCAACACAGTTCAAAGTGACATGTTTCAAACAGCCCTCTCCTCCATACCCCATGGCCTTCAAAGCACAAACAGCTTTATTGCCTGGAGCATGTTGAGGATCCGCTCAGGGGTGTGTGGCAGTCGCTCTGAGCTGGGGACCTTCCCATCCTGCACTCCCAGGGCTGCTCCTAAACGAGTTTAAAGCCAACTCCATTCTTTGATTTCTGCCATCCTATTTCTGCCAGATTCTTGCAGTTCTCTGTCAGAGCTCACACACAAAGAATTTTAAGCAGAAATACAGTAATTAAAAAGCTCCCCAGCAATTGGGCTCCAAAGTTCAAGACAAAACTTCTCTGAAGTAGAAAATGAGTTAACACATAATTAGGGGTTTTCCCAAAGAGACTGAATAATTTATGGAAAGTTACTGACATGTTCCTGACATGTTTGGTCCAGTTACGCCTTTGCACAATATTAGGCTGTGACATCACAGCACTAAAAGACAATGTTTTCAAACAAAAAATCAATTATTGTGAAGCAAATAGAGCAGAAGCTCCAGAAACTGCTAAACTTAGACCGTTTTCCTAAATCGCTGCTTTATAAAAGGAAAGGCAAACATTCCTGGCTGTGTGCAGTGTGTGCAGACGTCACAGGATCCCACTTGTAACAACTTTCCTTCCCCTTGTCACAGCTCAAATTAACGGTGCTTGGGAGGCAGTGAGCACAACTGGAACACTCTGCCCAGCTCCTCCAGCAATTTGTCAGCACAACTGTTCCCGGAGCACAGACCTACTCACCACTGGCCAAAGAGTCACTCTGCATCCAAATGTTTTCCACACCGATAAATGGATTAATGGAGCACACATTTTGCAGAGAGCTGTAGGGAAACAACTGTCCTCAAACAACACGAGGGTGCTGCTCTGTATGAAGACACAGACACTGTTTATCTAATGGCTGGAAAGTTTACAAGAAAACAGAAAACTTCGTGCTGTGGTTGTTGAACTGAAGTAGTACTTTACTAGAACCAGGTTTTTTCGGTAATTTTGCGGTTGTAACAACTATTTTCTTTACATACTGCTATAGAAAAGGGACTCTTTTTAACTTAATTGAAGACACTATCAAGAGTAAATATACTGGGGCTTTTAATAAAAACAGTATGAGGAGAACATTCAAAGCTAAATAATCAGAAGCAATTTGTGTTCATGAGCAGAATGATGTGTCATTTTTTTCCCTTGCAATGCTCTGTACTGGATCAGTTTTGAGACTGTGGCAAACTTTAAACCTATCTTAAAATAATGAACAGCAGTAAGGGTCGAAGATAGTTTGAAAAATACACTGGAAAGAGAAAACATATGCCACAGAGTGTGGTGCAAAAGTCATATTTCATGCATGACTTTAGAGAATGTTAATAAGGATTAGAACCATACTTCAGCAGAATAACAATCAGTCAAAGAAGTGTAATTAATTTTTCTTTAGATCTCTGTTAGACAAAAATACAGGAGAGATAGTAATGTTGCCTATAGATTTTGATCCAGCGAAGAAATACAGCCCTTAAATACTCCTTGTAATTGTACACTGTAACTGCAGTGTAGTACATGACTCATTTGCTTTATAGTTGTTGGTTTTATAATATTATGAATCCAAAAATATTTTAAACTTCAATTTTTTTTTTTGCTTTGGCCAATAAATATGATTAAGATAATACATCCAAAAACATATGTAAGCTGTGTATGTGGGACATTTGGAAAGCAGATGTGTTCTTAATTTACACATAACCTAAAAAATCAGCTGATTACCAGAGATGGTACTTTATGGAGCTGGTTTGGATGCAGAAGCATTGCTGCTAGCTCAGCACCATTTTAAAGTAGGCAGTTTGCTTTTCTTGTGTCTGAAATCCCAAAGTCAATGCAGCAGACAGACTGTATCCCTGGAACAGTGGTCATCTGGCTTCACACAGAAGAGCCATGGAAAACCAAGGTCATTTGTTTCTAAACACAATTGTTATTGAAAATCTCTTTTTAATATCTTAAGTGTATGTTCCAGTATATGCTTACAAAACTCCAGTTGTGTCTGTAACAACGCTCCTTCAACCATAACGACAATAAAGGCTGTGCTCACATTCCATCACAAGCCCAATGCTGAATGCTAAAATCAAAAGCTGTGTCTGTCCCACTGCTGGGGATCCACACCGAGGTGGCAGTCACCTCTCCAAAGTCACAAAGTCACTTTTATCAGGATCACAACGGAGCAGGGAAGTGGCTTCCTAATTAAACCCCTGTGACAGAAGTTCTCTGGGGACTGAGTTCTGTTTCATTTTTTTAGCTGTACCTAATAAGAAAATAGTAACTTACCATCAGATACAAAAGGCCTGAAAAGCTTCGCTCTCGGCAGCAAACACGACCAACAAGGTCCCATTCCAGTTTGCATCAGAGGTCAAAGCTGGGCTGTGAAGTGGAGCACCAGAAATAAGGAGGTCCTAATTTTTCTTAAAGCAAAACATTATCTACCCTTTTTCTGAGCAGAGATGGTTCAAATCACAGGGGAGACTGTTAGAGGGACGAGGCAGCTTTGCCACAGTTCAGACTAATTGAACGCATCACTGGTAAATAAAGACACATTTTTTTCAGGCAAGCATTTGTCACAGTCAGGAAATTCTCTCCTTTGCCAGGCTCCAGCTTGGCAGAGTTCACGGCACTCGCTCCAGCCAGAGTCTCCTCACAGCAGAGCCAAGATGTGAAGCTGCCACTGGTGAGCCCTGGTGCTCGTGGTGCCCCCCAGCCCCGAGCAGAGCCGTGGGGAGGGGCTGTGCCAGCCCAGGCACTGCGCCAGGGCCAGCAGCTCCCGCAGCTCTGCCGGTCCCTCCCACACCCCGTCCTGCAGCCGCGGCAGGGAGCACCCTCGGTCAGGGAGACCTTGCACGGCCTCTGCACTTCCCCAGAACAACTGGCTTTTTTTTTTAAGTAAACAATATTTTAAAATGTGTCTCCTCCCTCCTTGCTGCAGACACGTCATTTGGGGTTTGCTGGTGCAGCAGTGGCTGCAGCACACCTGGGGAGGTGAGTTCAGGCCCAGCACCTGCTCACCTGCTCCAGCAGCACCACGGGACAGGCCTTTCCTCCAGGGCTTCAGGGGGTCTCACCAGGAAAAAGTGCCCACTGTCACTTCCAGCTGTGCTGGGACCGCCCAGGAGAGTGTGAGGTTCTTGCAGCCGTGCCCACCTCAGTGCCTAGGGTGGTCTCTTGGCACCTTCCTGCTGGGATTCCTGCCTGTGGCTCAGCCCATGGCCAGGAGCTCTCAGCGAGCCCTGCAGGGCCCCTGGAGCCTAAGCTGGGTGTGGACACGGTCTCTGTCCAGCAGAGACCAGCACACACCCGAGCACAGCAGGACTGGTATCTGCTGCTCTTCACATATTAAGCTTTAAACCAGCTAGAACTGGGGGTTGGTTCCCCAGCTCGGGCTCCACAGCCCATGCCATTCTCTTGATGCTTGTACACGTGTTCAGCTGTCCCACTTTTTCACAGAGCCGGGTGTCAGACACACCCACCTCTCTTCCTCAGCAGTGATGCTGAGGGATGCTTTTCCCTGGATGCAGTGCAGGTTCAAATCTCTGTGCCCAGGGCTGGGTCCCAGGACTCCTCTCTGCAGGGTGGGTGCTCCCTGCAGGTTCCTCTCCATTTCTCCCAAGGGCAGGATCAACAGGCTGGCACTGGTCGGTCCAAACATGGCCAGTGGTCAGTGCCTAGACACTCAGCAGACCTACTGCTGAATCAGGATCCTGAACGATTTCTCTTCCTCCACCAGTATTTTTCTTTCCTTGTCCCAGAACCTGTGCTCCTTCCAGGAAATCTCTATTTATATCAGAAAAGGCAGTAGGACATGCCATTATTGTTGGACTCTTGTCCAGAAACTCTTGCTCCTCCAGCTCAGCTACTCTCAGCCAACCCTCCTCCATGGGCCACCACCAGGGCTGGCAGCACATACAGCCCAGTCCCCCACCACTGCTCTGAGTGCCCCAGCCACCACCAACACCTACAAGGCAGAGCAGCAACACAATTTCCCAGTGAGTAATTAAAATCCCACCCTGCTCATCGGAGCTACCTAATGCAATAAGCACCCAGATTCTTCCATGATAAATCCTAAAAACATAACCCTGTGAGACGTGGCATCACTACACCAAGGCTGCAGAGAAGATCCCAGCCCAGAGGCTGTTGGGGGCATTTTCTCATTATCATCAGAGACCTCATGATCTAAAACATCTGCATTGTCTTACACTGGTCATCAAGACCCACTGTCCCTCTGAACTCCAAATGTTTCCCTTCTCTTCTGCTTGATGCCTCCCTGGGTCACAGGCCCTTGCTCACAAATCATTTCAGCCTTCAGAGGGGGCTGAGAGGAAAGCAGGAAGGCTCTGAAATTCAATCCCCAAAGGTTTTTTCTACTTTTTTTTTTCGGTCCAAACAAAAGTTATTTTTCTTTCAATGAGAATGCTGTAGCATGAAGTGGCTGCTAACACAGAAGCATCACCCCAAACTCACTGTGGTTGGATGGTTTTCAGGAGGAGCAGAGATGTCAGAGCACACAGTGAGAACAAGGTTTGGTTCCCTCTGGAAGACAAAGGACATGCTGCATTTCCTACACCTTTCTGAAGCAGATGTGGGTGGTGGTAGGGTAGGACACTGCACACAGGCACCACAGCTGGCACATCTGAGGGCAGCAGTGAACAGCCCTCAGGTTCAAGCTCAGGAGACTTTCTGAAGTTCCCTTCTCTGACAGACATGCAGCCTCATACCACCTCGATTCTGTTTGCATTTAACACTCCTATTCATGCACTTCAGTGAGGCTTTTGACGATGTTTTGATGCCCTTTACAGTGTTACTGCACCTCCTCCACAAGCTCACCCTGACATCACACTATCTGCTCAACTCACTAATCAGTTAATTGACCTGAGAAGTTTACAGACATTTATGGATTCCTGCACTGGCCTCACAGATTTGCAGAGGATGTAACGCTGTGTTCAGCTCAGCACCTCCAACGCCACCCCTGCTGCAGAGGCCACAGCAAACTGCCACGGGATCACACTCCTGCCCTCCCGCCAGGGCTGCCTGCTCCAAACCATCTTAATGCTGCAGGGAAGCTGCAGTGCAGGTTCCTTTGTGTGCTGGCTTTTCTAAACAAGGGCCTGGGTACGTTCCCACTTGCACTGCACGTCAGCAGCCACTGGTGCTCACGGTGGAAAACCAAAGCCAGGTGAAGCAGCAGCGAAGGGCTCTGCACACCCCAGACAGGAGAACGTTCCCATCCTGACTCCCGGCGCAGCCCGGTCCTGAGAAGACCTGGGAAGAAACGGTGTGTCCCAGGGATAAACATGCCCGGGACAGGCCCCAGCCTGCAGGAACCCCAGGCAGGTCGTTCTGCAAAGGACTTTGATATCTGCTGGAGCAAAGTGCCATGAGAGACGAAGCATCTGCCCAGGACGAGATGTGAGCACCCAGTGGGGAGCACGAGGTCGCCAGGAGCCGGGGCGGGGGACAGGGAGGAGAAAGGGGAATTCCTGAAGGATGATTTTTTAAAACATTTAATTAGCGCTGACTTTTTACATCTAAAATTACTTTAAAAATGTGCATAGAGATGAAAAATACAGAGGAGCTGGACACGCCTTCTCAAATGAGGACTGCTGATGGAACCAGCTTGCAGCAGATGAGTTGGAGGAAGTTTGATGCAGTTTCTCTGCCAGTGGTGCCAGGCTGGATGAAAAGAAAAAAAATCTTAAAACTTTCCCATTCCCTTGCTTTTGATTACAGCTTGAAAAAATACTTAACACAAGAAAAAAGTAATTAACTAGATTATGCCCCAGAATGAAGCATTCTTTCAAAATTTCCCAGACTTACGTTTCAAAAATTACAGCAACCAGTATAAACTTCACAAATCCACTGAGGAGGCAGCTCTTCAAATACCTGTGGTTTCCCACATTTTCCAAGGAAAACAAAAAGATTTATAGTTTCTCATGTTAAATCTGAGGGGCTAAACTTTGAGAGACGTACTTGCCCACCTGCTGCACATGTATTAGTTCTAGCTGAAGAGAAGTCAATAAAAATGGAGAAAGAAGAATTTGCAGAGCTGGTTAAAGTAATAAGATTTGTTTCAGAGCATCTGATCTTTAGACTAACAGACTTCCAAACAGTTGGACAAGTAAATAAAGCACCACAGGGAACTGCTAGTTCCAATAGGTTACCGCAGGGATACACACAAAGGAATTCCTAAAACTATGAAAGGGCTGGAGCTATGAAACTTACAATACCAGCACTGGGATGGATTGCTGACTTCTACAGCATTGATACTATGCTTCTGAAAAGATAGGGGGTTTAGTTCCATTTACTCTTTTGCCTGGGTGCAAAGTTTGAAGAAGCTCAATGACTCATTTCACTGTGTGATCTTACAGACACAATGCAAAAGGAAATGTTTCCTTCAAAGGTCTTACTTTCTTTGGAAAAATAAAACCAGAATCCAAACAAAACCAGTTAGCCTGTAAATGCTCCTACCACTTGGCTATGATTTTCCCCTGGGCAGCAGCAGGGCAGTGCTGGGCAGGGCAGGTGAAGCCCAGGCTGCAGAGCCAGGGACAGGAGCACAGCACAGCTGGAGAACAAAGTGTCCCATGTCCCATGTCCATCCAGCACCGAGGGGGTGGAGGTGACACTGTTGTAAGGTGCCATCTGATCAGGACTTCTTTTCTGTGTTTGACATGAATAAGGGGATTAGGACAGCAAGTTTCCGTGAGTTCACTCTATCGGACAAAAGGCCCCAAGGTTTAGTGTCACACTGCCTGATAAAAGTACAGGAGGCTGTCAATCACGGGCTCCTAGGTACTTGTGTTGGTGACATAATCTTATTAGAAGATAAACCAGTGAAATCCTTTTCATGATGAAAAGTTACATTTAATTGCTCTTTTGCTTTTCTACTCCTTCTCTTGTTCATTTGTCCATTTAACTTTGTTAATGTTGGCTATTACAAGAATATAAGAGCATACAGATGCCAGCCATCCCCACCACAGCCACGCTCTGAATACATGAGCAACTGAGGGTACTGAGGGATGGTGGTGTCTGAGTTGTGATCTTTTAAACAGAAGGTCAAAAGAGTTACTGAATTAATTAGCACAAGTGCTCATGCACAGGGATAAGGTTAAACTTTTTGTCAGTTGCTTTAATACCAAAGAAAGCTGAAAAAAAGGCTAAAATATGGTAAAGCTCAGTCTCTGTACACCAAACAAAAGGACTTTCAATATTCTCTTACAGAATTGAATCCATATTAGCCTCAGTAATAGGACTGTTTCATTTCCAGGTTGCATCTTTCCAGTTTCCCAAAGAGGCAGCTGATGCTGACAGCACGAATCCCCCAGGAGTGAATCAGGAGGAACTTGGCAGAGCCCGGGGGCAGTTCAGGGACAGACACTCCCCGTGGGACCTGGGCCCTGCCGTGGCCTGGCCGGGAGCGGGGACAGTCCCCTGTGTCACAGCAGCCCTGCCCCAGGATGCCTTCAGAGGGCACACACCAGGCCTGCCAAGGACCCACCTGTGGGAGCAGGGAGGGCAGCACACTGCCCACCAAAGGCTGGTGCAGAGGGGGCTGCAGTGCCCCTGTCCCGGGACCCCCTGCCCTGGTGACCTGCGGGACTGGGCGGCTGCTGCCAAGTCCCCCCCCTGCCACGGACAACAGGCAGGAACTGATGCACACCGAGTTCCACTTGAACACGAGAAGATCTTTACTGTGAGGACACTGGAACAGGCTGCCCAGGGAGGGTGTGGAGCCTCCCTCACCAAAGGTATTCCAGAACCGTCTGGACACGACCCTGTGCCACGTGTTTTAGGATGACAGAGCAGAGAGGTTGGACCAGATGACCCATGTGGTCCCTGCCTTACCCATCCTGTGACTCTGTGAGCAGCCAAGCCCTTGCCGGTACAGGGGAGGAGCTGCTCAGGTTTCTGTGCCCCAGAAAACGCCTCTGGCAAGTAAGTGATCACTCACCACAAAGCTTGGTCACCCGAAGGCCCCCAGTCCTTCAACTAGTTGTGCGTGTAAATTGCCTTGTAAATTGCTACCGACAAGATTGAGTAAAATTCACCAACTTCTAAATGCGAGAGCACGGCCCAAGCCAGAAGCTCTGATTCTCAAAATACAGATTTTTAAAGCATCATATGATTGTCACAATGAAAAAAATACAAACTTATTCTCAGTAAACAACTCGTGCCATCAGTGCCATGGAGTCCCACTCAAATAAGTTTTGCACAAAGCACCTGAGTGTTCATGTTATTCAAATAATTTAGCTCCACAAATGTGAAATGTGCAAAGAAAAAATGAATTCCATTCATTTTACACATACTGTTCTTTATTTTATCCAAGTGCTTGTCAGACTGAAAACAAACTAGCACTTGGAGCTGAAATGCTTTGTGAAATTAAATGTGTAGCTCTCTCCCAAAACTCTGATGATCTTAAAGGAAATAAGTCCTCCAGATTTCTTTTGGAAAACCACATTTTCATTTAAGGGCTAACAAAAAAAGATCTGACAAATGCCTTAATACTTTGCTTGTTTAGTAAAAGTTCGCGTGAAAAATCATGAGAGAGAAAGATCAGAGTGGTTGATGGCAGAACAAAAGCAGCTGAAAAATGTGATTTAACACTGGTTAAATCAGTGGTAGTTGGTGATTTAGTGAAAAGACAATTGTTGCCTTACTGGGCTACTGATCACATGTCACTGGCATTCCACAAACGCTTTGCCAGTGGAAATCCAACTCCAGCCTTTAGCGAGGCAATTTCAAAACACTGCAACATATTATAAATTAATTACCTCACTTGCTATTTTCTCTTAAAACAACAGTTTCTATATAATGCATATTTACAAAATCCTTTATTACATTTTCAAATATTTAATCACGTTTCATACCTGCCAGTTCTATGTTTGACTCTAGAGACTCTCATCACTACCCTGAAAGCCTGTCAAAAATATCTGCATACAGTTCTGCTCAGCACACAGATTCCTCTGACGTTTTTTCTGAAATCAAAAGGAGACACAGAACAAGTTGAGCCCCTCTCAGCCCCTCTCAGCCCCTGTCCTGGTCACCCCCCTGTGGAGGCCGTGGGGCACAGGGTGACCCACACGAACAGAGCTCTGGAAGCAGCGAGGGAAGGACGAGGGGTGAGCTCAGCACACAGATTTATTTTTACTGATCGAACTTAAGCAAATCCAAGGAACAATTAGGAAGTGCTGTCAAGTAAAGCCTGAAATCTAAGCAAGTCGCCATTCAAAGCACAGTAGGCCCTTATAAACAGTTAATCCACGCAGCTGCAGTAGTTAAAGCAAACACACTGCCCTTCACTGCGCCATCAATTACACCTTCCAAGAAAAAATTACACAAACTTTGTAGGATTTTTCAGAGAGAAGATGGATTCTTTTGGAGACTTGAGGTCAAGGCTGGACTGTTTAAAGTATATTATTAACAAATAAACATTTATTGCAAAAAAACCCTATAGGCCTTTGGGGAGGAAAATTGTGTTATTTTTGGCATCAAATGACACAAGCCATTTATGACATGAATGGCTATCACCAACAGACTGATGAAATGGCAAATGTCTCCCACTTAACTTCCCCTGGCTTCCTGAATAAACTTTTTCAAACACTTTTTTCCTTCTGAAATGGCAATAAACTCCATGTAATTTTGGCTTTCTCTCCGTTCTAGCTATTTCAAGATCCATAGCTGGAAAGGGTTGAAGGTACTTCCAGATGGAAGCTGAAGACTCCCCAAAGACTGGTAAGGTGATGAAAATCACATTGTTGGGATCCAGGGCCACAGACTTCCCTTGTTTGTGTGTATTCCTGCCTGAGTGACAACATGCAATTGGCTTTCAGATAGTTGGCTAAAAAATCTGAGGTTTAATTGTGGCATCCAACAAATTGAATGTTACAGCTCTGGTCACTGAATGTATCCTCTACGTGCTCAGACAAACCCCTGCCAAAATATGAGCTGATTTTTTAAGTAAGAAAAAAGCCACAAATGGGACAGGCTTCAATTACTCAAGACAACTAGTGTTCAAGGGACATGTATGAAACCAAGCCAGGACACTTGCCTTGGGCCTGTGTTCCAATCTTTCTGTAGGACACAGATCAGAGTGAACTCCACTGCTGCTGGTGCTCAGTCCTGGTGCCCTGGGCCACACGTGGAGCAGGTTGGGACCATGAACCACCCTGCTCTGGGCTCTGCCACAGGGGATGCTGCAGGTGATGGCATTGCTTTGCCCACCCTCCTGCTGCCTCCATGGGAGCAGTGGCAGGATGGGAAGGACGCTGCACTGGGCAAGGCTGCGCTCCCTGTAATTGCCCTGGAATCCCTGGGGATTCTCCCACATAAAATGAATGCAGGCGCCACCACGGCTAATTTATTCCACACTCACAAAACCCTGCTGGGAACTGGCATGGGCAGTGAGGCTGAGGCAGTACAATCACAGGGGCTGGCAGGAGCTGTGCTCCCCAAAGCAGCTCGGGACACCCCATGGCAGCTCAGGGACCCCACAAAGGTCCTGCATTCCCCCGGCCCCCAGTGCTGGACACGAGGAAAAGCTGCCACTGAAATACAACCTCTGCCTCTTCCGTGGAACCTTCTGGCACAGTAGGTCCGGCCAGGAGCAGTCAGGGCACAGTGGGAATCCCTGGCAGCAGGACCCAGCTGCTCCTCCACTACTGAAGGATCTGTCATAACACTTTCTGTTCCCGTCAGCTGAATCACCTGCTTGTTGCAGCTCCAGCACTGAGCCCAGCAGATTCAACCCAATAATGCCAAGCAGAAATAGTATCACTGCAACATTTCACAGGCAATTTCTTCCTTCCAATTGTTTCACTCCATTGGTACTTTTGCACCATTTTATAAACTGCTCTTAACAATAACCAGCCTCACTGCTGGTTCATTCATGTAGGGCCCCACTGCACTTCATGCATCGACTCCAGTGTGAGGGGGGCTGACCCCACAGGGTCACCTCCACACGGGAAACAGGTCACAAGGATGAAACCCATGTCAAGATCCAACTACAAAGACAACTCATAATGTTAAACTGGGACTTCTGCTTAAGGTGGGTTTCACCTGTGAAGAGCCACATTCCCAAAAACTTCAGCGAGCAGCTTCTCTGAGCTCTCATCAGACCCTCACTGTCAGGCAAACTGACCTTACATGACACCACGAGCCGCTGAATGCCAGGACAACTGGTTTCACTGGCACTACTGGGAGCAAGGATTTGCCAGCTCAGGCCCCCAGTGGGGCCTGTCAAGTGCCAATGTCAGTCCCTCTGCACAGGGAATGTCCCCAGCTGGGGACAGGCAGCACTCACACCCACTGTGCACACTGCTCATCAGGGAGGGCTCCAAAGGTAGGACAGGTACGGACTCAGCTCCCACATACACACAAACCTTCATGGAGCAGATATTTAGCCTGCAAACCACGATTATTAACAGCAGGGGTGGAGGAGGAGGGAGGATCAGCTCTTTTTCTCCCAGAAAGTCAGAAATGCCAACCTCCAAAAGACCAGCAGGCCCACCTGGGCAGGTAACCTGCACCCCACAGAGGCAGGGAGCACCACCTCATTCCCCCGTACCAGCTGCCACCCACCCACCACAGCCCGTGGCTTTGGACCTTTGTGAGCCACTAGCCAGGTCAGCACAGCTCCAGTATCCTGAACACACCATTCAGCCAGGGGAGGATGGATGGTGCCTGGCCACCCTCCAGCCTGAGTGGCTGCACTGAGACACGGGGAGCTGGGTCAACAATTCCCCCTCTGCCTCCCACCTTCCCATCGCCGCCTGCAGCACCCACTGCCTCTCCTGCAGCTCCTGACCATTCAGAAGGTTGGTATGAGCTCATAAACTGCCAGGACCTGCTCCCAGCCACCTTCTGCCACAGACCCAGAGCACAGCAGCACCCGACATGGCTCAGCACAGAGCAGCAACTACCACGAAACATTGCAGAACATTTATGAACAGAGCTGGCCTTACCAGACTGTCCCATACAGCTGGACCTCACTGTCCCAGGCATCTCCCTGACCCCTTCTGCCCAGTGCCCTGCTGAGCTCCACTGCTGGGCAACAGTGTGCTGTCCCCACCACACTGTCCCCCTGTCCCCATCCACAGGCTGTGACACATGTGCTCCCTCACTAACACACATGGAATGCACCCGTGCCAGCCTGTAAGGGGCAATGGGGCTTCTCTCCACCAGAGTAACCACTAGCTGTAACCAGAAATGCTTTAAAACAATATTCGTCATTTCTTCTGCAAATTCAAGCTTGCTTGCTCCCTATCAAAATACTAACCCGTGACAAAAGTAATAACTGCAAAAAATATTATTAATGTAGACTATTATTCTTTGTTTGGTTTTGGTTTTGTAGTCAGTGAACAGTAATTCAGATTACACCAAGGAATGAGCACATGAAAGTCAACTTTCTAACAGCTACCAGGAGGATTTGGTCCTCAGCATGTGCACGTAAATTCCATCAGCTCTTACTGGGAGAGTTCACGTGCAACTCTTGTACATTACACATAAAACACTGATTGGAATAAAATCAAGAGTCAAATTCCCTCCTTTGATGAGCAAGAATCGCTTTCATTGAAGTCAAAAGGAATTGCACATTCACAACTTCATGTCAATGTTTGCAGAGGAAATTTTCTGCATATTAAAAAAAATATTATGTTTTGGAAGCAAAGGAAATTATCTCCATGACAAGTGTTCTCTGTAAACCTGTTTGGCTGTTACAGGAGAATCAGACCACAAACCCCTATCAAATCCCCAAGAAATGTGCTATTCCTTGTTTATGTTGATGTAATGCTGGGATTTAATCCATTTGTGCCATAGCAGTTCTGCTGTACTTGTGAGGAAGGTCACTACAGAATTTCAAACCCAAGAAAACAATGAGCTGAAATTAGTCATAGTAACAATTCCTTTGCTGTAATACAATCTTACAAAAGTCTACTTGCTCGGTTGCCCATAGGCAAATAGTTTTCGAGAGGTGAGTAAAAGCCCTGGTTCTGTGAGAGGGGATGGGCTGTGCAGGGTCCCACTCCACTGTGCCCAGTGCCACACACTGACACTGCTGACTTCAACATTACACCCCTCCATAGACCCATGCTACTTCATTGTGACTACAAATACTTCATTTTAAGGGGTTTGCTTCAACATACTCTGCATTAAAACTGCATGCTATGCCACACGTGGTGTTTCTACCCACAAGGTACATTCAGCACACGGTAAGAGGCCATGGCAGCACATCTATTCTGGGTATGTGTTGGTCATATAAAAGGAGAAAATAGTTATCAGTATTTTGTTTGGTAACAACCAGAGCCGAATTTGCAAAATGGCTGTTTTGGGAGCAGCCTGTTGAGTAAATGTAAAGTTAATATTTAAAAATAATCTTAAAAAAAAAAAAAAAAAAAAAGAAAAAAGTCAAGTATCTGCCTCAATTTTACACTGAATTTAAAGAGGCATCTAAAACCAGTGAATAATTTGCCTGAACAAGGCACTCAAGATTCAGATCTATATTAGCATGCATGTTAGAAACACTAACACGACATTTCAAACCAAAAGTCAGGCTCATCTTACCTTACAAGTATTGTTAATTTTTTCTCTTTTATGGTTTCTACTCTCAGACTCAGAAGTCTAGCTTGACTTTCAACATTTATTTTAAATTAGATGTGAAGCTGTGCATATAATTTTTTACTTAGTTGCTAAAGGAGAAAAGCGATGTCTCCTCCCCAAATGCTACCAGTGCTGTTAAGGCTCCCGCTTCTGCAAAATGATCTTATCTCCCTGTTACATTTTATAAAATACTGTAACTCAGAAAACACCTCTGCTTTCTAACTAAATTCTCATATCTTTTTATCAAAAAGATCAGTTCTCGTTCATAGCTTTGGCTATAACATACCACAACTACACAGTCCACAAGGTGGATATTTGGTAAAAATGTCCTCCCACTTCGTTTAGTTATTTCAATTCACCTGGAGAAAGGAAGTTTTTCTTCCTAATTGCACCCATTTGGCTCCAAAGTAACTCCTCCAGTTCCCTGATTTGGGGCTGTTGGGGCTCACAACACACAGTTACTTGTAACTAACATTGTCCTTTGTTTCACAACAAACCTGCAAGTTTTATGTTTTGCAAGGAACAAGAAACTGTCATTTCATTATGAGTCAATCTTTGTCTCGTGCGTAACGTAATCACCCCAAATCATGCCAAACCCCCTTCCTGCCACACCAGACCGTCCCAGAGCAATACCTGGTTTGTTTACTTTTACTGGAGATTGCTGTTCAAGCCACTTTACAGTTTTATTTACTTATTGCTTCTTTCTTACCTCACTCGAGCAATAACATGACTGACATGTGGGAAAAAACCTGTCGGCAAAGAGAAGCATTTCTCCTTGTTTTTCTGCACGTCTGTCATTTCCCCTCGTACACCTCGACAGAGGACACAGCAACAGCCTTCTTCCATCTTGCTGGGGTTTAAAATCCACAGCCTTTCTCTGATTCTGTGTTTTATGCAATCTGTGGCACAGTCCAAGGCAGCCCAAGCAGTAGAAAATCCCTTTCTAATTCTGCCATGAAATGTTGCTGTTATATTGTCCCTCCACACTCTCCCCACAGTGCAGGGCCCCTCCTGCTCTGCCTCCACTGGCAACACACACGGAACATTCACTGGCCCCTCTCTCCCTCCAAAACCACAGGGCCACACCAGGGCACATGTGGGGGCCGGGGGCCGGTGCCCCCCGTGGGCCCCAGGGCGGCGCTGGCACCGCGACTCTGCCGAGGGCTCGTTACAGCCGGGAGGGCCCCGCGCCCCTTCTGCACCCAAACCTCCCAAACCTCCCAAACCTCCCAAACGTCCCCTCCGAGCACAGGGAGTCAGGTCTCCTCGAACCACTCCCCGGATCTGCTGCTCTCGCCATTCCAGAAGAAGGAGACGTTAAATAAAATGAAATCGATTCCTGTTACCACGAGAAGTAGAGAATTTAGTATGAAACCAGATTTTGTCTGGAATGAAAAATAAAAATCACAGCTGAGTTAGGAAAAGCATACTCCTCTTTCTCCTGAATATTTCTGCCCAGGTATCTGATCAAATAAAGCAGCCTCTCTCACTACTAAATCTGACCCCCACGTCCAGATTCACCAGAGCAGTGAGCACTTTAGGCCTTACAGGCTACTCCACAACAGAGGGAAGTGAGAGGGGCATATATTTAACATTCAAATACACTAATCACATAATTAGTCTAAGAAGAGACACTATAATCCAGATGTTTTATCATGATATATTTTTGATAGTTCGAAAGGTGATAAATGCCTTTGAACTACTTCAGAAGTGTAGGCCGAAAAATAATAGACCCGATTTCTAAAAAGAAAACAATATATTCCTGTTTGTTATAGTACTCCATAAAGAAATTTTTGCAGTGTATTTCACATCTCTAGGTTATTTTTTCTCAGGTTAGTAGTAAAGCATTATAAATTATACTCCTGTTAATTTAATTGCATATTAACTACATCACACGAAGATCCTCCCTTTAATTTTCTGCCACGATCAGCACAAATCACATCTTTCCATTGCAATTATTTTGTCCAATGTTACCACCATTGCAGCAGAAAACCAAAATGTCTCCCCAAATTCCCAGAACACGCCCCGTGCTGGATCCCTGGCCCGGCCTGGCCGCAGTGGGTGCCCGGTGGCCGAGGTGCCACCAAGGCCTGTGCCAGTGCCACCGACCCGGCACCCGCGGGGGCTCAGCCCCAGCTCGGCCACTCTGCCGACGTCACCGCCCGCAGTAACAGCCACATTTCCTCACCACTCCTGCTCTGGGGACGGTGTCGGGGGCCACAAACACTGACCACACAGACTTCTCATGGGGCTGATGTTACTGATGGTGCGGGGCTGGTGGGATTTTCAGCAAAAGTATTTCAGCGAATTTTAAAAGCATTTTTAGTGGATGACATAACTTTAATCATTACTCCATGTCCAGGGCATGTGCTTAGGCTCTCTAAGTTTCACCCCTTTTCCGTGCTGTCTCCTAGTGACCCACGCAGAGGGACCAGTGCCAGTCCAGCCCAAGGCCAGAGCGGGCGGAGGGACCCCCAGCTCCACACGGTTTGCTGAGCTCACAGAGCTGCACAACTGCACCCAGGAGCAGAACAGCATGGCTGGGGCTCCTCGGTTAAAAATAAAACAGGGAAACTGAAAACAAATCCAATCCTGTCACGAGCAGATTGCTATTGCCCGCTCTGCACGCTGCTGAATGTGGGACCTCTGGTCCCTCCTGCACCGGGCTCCTGCCACATTCCACAGCCCGCGCTCTGCGAGAAAAATAACAGTCCCAAAACCAAGAGACACTCACTACCGGGAAGCTTTTGTTGTATTTCGAATATAAAACACGACTCGACTGGGAAACATCAGCCTCAGTCTCATGTTTGTGTGAAAGCATTCCCAAAATCTGGAGAGGGGAAGGTTTCCCCACAGCATCGAGGCTCCGTGGGGTTTTCTTTCCTTCCTGCGAGGGACGTGCTGCTCCGTGCTGACTGCACAGCAAAAACAAGCCCAGTCACCGACAAGAAAGGACTCAAAGAGCAGTACAAAAGCGTACCAGAAATACATGGTGGGTCTTTTTTAATAGCATCCAAAAGCAATGCTAAAACAATGCCTGACACATCTAAAAGAACAAAAACCTGAATATTTATCTTTCCCACCCTAAGCAAAACTTAGAATGTGTTAATGAAAAATTATGAGATCACAACTCTCACCATTTGCTATCTGGTCCCTTGAATAAAACCCTCTTTTACAGCTTTTATTTCCAAAGCTAGAACAGGAACACAGATCTTTTTATAAATTACATGCACTGCTTACATATGAAATACGTAACCTGAAACAGTTATTTTTCATAACGTATCTTTTTTTTACTATCAGCAATAACTAGGGCAAATCGCTATGTAACACTGAGATGTGAGAGAAAAACAAACCAGAAAAGCACAATCACAAAAAATGAAAATATACATACGGAAAAGAAATGTAGTATTTATAAATGCTAATGTTTTTTGGCAAGAAGCACTGAGTGGTACAATAACTAAATTAATTTAAGCAAAGAACCAAAATACAGCTATTTTTGAAATATATTAATTCCGAAGATTTCAGTTCATTAAAAAGAAAATTTCTTTTAAAGAAAAAAAAAAACAGTGTTAAGTGTAAGGTTCCAAACGTGCAGCAATTTGGTAAAGCTCTAATTAAAATCAAAGAAATTCTGAGTGACTTGAGCTTGCGAGAGCTGCCTCCCTGGTGCCATTGTACTGCTCTAGTTTTTTTGCCTTAAAAACCCTGCCATCAAATACACCTGACCCTCAAAATCCTAAATTTTAGCAGAATAAGAACTTTGCACTAACTCAAAACATCAGGAGGTACTCATGCAAAATTGTGTTGAATTCCTTCTTTAAAAAGAGACCAAAATCCATCCCCACTGGTCCCACTGACGTACTGATGATATTTTTGTGATAAATTACATTTACTAGGCACCTCTGATTATCTGAAACTGGGCTTGGGCCACTAATCCACCTCCTCCAGGATTTATTCTAACATTCCAAGCATAGGGGTAGTTTCACACAGCCAATGTTTTAATTAAAAAAAAAAAAAAAAAAGAAAAAAAAAGGAAAAACTGTTTTCACCCTTCCTCTAATGTGAAATACCCTCATCCATGGATGGGCAGCAACCATTCCTGACCCAGGGAAAGGTGTAAGGTCTGATATCTGACCCATCACAAGCTTGCTTTCCTAAGAAAGATGAGACATCAGTTTCCCAAAGATATACACACAACGCTTGATTATAGTCCTGGGAATTCTGGAGAAATCTGACCTTTAAAATTACATTACTACGTACAGAAGAATCTATTTAAAGCAAATTTCAGGAACCAAGATATTAAGTAAACTTTATTCTCCCTCTTTTTTCTTTCTTTCTTTTTTTTTTTTTTTTTTTGTTCTTGGAGATCTGTAAATAGGACTCAGGATAACGAAAAGCATCTGATATTACTGATCCCTGTCTTCCTCCACACCGATCCCATTCCATCTCACTAGCCCAAGGCGCAGCTCACTGAGCACACAGGCATTTCCCATGGCAGGAGTGTGGCTGTGCCCGCTCCCTGCGATGTCTCGCACAGCTCACTCATGGCTTCACCCCCTCCAGCCTGGCGGATAAAAGTGACCCTCTGCACCGCGCAGCCCACAGCCACTCACACGGATCAACAGCTATTTTCATCGTCCAGCTACCACAAACGAGTATTTCTCCAAGTCTGAAAGGGTGCACAATCTGTGTCAGCACAGTTTCACATGTTTGCTCTTTCGGACTAATAAAATCCCAGAGAAAACAAATTCTGATTTACCGTGTCACCCCTCCCCTTCCCGTGAGCCGCTGCCGCTGTCAGTCCTCGGGGGCACACACAGCGGGGCACCATGTCATGTCACACTAGGTGCTGGGATTCAACAAAAGCCAACATGTTGATATCTTTTTATTGCTCGGCAGCCTGGTTACCCTATTTCTCCCCCTCTACAATCGGACACCTTTGATAATACGGGAAGTTCTGAAGCAGTAACATTTCTATTTTCAGTCAGAAAAGTATTTTTGTTTTTACAAAGCAAAATTTTCTGATCTTGTTTTTTAGGTTGCTTAGAACGATCCTTTATTTAACAGAAACTAAAGATGGGACTTGGAGGGTACATTTGTTTGCAATTAATGTAAATATTTACATTGCCAAGTAACATTTTTAGGTAGCCTGAAGACTGTTCTAAACTCTTTCCTAATTAACAAAAATATCTAAGGTGTTACTACCTACAGAGGCAGAAGTTTCACTGATTTACATCTACAGCTACCACAGGGTGGTTTATTTGGTGTAGAAGGTAAAGCCCGTGGATGTGCTCCCTGCATGGGGCACAAGAAAACCCGACGGTGCCGCAGCCCCGGCCCCACAAGGGCGGGATGGCAGCGGCCACAGGCAGGCTCCGAGTTATTCCCATGTGCAGCGCCCAGGCCACGGAGGAATCTCTGGAAGTTGGTGAGGACTGCGGCACGAAATAACGCGTTTTGTTGTAATTCCTAAACAGGAGGACATTTATCTGGGCCATTTATACAAGAGTTATAACCCTCACAATATTTATACTCAGCATGTCATGTTAGCATTTACTACCCGTTTCCATGGAGATGGATTTTCATGCTGTAGCTATGAAATGCACATTGTTGCCACTAAGCCACTTCAGGCCTTTCTGGAAGCCTGCTGAATGCCTGACAAAAGTTGATGCAAACCAATAGTTGTTGTTCTTTGTTTGTTGCCAGACTTCTAGCAGAGCCATATTATGTCCTAGTGATTGAAGTGCCCATGTTCGCCCCCCTCCAGGCACAAAAAGGATCCTCAATTTCGGTGACAAGCATGAAGTGGGCTTCTGCAGGGGAGGGCGGCCCGGCGCGGGGCC
>WEIV01023034.1:1915-26112 GCA_013390005.1 Calyptomena viridis
AGCTACGATTGGAAGAGTAAGTTTTGTTCAAAAGCCAGTCTTGGTATGCTATTTTTTTATTTCTCTTCTTCATCAATTTTCTATTTAATCTTTTTCTTCTAGCCATCAATCTAACTTTTCTTTGTTCCTCACAATTTTGCTTTATTTGGCTAAGCAATTATTACAAAGTATGCAGTTAGCTTGCAGCTATGGAATATTTCATTTCAAAGACAATTTCAAGCATTTTAAAGCTTCATTAAGACATGCAACAGAACCAGCATGTGTCCAATGGGCTCCTGTTCTTGCAGCTCTTTGGGGGCAGCCTTAGGCAGTAATCTTGCCACACCAATTGAGTGTGAGTTTCATAGGCATAAAAATAATAAAAAAGCAGCTGCGCTTGTTTGTTATGAAATAATCAATTCACACCAGCTTCTGGTGAGACAGTTTCTCCCAGGCCATGTGTCTCCTCCTCTCCCCAAGTGAAATAAAGCATTGTGGACAGCAGCCTTACTAGGAGCAGTGCATCGCATTTTTCTGCTCATCCCATTTTTCTGCAATGTACAAGTTCTTCTGCAAGACACATTCAGGGTGGCTGTGGGATGAAAACAGCTGTATATAGATATGGGATGATCTCACATGTGTGAAATATCCAGGGAACATTTGCTTTCAGCTGGTAACTAAAGGACCCAGCAACAGATCTACTTGAGAAGTTGCAACTGTACTGCATGTACAGGGTGATAACAGCCAATAGCAACAATGGTCTATTTGGGGAATGGTTGGGAAGGGGGATCTAGGGTCCCAGAGACAGTAAATGGTAATATATTTGGATGAACATCACATCATGTATTCCCACCTACTTAAAAAAATTGAGAGGATTCCCTGCTGCTTTTCATGTGCCCACTTACCTCTCTAAGCAGATCCTACCCTTTCTCTCCAAGAAGACAACTCTACAAATACTAACTCAAGGAGATGGTACGATTGTAAATACCAAGAGGAAAGAATGGCTTTCCTACATGGGTTTACACTCCAAATATGATTTTCCAATGGTGTCTTTTCTCCTTTCTTCACCCTTTTCTCTAGGCAGGGTATCAACTACTAAGGCTTAGGACAGAAATTAAGAGATCTGTAGAGAGAAATTGTCCACAACACACATTTAACATATCCAGACAGGCAGTACACTTCATGGTGTTGCCATGTCCAATACCTGTAACCTCTTCTTAAACTTGAGAACTTAACAACCACAGTGGTACAAGGCATCAGTAGAGCAGCCTAACATTAATAACTTGTAACATAAACAAGAAAAGAGACTTAAACTAAAGGAAATGCCTTTGTCAAATGGACTAAAAATTAAATTCTTTTGATGAAATTAAATATATTTGAGGACAGTTTTAAAAAGCGAATATTTAAAAAGCTATCACATAGAACGGGTAAAGAAGGAAAAGTAGGGAAATATTCCAGTGTTACATATAGATACACCTCTCCAAATACTCACCCAGCAATTTGTATGTCCAGATATTAATGACTAGCATGCATGTGTACCAATCAGCTAAACCAATACTTCATATACATTTATCCTACAAATGCATCCAATAGATCAAACTATATTCAGAATACACCTATTGTTCTATTGCTAATATTAGACTCACTGTCCAGCTATGCCAGACATAATTATTCCTAATGCCTGAGTCATTAATCCCTTTATACCCACAAGAAGAGATAACTTGAAGACAAATTCCAGTTTGTCCTGGTTTTCTGATCACAGTATTACATCCTGAATAATTTTCGGTTTGCTACTTCTCAATGGCTGTCAACAAACGAACACACAAACAAACAAAAACACAATCCTGCTGGGAAATAAGCCAAACAAGTCCTCTCCCTTTCAGTGACAAACTCTGACTGCTGAAATTACAAGAACCATTCTCTTTTTCATATTGGAAATGTTACAGAGCAACATTTCAGACACTGTTCTTTCCACCTATAGCACTTCTGTTTCCACATTCTTTCTGTTACATGCTTATTTAAGTATTAAGAAAAAAAATAAAGCTATGCAAAACAAGGTAACCAAAAGGATTTAAAATATGCAACACATCGAACTTTTTTCTTATAATTGCATAGTTTACAAAAGGTAACTTCCTCTACACAGAGCAGTATAAGCATACAGACTCTGTGCACATAGACCCCATATATTCCTTCATCTGCAGATTGTCTGTCATGTACTGTTAGCTGGGGAGAGGGTACCAATAGTGAAATGTTAAACTTCAAAGAAAGACAAGTAATCTGCTTGGAGGTGCTTTTTGTTTGTTTGTTGGATGGGGCTTTTTGTTTTGTTTTGGGGGGGAGGGGCTTGGTTGGTGTTTTTTAACTTATCACCATTCTGAACCCAAATCTCTTTGACTTTGCACAGTACAAATCCATTGTGAATGGCTGTGCAAGAATTACAGAAAGATTTAAGGGTTTTTCAGGCTTGTACTCCACACTAAATCAGATTATAAGAAAATATAGATAAAGCCCTGGAATGCAAGTCTTTTTCCACTTTATGCAAAGTAGTGATTCAGCTTTCACCAAGGATTTGCTGGTGGAGGTCAAACCTGTATGGAGATTGAAGGGAAAACAAAACAACAAAAAAGAAGAAAAAAACTGCCTGAATGAACAAGACACTGGAATTCAGTTAATGCATAGGTTAAAACAATTCTTGCCACTGTAGTGGCACCCCTTAGTCATGTTACAGAGCAGTTGCAGTTTTCACTATATGTATGAGAGAGTTAAACTAGTAAAAGGATAAAAATTCATGCACTGAATTAAAAACACAACACTTTAAACTTTCAAGATGAGGAAATCACTAAGCGCCCTTCCTGCTCAATTTATCTTTCAGAAATATAACAAATAGAAGGAGATCATAAGATCTTCTTCATCCTGAAGAATTTTAGAACCTGAGTATAATGTAATGGATGTCAGCATGTAGGAACTCCAGCAGCATGAAATATGAATGGGGGTTACAGACGCATTTTTCAAACACCAATGCAAACTCTTTGTTTTGTTTTGTGTGATAATGAGGTCTCTTTGGTGTTTGGAGAGGATACTTTTAAAAAAGACAAAAATGAAGAGAGAAGTAAATGTATCTTAGACAACATACAACAAATTCTAAAACCCTTTAGCTACGCCATTTCCCATTTGTGATTATGGCAAAGATGGTATGACCATATGGTCAGCTCCTGACATCCCCTTATGTTAATACACTTACCAGTATTAGCCAGAATCACAAATTTAATAATCACCAACAACTTCTACATTTGCTCTCATTTACATTCACTGCATCATCCCTACCTTTCAGGACCAGCCACTTCTCTCTAACATTTCATGAGGCTCATCCTTCAGAGTATATTTGGGAAGAAAAAAACCAAACAGCTAAACCAACTGAATCCTTTGGAATTTTTGTCTTCCTGTCTGTGACTGAAAGCTGGGATCAATAATACTAATGCACCTTCTGACCTCATAGCACATATTGGAAATCATTTTTTTAAAAGACAATATTCACTGATGGGATTAGCAACACCATACTAATCAGAAATAGTTAAAACTTGCATGTCTCACAATCCTCAAGAAAAGCAGCCCTATGAGATGAGGTTACAGCTGGGCAAACAGACAGATGAGCTCCCTGTGCCTGAGTAAAATGGATGTTGATTACTCACTATTCTATAGGGAATAAACATTTTTTGCTATTTTAAATATTCAGTCACTGAGTTCAAATTAAATCAAATGAGAGCTAAAGCAAAGCATTTTCAAGTTTTTCAGTCTCTCAGTGCTAAAGGCTTGTAGGCTCAAGAAATTCTTGTCACACCTCTTAGTCCTTTCTGCAAAATGAGAAAAATTCTAACCACACCTCAAGGCAGACTATGCTACATGTAGATTTTTTGTGTGGTTTGGTTCACATACTACTATGCAATGCTCTGAAACCTTTCAGCAATGCAAACACAAGTCCTGAGAGTTGTAATTGTAATCAGAAAATTGCTTGTTCTGCAGAAATGGAAAAACTATTTGATGGCAACTCTTTTCAAAGATAGAAGTCTCTCAATAATCTGTAATTCCATGGCAATTTACTAAAAATGTCAGGATGTCTCCGAGTACAAACAGTAAATGCAAATTACTATCATTACTATCTGATCTAGCAGAACATTGCTCAGGTCTGACAGGGTGCTGAGTGGTCCCAGACCTCCCTTGCTTTCAGCAGATGGTAATGGTGCTCAGGGCCTTGCAGGATTAGCCCTTAATTCAAAATCAAATCCTCTAATAGTGCTATGCCACCATGGACACAGCATGAAGAAAAAAATGACAATGACGTTGAGAAAGAAAGGTCAATGAAAAAAAAGAACATCAATATATAATTTGCCGCTAACGTATTAAAACAATTATAGTAGTTATGTCACCTAACGACCAAAGCACTGAGAAATCAATGGAGAAAGGAATAAAGAGCAAGCCATTTATTTCTGGCAGTAGGTTAGAAAACGAAAATACATAAGGGCGAGATATTTAACTTGTATAACTACATTTTTATGAGAGCACACAGAACTAGGAATGATTTCTACGGTCATCTCCCAGAAATTTCTGGCAGTACGTTAACATCTGCAGAACGAATCAAACACATTCTGCCTGGTAAGGTCAAAGATCCTCCTAAAGTTGCATTCCAGTTGTTGCTATCACATGTATTGGAGCAGTTTCTTATTTTGTTTGAGGGACAGAAAGCCCTGAAACCACAGGCAGAGAGCAAATGTCAAACTTGTTCAGCTTTAACGAGACACTAATTTTCCACACAGAAATCTGAAGCTCCGTTTTTCCTGCAGGTAGGAGGGAGCCCTGGTGATTAATGTGCAGCTATAATGGTCGGGGTTACTCGAAATTATTGAACAAATCCTCTACGCCTTATACATTTCAAAGCATTAGAAATATTGCCTATAGCAGTCACCCTGATATTGATACTTTTTATTAAAAAAGTGCCTTTGACTGCTGCAACTAAAACACTCGAGCTTTCCCTGCAGTGAAAAACTTGACAGTAAAGGGAAGTATTTTAATGCACATGTGAAACATGAAGTCCTCACACAACCCTTGCTGCAGAAGGCAGCCACTCCCTTTCGCATCAGGCACCTCCCAAAGTACTCTTGGAGAAAAACCCATCCTCTCTTTCCATCGATTGTTTAAAATACCCCAGCCAGGCCAAGGATTGCCTGGAGCAGCAGGACATAGGATAAAAGGTTTAATGGTTCCCTTTCATCCTTCTGCCTGCAGTCCAGCTGCCTCAGCACTGCATGCTGTGATCTGCCCTCACAGGTTTGCCCCTCTGGCTTGCACACTGCCTGGCATCCCAGCCACTGGCATGGCTCAGTCAAAGTTGTAGGAGCAAGTGCAAGGTGTTTCTGTCTTGCACCTGAACACCTTTGCACCTGTGCCATCACTCTCCTCCCCAGGCACCCAAAGAGATGCGGTCTCTCCATTCCACACCCCTTAATGACACAAGTTTCAGGTGCCACCAAGAGCTGTCACTGCCTCCATGGTGCCAGCAGGACAGGACCTTTCATTGCCTGGTGGCAGGACAGCACACAGCCAGCAACAGACAGCACCATACAGAAAAGGGCTGTATGACCCATCCCCTCTGCCACTGCAAGCCTGGTCCTGCCAAGTGTGTGCTCTAAGGCATCCATGACTGCTCAAGCCTTTTGACAGGTCTACCTGCTCAGTACACATTTGAGTAGAAAGGGAACTTTAAAACTAGACATTCAGCTTTCAGAAAGTTAACACAAAAGCACATGCATTTATAGAAAACTTCAAATCGAATATTATATATAAATATAAAAAATCAACACATCTTCAAAAAAAATTGTTAGTTCTTATTTTCTGGATTATCAATGTGAGACGTTTTAAAACAGCCTACTTTTCAGAGACATTTCTGAGAACATGAACCAAAACTTTGTTTGCAATCCAAAAATAACATACATATATATATATGTGTATATATATATATATCTCTATCAAAAAAATCCGGGTATGTATGTTTAATAAATCTTAATTTGCATTATTTTCAAATTAGTTGAGACTATTAGCCCAAACATATTTAGCTTCAGTACCTAATGACAGGCTTCAAAATTCACTGTATTTGCACAATATCCAATCCAGAAGATCACGACAACTACAGTATAGTGACCAGAGTACATTCCATGCTGGTACATGACACGGATAAAGGACAGGTCAAACTACACATGATAATACTCCATCTAGAGCTTTGCAGGTCAAGTACAATGCCTAGATTTCAGTGTGCAGTGTTATTCCCATCACCTGCTGCTAACTGCTTTCCATGCCAACCAAAACGACTGGTCCCTTAGGGGAACAGAAATGTACAGATCTGCACTGTGTATTTTTTAAAAGTGTTTAGCAAGAAGCTTTGATCTATTATTTTCCCCCTACAAAGCAGCAAGGGGAAATTTCTTTGTGCTTCAGCCCGGGGAAGGAGATATAAGGAGAAACTTGTTTGCCCCTGGGAGCCAAATTATCATAAATATGCTAAGCAGTGCAAGCTCCCCAACATGTGGCACCAGAACATGTGCAGTAAACATCACAGCATCTCTTCAGGGAAGCCTAGCACAACAAAGCCTCCACTGACAAAATGCTCCTGGCTTCTGTAGATTTGGCAGAACTGCCTCTAAAGGGAATGATGGCATTTTCATTTGAGCAAGAACTGTTGAATTTGGTCCAAATCTATGTAGAAGATGGGAATAGCATTCACCAAACTAATGAACTGACCATGCACTTCTTCCAGCACATGGAAGGTCAAGTAGTGGGATAGTTTTGGTGTATTTGGTCAAACACACTAGGTTAGGGTCTTGCATATACACAGCTGTGGCCCACTGTCATGTAACCTCCAAAGCACTTACTTGCCAACATCTTCTGACTTAGGGAGACCAAAGGCCCACCAAAGGTGCTGGATGACAGGTGATTTGTTACAGGCTCTGCTGGGCAGGAGGCAAGGGGGAGGAGGGAATACATCCTGCAAAGCCACAGGAGACCCAGAGAGACACTAGCATACTGCAATGTCCCTGCTGCACTGAAGGATGCCACTTCCAGCATTTTGCCCAGGGTGTACAATACTTCAGGCTGATGAGCACACATTTCTCAAGATACCTCTGAAATAACTTATGCATTATCTAAACACCTACAATGCACAGCAGAGACCTCCTTGTACTGGGAGGGGAATGGCACAAGGGACACAACATCCGAAAGAACACAGAAATCAAACAGGGCCATACATGCATCTTACATTTCTACACCTGTCGTCCTCCCCACTCCCATGGCAGTGAAGCTCAGCTTCACAGGGTAAAACCAGAACAACAAGCATCAGAGCACTCACAAGGCAGCTGCATTTTGTCTCCCCATGTGGTGAACAGGTTCAAAAAAAAAAACCCTGATGAGTTTCATGATGGTGGTGGTAAAATACACTGTCACACTAATTGTAGACTTATTTATATGATATACATCCCTAAATTATAAACCTGAAATTGTACTTGCTACACTTTGTGTCACCCAAATCATTCCAGTGACAGGTTAACATGTAATTAAAGACAGCTTTTAGCCTTATTACTACAACTTAATGGAAGACAGCAATAAAAAATGCCTTGCACATAGTCTGTGTATGTATTAGGAACATCTAACAACTTCAAAATACTCTGTTTGTCAGTACAACCCTGTGCTGACAGCTGAATGAAACAAATAACAAAGGCTCTTGCTTGCACTGTTTAAAGATCATACAGGGATAAAACTCAAACAGATATTATCCAGAGTTCAGCTACTTGTGAGTAGAACACCCGCTTGGGCATATCTCCCTGTGGCAGCAGACCTGTGTTTGTGTGCAATTTGGCTGCTTGTAATACACAGTACCTCAGTGCTGCATTTTTAAGTGCTACACTTTTATTTTGATAATTTTCAAACTATTTTCACTCATTGGGGAGCTCAGCATTAGATCCTGGATTCAGCTGTACTGTAATTAGTCAGGGATTTTATTTGATGGCCTTGCTTATTTCAGCTAAATAAAGTGGAGATATTAAGCAATTATAGATGAAAGCCTGGTGGGGTAATTTTCTAAATGTGTATATTCACTTTTGCCATTATTTTGGATTTTTAGTGCTATTCATTGATTTAGTCATGAAAACATATAGATGCAAAACACAACTCTTAGATTGCTGGACTATACCCATCCAAAATTATGTATTTCTTCCTTTGTATCTTTATTTTCCAAGTCTTACAAGATACTGTATTTTTCATTCACATAGTGGAAAGCATTTAATGCAAGAAATGCATTTTGTATCTTGTGGAAATTGTTTGTTTGGTTTTTAGCTCTTCCTTAAGACAGCCAGCTGTCTCCTGGACTTCCACAGGGCACAGAGGAATCTCCTTGGCTGACAGGTAAACCCTACCTTTCTGTACAAGCATACACGAATGTAACACAGCGTTAAGGATAAAGGTAAAAATCACAAACTGCGATAACAGACAAGACACTGTATTAACCTGTGCCTCTTGGATCATCTGCTCCAAGCCGTGTTTCACCACTACATGTAACAGCATCTGGCTGTGACTAGTGCTTGCTGCCATCTTTCAATTCCATAGCTCTTTTAGGCCATAAGTGATAGCGCAATTTTCATAAAACGTGCTTCATTTTTCCAGTGCACAGAGAAAATGAGGTAGACATGGGGACAGGAGAGGAGAGAGGTACCTGACAAGGCTGAGTACACAAACCCAGCGTCCTCATTCCTCTTCTGCTCACCTCTCTGCAGTCCCGTGCAGACAATACCAGTGCATTTGGCCAACACCATCAAATGTTTTTCAGACGGTGATCCCCCTGCAAATTGCCTTTCCCTATCAATTTTTCAAACCCTTTGCAGAATAAATAGGCTAACAGCATACTTTCCACTTTCCTTCAGCATTTCTTCTTTCTTGTTTCCCAAAGGAAAGTACCTTTTACAACTAAATTGGCTGTCCAGCTGTCTGTCAGTCTTGCTCTCCCTTACCCCTGTAAACTTTGAATCTGTAGACAAACTTCAACCAAATTTCAGACAGCACAGGAAATTGTCAAAGACACTATGTGTCTGTAAGTAATGAGAATAAATGCACCTGTAGAAGAGAGACGTTATTGTCCCGCTGAAGTAAAGGCTGCCATTAAGCACAGTTATGTTTGTAGACATAAAATAACTCAGCCAAAGGAGATCCAATGATAGTGCCTTAAGCTGCATCTGGCAGGAATTTTTTTTTATTAAAACAAAGAATTTCAAACACTGGGACTACCAGCATCACTGAGATATCCTCCTTATTTAAAATTCTGCAAACTGCTCTTCCTACCTCTCTGATGCACCAGGTTGTTGAGTCTTCTCTTGGTGGACTGTATAAATTTCAGGGCAGAGCACTGTCATTGTGTTTGTGTAACACCAATGACACATACTGTGGCTTCTAAATATCCACATACACATGTAATGACAACTCATTACATTTCTGCATTTGTTTCTGCAAAAACGGTATTTGAGGTTAGTTTGCTTGGGACTTTTTTTTTCCATGAAACTGCTTTGCTTATTCAATTAGTCAATAAAGGCAATTATTTTAAAAAGCCTTTTTTTTTTTTTTCATTACCAAGAAGCAGTATCTTTTCTATATCACCACTGGTTAACCCACAGAAAATCATCAATTATGTGACAACAGTCTCAGACTGCAATACTTGTCCATGGCTGCAGCCCAGTATACACTTCTGCTAGGTGTAACACTTTGGATAGTTTTCAGGTTACAAAATAGTAAGCATATATTTATTTTTCCTAAAGAGTGCCTGTCAGAGAAGTTAAAAAAGCATCTTAAAGGAAGACTCTGAGGATTACATACCACCCTTCAGCTAAACGAATGCTTCATATATAAGAACGTATATTTAAAAGCAATTTTCCAAATCAGTTTTTAGAAATACATCACCAATTACAGTAAATACATAAAAGCTGGAACCAATTCCATTAGGAGCTGCTGTTCTGAAGACACAGTAGCCCACATCCCAGAAGGACAATGAAGTATAATATGCAAGCTCATTTAATTACTCTATCCAATTACAAGGAGGAATAAATCATCACACACATGCCTATGTCTGAATTTTAAGAAGTAAATAGATCATGAATAGTCAAGTCAAACGCTGTGAATCTCTGGATTCACAGATTAGCAGGGGAAGTGGTGCATTCACTTTCCATTTGACGTTTTTTGTTCAGTTTGGAGCTTGATTGTACAGAGCTGACTTTCTCTGCATTAGGGAACACAAAATCCTGACAAACATTCACCTCAATGGAGCTTATATATGGTCTGATGGCAGACTTTCCTAGTCTCTCTGCTCTTATTCATACCCAGGATTCCCCTGAGTCACAGGAGTTTAGAAGAGGAGCTGGCTTTCCTGTTAACACTATGAATAGTGGCCCTTTGGGTAACTGCTCCCGCCCTTTGCTGTAAACATCCCTCATTTACATGACCATATCCTCCAGGAGGATCTGAATGCTCTTCATTTGTCAAGAAAACCCAGCACACAACTTCTTGCAAAGTTGATGGCATTTTCATGTTTTTCAGATGCTTTTAGAAAATTGTTATTAAATATTTATCATTCCTTGTAATCAAGAACATAGTTGTAACTTCCTAAATTACATCTTACTAACCTTGGTTCCTGAACAAATTTCCAGTCCTTTAAACTATGATGTTAAATCAAATGCCCTATGGCCCATCTGCATGTCAAAACCCTCACCCCAGCAGGGAGATCAAATTCTCATTAATATTAGCACATCTGTATTCACATATCAAAGAAAAAACTTGTCCAAAATATTTACATAAGCTGCACAAGCAAACCATGAGATGTTTGCCTGGAGAGATGGGCCATCATGCTGGAGAGACTCTAACCATACCATACCATACCATACCATACCATACCATACCATACCATACCATACCATACCATACCATACCACACCATACCAGGACAGACCTGAGGAAAATGCCTTCTTACTGCTTTGCAAAGGGAGAAGCCCAGTTTCAGCTGGCAGAAACCTTCCCTTGCCCAGGTTTAGACTTAGCTTGCCCAACATATCCAGGTGTCTAAAATGACCACATCCCAAAATCTCCTTGTGTGCACTTTGGGGCTTCTGCCCTCAGCAAACCTCAGGGCTCCAGAGGGCCCCACGATGACAACAGCTTCCCAGAGTCTCACACTGCCCTGGGGAAGGGCTCCCTGTCCCACCAAGCAGCCCTGCAGCACAGATGGTGTCTTCAAAGCATTGGCAAGCTGTGTGTGGCCCAGGAGCCCTACAGGGCAAGGGGAGCAAGCAGGGTCCCTTTGCTTCCACAGCCCTGCTCTGGGGGACATCCCTTCTCTGCATTGGGAAAGGGGGAAGAGAGCAGAGAGGAGACTCAGCTCTGCCTCCAGGCAACCAGGCTGGGCTCTGGCAGGCCTGCACCTGTTTGTCCATCCTAAGAAATTACTTGGCCTCCCCTCTGCGGCCTCTTTGTTCAATGTCTTTGTAGCTGAAGGTGGAGGTGAGGAAGAATTTCATCTGCTAGGAAGTGCATGTGTGTGTGCTGAATTGTTAAGTCATCCAGTTGTTGTCTCTCTGCCATTGCTTGCTGGCACGTACTAGAATGGAAATTTTCCACCTGCCTGTTACAGAGTAAAATTTTACAGACAGCAATGCAGACAGTTAACGTCTACAAACAGCAAGAGAAGCTGTAGTCACCTTAATAGGCACAATGTCTGCATTTGCCCATTAGTAGTTTTCACCCTTTGGAGCAATGCTATATGGTCACTGCGGCTTTAAGACTTTGAATGAAAACGATTTGACAACAGGGATCTGACAAATGCTATTTGTTTGTGGTTGGTTTTCACTGCTGTTTGTTTTCTTCCAGCTTGTGGCTGTGCATCCCCCATGACCCAACAGTAACAACAAACAAATTCCCATGGACAAGGCTCCTATGGCACAGGGAATGAAACCCAACAAGGGTTTCATTATTGTATTGATGCAGGGCTCTGAAAAAGAAGAAAACCAGGATCTGGCTTTCTGATTTTAACTGCAGTGGTTCCTAGAGAGAGGTCAACCAGCCCTAAATCCTAGGAGATGAGGATGGAGAGGGTTAAAAAAAGGCTGCTTATGGAATTGCAGAGCCTTGTGGTCAGTGAAAAGAGTAGCGATAATGACAGGAGAGGGATGCGGGGTGTAGGGAAAAAAAAGATGGAAGAAAGTGAAGTGCAATAAAACATGAGGTATTAAAGCCTCTAGCAGTCCCAAGTCAGAGCATGATTTCTCCATGATTTCATCCCTGATTCTGGCCATTTAGATCTCCATAAAAACCTCAAGTTCAAGCACAGAAATAAAATCAAAATTCATCCCAAATGCTGCCACAAGAAAGACAAAGTTTTTTATTATTAGTTTCCATCAAAATTAGATCTATCAATGCTGCCAATTTACTTATATTAATCTGCTTTCCCCAAACTCTGACCCCAGAATGTTTTTGCACTCAGTGTCCTTGAAAGCATCACATTTTCACTTCAGAGAGTACTGGTTTGGTTTTAGAAGTATCTCACAAGCATTTCTGAACTGAAACAAGGTCATCTCACGATCTCAGCCTGGCTTGGGAGACAGTGATGTGAGCTGCTGCCACAGCTACAGCTCGCATTGGTATTTTTCACCTTGTCTGAAAGATGGGACAAGTAATTTACTTTATTGCAGTAACTGATGCTATTCTGAAAAGCTCTTTCTGCCAGAGCCAGCTATACTCCATGACAGTAACTGACATCTCATGAAAACCCTTTGGCTGTCAAAGTGCTGTAATTCTACTCCTATTTCAACCTCTGAAAGGATCAAAATTGACTTTAAAAAAACAAGCACGACTGTCTCCAATGCCAACCACATATACTCTCCTAAAAGATGTTATACACCCAAAAATGATACTAACTGGATCAAACCGTTTCCTCTAAAAAAGCAACAGAAATTTAAAGCCTGCATTATGAGTTTACCAATTGCGGTTAATGCACAAGGCTTCTGAATTTATGCTCAGCTCATTCTGCTCCCTTATCTCCTTTTTTGACAGGCTCTTCCACTCTTACAAAAGTATTCCTGCTACAATCATCTATTCCTATATGCAACAGCTGATCTTCTGACTTGCTCACTAAAACCAAAACCTAAAAAGATAACACAAACCACAGCAGAACACCCGTCAACCTCTTCCAGCACACATCAAATTTGGCCTTCAGCACCTCCTGTCACATCTGCTCTTTCCCCTCTTTTTTTCTTGGACATGCTAGAGAAGGCAGCAGCCAGCAATAGGGCAAGGCAGAGCTGAGCTTTGCTGCACCTGGTAATTTGGAGTGTGTTGGTACCAGTTTGCCAACGCCCCAGACAGGCTCTCTCAAGCAATTGCGTCTATCCAGCTACACAGCAAGCAGAGCCATTCGGCGCTGTAATGCAGCCTGGGGTTCACAGCTGTTAAGGGAAGTTTTAAGAGCGCACAAAACTCCTGGTCAGGCACCACCCATTGGGAAATAGGCAGAAATCTATACCAATTAATGGTTCACAAATAGGTCTTGGGTTGTGGCTTTTTGTTGTTAATCTCCCTGGGCGATCTCTGAGCCCAGGGATCTATAGAAAGTAGTAAAATGGGAAAGAAAAGGACTGCATTAGTACACTGTACAACAAAGTATCACCTAATGGTAGTAACACGCAGCATGACAGGGAGTTTAGTAAAGTAACAGTAATTGTAGTTTGGCTATAGCCAAAACCAGTCTCACTCTTGCTCACAAAAAGACCAAGGTTGCTACTTCCATATTACTGTGAAACTGTTTGAACTCAAGGCATGTTAAGAAGGATTGTGGGGGAAGGAGGAATTAAGAGCGTGAGAGCAAATTTAGTTCACAAGAGGGAAAAAAGCTGCTTTGAAGAACAGATTTCTTTCAGATTCTTAATACATAACCTCAAAGCACAGGTCTGCAGTGAATCCATCCTTCCACCCTGTGGGCAGCAAATGAAGGCACTCTTTATATTTCTCAGAAAATGTTCATCTCACAAGAAAATCATTGTATTATAGCAACTTGGAGCAGTGGAAACTCTGGAATTCAAACCCCAAAGACAGTGAGTGAACTGTACTCTTGGACTTGGAGATGCAGCAAGTTTGTCAAGATACAGTTTTACATTTTCAGTGTTCTTACAGAAAAATTTCTCCACTCCACAAAAGCTTTCTTAAAAAAAAAGTTAAAATCTGAATTTCAGAGCATCATCTCCCAGTTTTAAAACAGTACAGATCTTGCTTTTAGCAAAGAGTGCTCTGCTGTGTCCTGAGAACAAGCTTTCAACTTAACAGCCATGGCACCAAGTTTTAATAGCAACACCGGAGTCATCAATGTATAAAAACATCTACTTAGGTCAGCAGGTGGGTAATCTCTGTGTGAGTGAAGAGGAACACACAAAGAGAGAGTTGAAGACAGTGTCCAGTTTTTCAACAGTTTACAGATCAGTGTTTGATAGTAAAAAGCCTTAAAAAGGAAAGAAGCCCAACGCTAAGCAGTGAGAATGGTAAATGTCCAGGAAAGATAGGGGTCCCACGGTGAAGGGCTCCATGGTTGGGGTTTTTGAAGGACAGTGTGGTCTGTAGCTCCCACTGGAGGAGCAAGACATGCAGACACTTTATAAGAAGCAGCAGCAGTAATATTTCAGTTTCGCATTTCCAGTTCCTACTCCCACAGCTAACTGACCTACCAACCCACACACCATCTGTTGCTATTCCTCTTACGCTACTCTCTTAAAAATCAGGTCTCACTTTTCATCTATAAGAAACAGCACTTTTGAAATAACTGTATATGTTTTATAATTAGTCAGCTTCAATGAGCCACACGCTGGGAAAACATGAAGACAGGGCGGTATCTGGGGGCTGAGAGGATCCAGAAAGTTGTGTCACATTCACAGTAGGGGTTGTCCTTTCCCTTCATACATTTCACACTTGGTGGTTTGATCAAACTGCTGCAGCAGAATGGATCTCTAGCAGATACAAGTCAGCAAGAGTTACCACAGTTCAGAATAACTTCAGAATTCAGCTGTGAGTTTTTGCTAAGGTGGTGTTGACTTGCTTTGTCTTTGATGTTCTTATGGTTCACTAGAGCCAGTATGACATTAGTTGCAACAGAAGGGATCTGGCCTGCTTCATCTCCAGACCTCCAGCTGTGGAACTGACCCAACCTCCTGTGTAGCATTTGAGCCAGACAGGGAATCAACCCAAGTGCTTGGCGTATTTCTAAGACGCTTCCCTTGATAAGACAGATCTCTCTGGCATGACTGCTGTGCAGTGATTTAGTTTTTCCCTTTGACTTTATGGCACTCAGTCCTAACCTTCTGACCTGGGAACACAAGTTATTTCTGCTACATTTGACACTAACCAGCCACACTTAAGTGATTAGAAAAGGATTCAGACTAAGGCAGAAACTAAGAGGCAACCTCTGCAACTCTTTTTATCACTAAAATACAAGCATTTTTATAAAATGTTGCACGTATTTTTTTATCCCTTCCATACACTTCTTGGCTTAGCACCACCAGAAAATTAGGAATTATCAAAGCCACCATTCTGAAAAAAGTTCTACAGAAATGCTTCTCAAATATACAAACAAGTCTCTTTAGAATCTCAGCTACTTAATGCATCTGTTAAATTAGAGAGATATGTATGACCATATACAATTTCATATATTTGAAATACGTACTCCATTGATTTGATAATTTATATTACTTAGACTTCCAATGTCATTAGGGCAAGAGGGATGTTACAAATAACAGATTAAACCTCTTTAGGGTCACACTTCCAGAACCCTTATCAAATTCCCAGTGTCATCTCATCTTTCAGGTACCTCATCAAAATGCTTACATCACCCAAGCCAGCCTACTTTGCAGTACAACAAATTAAAACATTCTGCATTTTTTGACTTTAAAAAAAAGTCTTTTTCACTGTCAAAAGAACACCTACACTTCCCAATTCTTTTCTGCTTAAACAACTGTGGTCATCAAAATTCCCTATATTGTCTACAATGCACAGAATAAATGGTTTCACACTAGGCTTTCATGACAGCTACTAATCACTTTCTCACATAGCAAAAGGTGACAACTAGCTATAATGTACCACAGAATTATAGAGAAAAGATCAAGAAACTAAGAATACTATGATCTAATTGACTGATATAGAATGGGTAGCTTTTTCTTCTCAAACACAGAACATTAAACACTTGGGGCTCTACCAGCTATTCTTGCACAGAGTACAAAAAAAACTAATTTAGATGCCTAAGGTGCACAAATGTGCCCAGGTGTTCCTGGGCACACTGAAACCATGTGTTTATCTAATGGCTACCTCAGTTCTTTTCTCTCCCTGAAAGGGTCTAATTTGCCAGATGTGCCTACGGAATATAAGTACTTGTGGTTATGAACTGAAAAAATACCATCAGTATCTACAGAAAGAGTCCTGATCATTAAGACAAACTCCTGATCACTAAGGATGTTTATCAGTCCCCATGCTGACTACAGTTTCCCAATCATTGGACATAATAGTGAGACAATTTATGAACAGCATTCCCAGATTTTGTCTTTTCAAAAGTTTGCCCAAACAAGTTTTAGTGCCGAAGTGCAAATAAACCCTTTTCAGGCTTCACATCCTCATTTCTCAGAAAAACTGTCTGAGCTCCTGACACAAGACTGCATCTTAGACAAATTCCCCACATTGGCATTTCCCATTAGCTCAGGCACCGCAGTGTGTGACACACGGTGCTCCTCCTGCAAGCTGATTCAGCTCACTACTGTGACAGAAAATAATCCTATCAAAGGGAAAAGAAATAGGTTCCTACTAAGATACCTAAATCTGCTTGGCACAAGGTCAAATGAAGTATAGCAGAGAAGGGGTTACGTGGCAATGTACAGGAGGACAGCTAGAGGATGTCAGACCTTCCCATTTGAGCAGAAGCCAGCGTCACTGCTGGCAGCCTTGGTCCCAACTTCATGCTATCCCCAGAGCTCCTGCTTCTCTTGTCTCACCTTCATGTCATTTGCAAAGCCATGAAGCAGAAAACTCTTCACACTCTGCTGCCAGCTGAACTGATAACTCAGTCAGTTGTCCCACCTGAAAGAACTAATATCTTATAATCTTGGATTCTGATTAATTCCTTCCAAACTGCAATGTGCTGCATGTGATAGACTAGGTCAGATAAAAGACTCCCATTTAAAAAAAGTCTTTTGCAGGGCAAACAGAGGATGCTGAGTGAAAGAAATAAACTAAGAGAAAGACAACTACAGAGTTATCTTTCTCAGGCACACCCTCCTATGTTACAGCAACTGGCAGTGTGAACTTTCCAAATGGGAAGTTGTATTGACATCATTGCAGTGATGGAGTTTCTACCAGGATTTTTAAACCCTTCCAATCTTTGGCTTCCACAAAATCCTCACAACAATGAATTTTACAGTTCAGCTGTGCATTATATCAGAAACCGCTTCTCTTTATGAGTTATAAACCAAATAATTTCACTCTTATAAAACACTTGCCACATTACAAGAAACAATGAACAATCTTTCAATTTCACCTTCCCTACACATAGTATATAGTCTTATAAATCACCATATGCCTCTTTTACCAAAGTCGCCTTCCTAAAGACCAAACCTAGACCATTTTTGATTAGGGGTATTTAATATATAATTCTAATCACACTTGCTGCCCTTTACTTCATTTTTAACCTTTCCAAGGTGGGGGAGAAGAAAGAACCAGATTATACATACCATATTACACATTTATACACTGGTATAACTATGGTTCTTGCTTGTCTTCTTCCTAATTAGCCTAAATACATTTTGCTTTTTTGACCAATGCTGATAAAAAAATTTCCATGAACTACCCACACTACCTCCAGAGGCCTATTTTCTGCATGATAATAGCCAATTCAGCACCTCTGTCGAAAATGTATAATAAGGATTTCCTCTTCTCTATGCTAGGAAATGCACTACTTTGCATTTTTCAAACTTGGATCCCATCTGCAATTTTATCCTGCAGACACACAGATTTTTATTTCTTTCATCTTTCTTCAGCCACAGGGCTGATTTGAGGGGACCTGCTCCCAATCCATTTCCCCAGTTCTGCACTGCCCCATTCTTACTACTTTCATGAGCCTATCTATTTTTGAGTTGGATCAGCTTCCTGCTCTAACACAACAGCTCAAACAGGCAGTCACAGGTGGGGATAACAGGGCGTACATGACTATAATCTTGCACGGCCACCAAAGGTGAAACCATAGTTTTATTTATCATGAGACTCTCAACCATTTAATAACATCAGCATACAGTGTTACCGCAGATTTCATTTCACTCTCAGCAGCACCAATCTCCAATGACAAATTTCCTCCATTTTAAACGCTGACAACTTACTCTTGCTTTTCATTTTCTCTCTTTTAAGTAATCATCAGTCTTGAAAAGCATCTTCTTCCTTATCAAAACAATCTTTAAGTGTCTTTAAGCATTTTTGGCAAGGGACTTTATCAAAAGCATTTTGGAAATATGAATATAAGATACAGGCAAATCAGACTACATATATCCTCATACTCCCTCAAATATTTAACAGCTTTATAGGATACTGACTTGAACTGTCTGCAAAAAAATGCCCACACTTCTCTCTTCTCAGTATGATATTTCTGAATGCATTTCTTCCCTCTCCATTCACTGTACTACCACCCAATTTCCCAGCAAAAAGTTTTAACTTCGTGTTGGAATTGTGCATCTAATCAAACTCTTGCAGTCCTTCTCTCCTGCTGTCCTCACCTGTGCATCTCCCACTCCTTTCCATCCTCTGTGTCAGGGGCAAACTCTGTGTCACTGACAGATCAAGTGGATCAGGAGACTGACTCATCTTAAAACTAATAATTTAGTATTTCCTAGGTTAGTATCAATTAGGACCAGCTCCCTACTCAGGTGTGCTACAGAATCACACAACAAGATGTGGAGGCACAGAAGCACCAGTGCTGTGAGTGGCCAGGAAAGGCTGAGTTGCTTCTTTTAACTACAGTGCCAGTTTATGCTGGAATAATGTACTGTTAAAATGACAACCTTATTACTTAGATGTTCCACAAATAGAACTATTTCTTTTAATTGGCATCACATTTTCCACCTTCCCCTGCCACTCAAGCTGATTTATATGATAGATTACACACCACTGTTAGGAGTTCAGCAATTTCATATTAGAGTTCCTTTAGAAGTCTTTAGGGAATAACATCTGATCCTAGTGATTTGTTACTATTCGTTTTAATGATTTATTCTAAACCTACTTCTACTGACACTCCAATTTGAGATAGCTTAGACTCATGCTGCACAAAACAATGGTCCTCTGCAAGAACCTCCCCAGGTCCTCTCACACTGAGCACTGAGATACATTATTATTTTAGCTTTTCCACAATTCTTAGGCTCATGCATTCTAGTAAACTCTCAATTCCCTCCTATGAACATAGCCGTAATATGCATTTAGCCCACTCAGTTCACAAAATTTTCCTAACTTTGAGGAAAAGTTTACAAAATCCCTCAAAATTACAACCAACAACATTTCATTGTAAAGGATTGATAAGAGGAAGGGTTAGCAGGCATTTATTCTCTTCATCCTAAAAGCTGGAAGGTAGGATCACAAAGTGTTGGTCAAATATTTATTCCTGTTGACATCAGCCCACATGCACCAGATACGACTATGTTGATTGTGTGGCAGTCACAGGAGTACATTTTAAACACCTTTTAATCATCAGTAAATACCACAGTGAGCAAAAGAACTAAAAACATCCTTCATAGCTAAGAAACAAAAAATATCAAAAAGAAATAAGATTTTTTTTCTTGGATTATTAAACAAAAGACAACAACCTAGAAAAGGCAGAGCTGTATCCTTTTTTTTTTTTTTTTTGCAACATCATTTAGCAGCTGACTACAATCAGTTCATGAAAGATTACCACTCTCCTACAAGGTCATGTACAGTTCCACAGAGGTATCATTGCCCAACATGAAAGCAGGGTCATTGATGCAAGTGTAGAAACAGAATGTACTAGACAAAAGTAACCCTTACTGCACAGCATTTCTAGGACAAACAGACATGGTCTGAAGGCCCCTGCTAGATGCTACGTTATGATCCTAAAGCTAGGATCATAAGCTGTCACACTGCTTCTGTGTGACAGAGAAGAGTTCCCACTAATCCAGGGATCAGGCACAGTCCCAGATAAGGTGACACAGCATGGCACAAAGGTCATTACTTCTTTCGGTCATTACTCCTTTCTTTTCCTATTCCAAAGAAATCCAGACAATACTTACACCTTTCTGCATTTCTTTCATCTACATCATGAGGATTTGTCCTCTTTTTCTGTACCTTTAATCCTTCTCCAGGCCTTTCATCATTTGCTATCCTAACTTCCACGATAGCCTAACAAAAATATCATGTCTCCCCCTTGCCACAATTCTTTTCACCCAGTTCACTACAGAGGTACATCAGTTAAGACTGACAGTCATGTTGCTCCAATCATACCATTCCTCATTTATTTCCTTTCTCCAGATCTCTATTTCCCACTGGTTACTGCTCTCAAAGACCTTCACAAATCAATTTCTTCTTCTCTCCACTCACTCCCTAAAATGAATCCCACAGTAGGAAGGCAAAAGACAGGTGGTGTCAGCAGATGTGAGGAGAGAGACTATGTTCTACTTCTTAAGATGCCTGAGAGAGGTGGCCCAATGGATGGAAGGAAATGGTCTGAGGGATCTAGACAGGCCTGGAGAAGTAGCAGTGAATGTGATCATCACTATGTCATTCCAGAGGTTGCCAAACATTGAATGCAATCACCACATGCCAAGACAATATGTTTGAATAGAGGCCAGTCAGAGGATCTTCCAAAGGCTACATCACAATAATATCCAGAGAAGGAAATGCTGCTAACACTCAAGAAATAAAAGATTTTGCAGAAAAGGACAACAATTCTGAAAGAAATGTTGTAGTCAATGTGAAGAGATTAGAGATCCAGAGACACTAAGATCTGGGCTCTTGGAGATCACTTGTTAAATTCCCATCCTTGATGAGGATTAGCCCAGAAGTTATGCCTTGCATTTTCTACCCGGATATTGACATATTGGAAGCATCTCACTCTGTTCATTTCTTAAAACTTCAAACTGCACTCTAAAACACATACTCAGCAGACATTCCCCAATGATTCCAAGAGATGATTCAGAAAAGTTGTTTGTTACAGAAATTTAAAATTTCCATTCATCTCATGGTAGGAAATAAGAACAGTCTTCTTGGGAGCTGGTACATTACAGATCATATGTAACTGAGATGAAAACTTCCTTCCTTTGAGATGGAAGATAGCAAGCCTTTGATAGTGGCAAGCCCAATTTTAAGGCAAAGTCTCAAGAACTCACACATACTCCCTGACAAAGTCATCACAAAAATCTGTCAGTCATTAAACAGTTATTAAGTACATTAATCCTAAAGAGTCTTGCAAATCACAAGCTTTCAAGACATCCTGCCTACAGAAGTCATCTGAGCATTATAGACTAGTTTAGCTGTGCAGATTGCAGTGTCTTCTTCAAGTGTCCTCAGTCACTGTAACAGTGTTCTGTCATGTCACAGGCAATGGGACAACTCTTCAGGTCGGGTCTCTGCCTGTTTATTATAGCAGAGTTTATTAATCTGGGTGCTTAAGGTATTTTGCTACAGGTTTAGCAGCAGCTCTAGGAAGTCTTAAGGCTTGGGCTGGTCCCCGGTCACATTTATTCCAGGCCCAAAACTTCCTTTACTCTTCCAGGACCTGACTTGGGCTAGAAAATGGAGGATAGCTGGGAGGAATCCACAGAGCACCATTCAGCCATGTCAGTGTTTATAAAAAGTGGTGCTCCGTGACCATGCAAGCCCCAGGACAGCAGAGTTTTTTGTTAAGGTCCACAGAGGGCTGCAGTTATGATTTGGTATACAAAGGGTGGCAATGAAAACATGCAGAGCATCCCTCCTTGGGAAGCAGTGCAAAGGGTCACACAGAACAACAGCCCTCTGAGCATCAGCATATGTAGGAACAGCCTTTTCTCATGTCCTTTACAGACACAAATAAACAAACTGCATTGGGGGCTGCAGGGAAAGCAAGAGGCCACAGAAGTCATCCTGGAACTGACAAACAGACAGCAGGAGCAGCAGCTGGGCACAATATCGTCTTTTTATGTTACACAAAGCTATGTCTGCTAAAACACAAGCCTGCGGGACTCTGCAACTTGATATGAGAGGGGCCAGATTGCAACTAGAAAAAAATATAAAAACCAGCAAATCCAAGCACACAAATGGCAGAAGGATGCCTTCAGGTGCATGCACAAAGATGTACATATGTACAGTGGATATCTCATATTTCCTCAATGTCACTGAGTCTGCAAAACAAACTGCTAAAAACCATTACAGGAACATCCTCCTCATAAAACACTGGGAAACATAACTCCCAAAGTCTTTTATTTTTATGACGTTCTATATTACCAGATTAATACAGTCAGAAGAAAATGGCACATGAGAAACTACTCTTGAGGAAGTGGAGGGCCGCTGGCCAAAGGTCAGCATGCACTTTTGTGATGGCAAAAAAATGAAGACACAACTACTTTGTTCTACCCCTGGGATCCAGCTAACCTTGGCTACAGAGCAGAACCTAATTGTTTCTTTCTAAAAGGAGTTAGGATAAGGCAGAAGAGGTGAAGGGAAGCTAATCAACCTTTAAATACTTTACCATCTGCTGACAACCAGGCAAGAAGTGGTTTAGCATTTGTTTTGAGGACAGGTTATCAGCCTCTTTCAATAACAATAAGACCAGGCTTATGAACAGCCTTTCAGTGATGGGAAAATTTAAAATCAAAGAGAAAAAAAGAACAGGTAGCACACAGGAAGATGTATACAGCATCTCATGCTTTAATGTAAGGAGTGCTTTGCATTTACGAACGCTAAAATATAATGCATATCACTAATGAAAACCTCATTGTTTTCCGGCAAGATTGTGAGCTTATAAAATAAGACAAAGCAGACTATAAAGACTGGCAGCTGATGTCCCACAGTTGCATGTGATAAATGTTAATAGGTAAACTTATTCTGGATTCAGAAATTTAAAAGGCCAATGAAGGATCCTCACTACACTGCCTTTGAGCTGGTTCAAGTAAATCATACCTAGAACTAGTCCGAGTGCATCTGTGGAAGGAAAACAATCACAGCCTCTCTCAGCACTAAATATTAATGTCTAGGCAGACAAAAGCAGCACTAGGAACACCGTAGTAATATTGCCAGCAGACACTCTATATGTTTCTTCAGGGCACTGACACATCAGCACTAGGAATATGCCTATTGTCCCACATTAAACTAATGACTTGTTCCAAGACGTTCCTCTGGGAATCACAGATGTTATTTATAATTTCAGACACTTAAAAGGATTAAAGTGTGTTTATTCTCAGTAATCTCATTTGTAGAGAAAGATATATACGGGCAGCGGGACTATGCATTTTAACCCTCTTGAGGACGACCAAATAAATGCACAGCTCCACTGACAGCCACCTGCCCTCCTCTTTGGTATTTGGGTCCTCTGAAAGTCTCACCAGCCTGGCTGCTTTCATTAAAACTATCTACGAATTGCAGGTTACAGGCGCTTCTGAGAAACTCCATGAGCTCTTGGTGACAGCAAGCTGTGCACACAGTCAAGAAATCCAGCTGAAAATTAAATTGGATGTCAAGTAGCCGGATCCATAGAGTAATTGCTCGAGGTTGGAATAAACTACAGTCCCTGACTGAAGACACGCAAGTAGAGCATGGGGCAATATGCTATGCCCTGGGCTATGAGGAAATTTATAAGCCGTTTTTATGAAACAGAAGATGTGCCAACGTACTGGGGTGGTGTCAAAACGAGTAGCTTGCCAGGAGGTGAGGTGCACTGCGAGTATGCTGATCAAGAGCTGCAGGCTACAAGGGATGTAAGCCCTGTCTGCAGCGACACTGGTGCTGTACAAAGCCCACCGCAGCCTGAGCTACCCAGCCGGCAGCCAAAGCCCAGCGTAAGCCGGCCCAAGTTGCTGCTGTGCCCGCGTCTGCCGAGCGGCTCCGGCAACGCCGGCTCTCCTGCCCTGGGGCGGGCGCCCCGCTCCGCCACC
>WEIV01023034.1:26395-95855 GCA_013390005.1 Calyptomena viridis
CACCAGCGCCGCGCCGGCCGCCTCCCGCGCCCGCTCGCCGCCGCCTCCATCGTCCGCCTTTCGTGCGCAGGGGGAAGAGCGACAGAGAGAGCGCGGTCAGTGCCCACCGGGGTCGGGGCTGCGGCTGCGGCTGGTGTCCCGCCAGGGGGGGATCCGCTGCCGGAGGCCTAATTTGAGGAAGGGGCTTTTTGCCTTGCGGGGCAGAGAGGAGGAAGGGGCTCCCCTTTGTGAGCGGCACTGGGCTACGTGTGTTGGATTTTAATTCACAGAGGCCACTGGGAGTGGGAGATGGGCTTTGGCTATGCGAGTTTCCGTGTCCCCAACATGATGGCTTGTTTAATTCCCAGCCGGTCAAATAAAGCAGGGGGCAGGTAACAATAATCTGAAAGTGGCAAGTGCTCCCGAGCACACCAGTAATACAGATTCTGTAAAGCTTCTCTCCTGTACTTCAGTAAAGGCTATAAAATCAGTGTGACAGGCATGCAATGTGTTCCTCTGAGCATCTTCTAAAATACTCCGTGTACAGATCTCCCTTCTTTTCAACAACTTTTTAACTTGGGAATCAAACACCCCCGCAGAAAGTCCAGCCCAGTAACTGCCCCGTGTGTGAATCTTGGCTAAGCTGCGGTTTGGACACTGACTTTCTCTTTCTGCTCCCTGAAAGAGAATGGAGCTGAACCATCATCCATTTGTGCACGCGGAGCCCGCATCCCCAGCGCAGCCAAAGCCAGCTGACTGAGCAGTGCAGGAGACGAGGGGTTGCTGCTGACTGAGCAGGGCGCATTGAAACACGGCGGCTGCCAAAGAGCGGCTCTCAGCCCCCCGCAAGATCCTCCAGTCAGATTTAGTCATCGGAGGGTGAGCGAAATGAAAGAGGCAGCTGTGGCAGTGCAAGTAAATCCAGGTGCTGTTTCTCCAATTCTGACCTGGTTTAGTTATATCGTTCAGTATGTCAAACACACCTATGAAAGCAATACATACACTACTCAAAGGAGAGAAAACAGCATTAGTTTACAGTATCCAGCAGTGAGAAAGACTTCGAGTGCTCTAAAAATTGCTGAGGAACAGATCTATCTGGGCAAAACGAGAGGGAGAAATCACTTTATGATCCCTCTTATTTTATTTCTTATTCTAAAACCCAGTGAATCTGACTACTGCTTCCGGTTGTCACTGTGGTGCAGGTATGTCCAAAGACGCATCCCCTGCCCTGAAGAAGTTTATCAGTAAACAACATTTAGAATTGATCTATTAAATTTCTGCAAGGTCAGGTACTGAGCCAATTAATGTCAGATATTCATTGTAACGCTCCCAGGAGACATCACTGAGCAGCCACGTTACAGGAATACTGATGCGTAATGGTAGTCTTCCATTTCACTGGCCATGGTTTTTTGTTGCTTATATATTTGAAAAACTGCAATGAAAGAAGCTGCAAAAGAGAAGTAGAGGAAGAACAAGAAACAGACACAGCATTGAAGCAATTCAGTAACAGGGAGTTTTATCCAAACAAATATATTGCTCCATTTCTCTGTCTTTTCTCTGGCATCCTCTAAAACAGCCCTGATTGTCATTTCTGTGTGCTCACTGACATTCCAAACTGCAGCACATATGGAGCATGTATGTAAGGTATGGTGCTGTATTTTTACAAACCATCTATTTCCACATACACGGGAATGAATTTTAAGCACATACATACACATTACATACATGAGCAGCTGGCAGCAAGTCAACAGGGAGCACTGGGAGAGGACACTGAAAGGACATTAACAATGGTTGTTCTGGATGATGGTGTTTCCCCTTCAGCATCTCACTAAGCAGAAACATTTTCAAAAAAACCTTTTGCGTACTTGTTTATAAATTAACAGCATAAAGTGCTCCAATGGTGAGATTTTCATAAGGCTCTTTCACTTGTCCTTGCCTGTTTTAGCAATTTCAAAGAAGAGAAAAATCAATCTATTTTATCAGGAAAGACAAAAATTGTGCAAAATTTAGGCCAATTGTGTTCCATTTGGATTTTAATTACCTATAATAAATACTGCCCCAAAAAGGGAAAGAGATAGAGAATTCCTTTATGTTGCTATCTTATATTAAAAACAATTTAATTTTAAGGGAAGAATTATTATTACATTACACCCCCACTTATGCATGACATATTTTTGTGTTCAGGCCCTTTAATCATAACATAAGCCACAACAACTAACTTGAACAAAGCAAAACATAAAAACAAGTCCTATATATTTTCACAAGTTCCGATTTCACTACAAATATTACTCTAAAATGACGTCAAGGCATGCTTCATTTATCAGAACCTGGAATGGTCTGTGAAATAATTCATTCTTGCTGGAAAAAAACCAGGCTGCTCTCAGCACGCTTCATCTTAATCCGGTGGCAGATGAGGAGGATGCAAGGGGCCCCCAAGTGACAGCAGTGTGTACTGAAGAGTAAGGCAGCACCCTAGCTAAGCCCCTAGAAGTCAGTAGACTGACTCAAGAGACATTCTCACCACACTTTCAATTAATGACAAAGCCTCCCAGCATGTTTTCAGACCTTTGCACAGCCTTGCAACCTGTGCTGTCCATGCAGGGTCACAGTGGCTCATCATTACCATCTTTCTCATTTTATGGCTGGGCAGATGAATCAGGGCAGCAAGGCTACTGCTGGTTGTGCTCCAGATCAACAGCAGTTCACTTGGGTGACACCTCACTGGCACCTCAGTTTTGAGCCCCGCACATTGCCTATCTGACATTTATTTCACTCCAGAGGGTAGGAAATGATTCCCAGCAGCCTGGAACAGAATGTATTTGGACTTGTGCTTTCACAGAGGTGCAATAGGAAGGGGTAGAGCACCAAAGAGGCCACAGAGGTGAATCACTGTCTCACTTTGCAGTAAAAAAAGGTTTAGACTTTCCCTGTCTCAGCTGTCCCTTCAAAAGCACCGTTCACATCCTGCTTGGATGTTATAATCAATCCCTGGTGCACATTACCCATCATTAGGAAAATTAGCTAGCTCTGGATCTGTCAACCACTATATTTCACATTTATTACAGCTTTTAATTAATCATCTCTTGATAGCTAAACACAGCACTATCAACCTCTGCATCAGTTCCCAGCAGGAGTTTCAAGTAAACAGCAAGGCCCTCTGGACTCAGTGGATCTTCCAACCAATATTATGGCCAATTTTCCACTCCTCTCATCCATCTTCCTAATACTGAGGTAAACCATTTATCTCCTGGGTAATATATTTTAACAGCAGCTAAGTGCTACCTTTATTTTCAGCATGAAAGGAACCCTGGGGTGGTATAAATATTTATATGCTTATAGGAATGAAACAGCTGGAAGTCCTTGCTTAGCGGGCCTCAACTTGTGCAAGTTACGCTTTGCAGGAGCATGAATATGACCCTTTGAATTACCACAGGGGCGGAAGAAAGCAGAGGTACATATGGCAGTGTTGAAAACAGCCACAGCATGCCAGCTTCCTTATGGAAGACATTAGGTTTCTGGGTTATTTGCAATTGGCAGGGAAGAATCCAATCTCTGCCCAAAGCAATCAGTAACTTTGGTATCAGTCAGAGATATTTCTGTGTTCCTTGAACTCCTGAGTTTGGCCTTTTAGTTAATTGAAAGAGGAATGGACACTCAGAATGCACTGCCTCCCCTCTTCCTATGAGAAATCTCCATTCCTCAAAGTAGCATTGAAAAGATGCTGTATTTTTCAACAACTTTCTAAGAGAAAAAAAACCCAATATGCTCTGCAATAGACAGTATATTCAGAAGCCTGCTTCACTGAGAAGAACACATATTTTCACATAATTTCTGCACAGGACAGGACACCTGTACAAGGATTTATTTCTTTATCTGTCTTATCCATTACTGAAGTTCTGTTTGGTTGGAACACCCCTAACCAAAAATGCAAGCTATGCACTTCCCAACAACAGAACTTTTGTCCAACATTTCTTTACCTGCTTTTTTTTAAAAAAAGAGACCAGCCACAGAGCTACCCCAGCAAACTCCACATCTAGAGAGACTCTCATACTGCCAGTTTCAATGGGTAAAGAAGTAATACACCGGCTAAGAGATAACCTGTAAGGCTCCTATAAACTTAATGGAGCATGGAAAATCCAGTCTGCAGACAGATTTTCCTGCTGCCAAACAACAAAACAAAGGCAAAGAGAATCTTCTTTGGGCAACATGCAACAGAGCAGACTTTACACGAGCTAACTGCTTCAAAATCACAGCAAATAACAAAGAAATTGCCTCCTCTAGGAGTTATGGAGGGCAGGAACATTTTGTTTTCATAGCATAATTTGCTAAAACTGACTCAACACAATGAGATAATGCTGATCACTTCTGCCTCTATGTCTTTTCATGCTGGTGCCAGGTCATGCCCTTGAAAGGTATGGGAAAAGGCATACATGGAGGATTCCCAGGGTTGTTTGTATTCTGAAGAGGAGACCACTCCCTTCAATGAATCCAAGAGCAGAGTCAGGAAGGGGGTTCAGAAACACAAGTGTAGAGAAGCTTCCACTGCTGTGCAGGGAAAGTGCTCAAATAGGTGACAGAGTTGGACAAAAGCTCCAAAACAACAAGATCCTCATTTCCAAAGGCTGATTGTTTTGCCGGGCAGGTGTCTTTTTGCTTGGATGTTATAATCAATCTCTGGTGCATATTACCCATGCAAAAGAAGAATTACAAAAACATGAAAAAGACAGAAAGGTCAACCCTGAAACTGGAAAACATTGAGTGGTATTCTTCATGTAGTTCCTTTGAAAAAAACCCAATTTTTTCCCTTTTTTTACTATGTCCTGTTCCATCCCTACACCTCTGCCTTGTTCAGCAATATATTAAGACTTCACTCTGAGACTGGGTCCAAGCTAAGACAAAAGGTCTGTTGGGACCCTGCTGTACCCATTTGCTGTACCCATTTGCTGTACCCATTGCAAAGGCTGGAAGCACTTGCACTTGCTTCTGAAGTGTGACACTGAGATCCCCAAACCTGCCCACTGAGAACTAGATTGGACATACCAAAAGTGGTAGAGTTACATCTCCATCCAGGCTCATTACATCCTACAAGCAGATCTGGTTGTAACAGCCAAGAGCTACAACAGCCAAGCTCTGTAAAGAAAACCCTCCACAGCTCAGGCTGAAGCACGCTCAGAGCTTACAGAGCCTTCAAATATTAACATACTCTTCACAGAGCTTGTACAAACTGTATTTTTTGGCCTCCAACCTGGGTCAGATTTAGGCAAATATTTATGAAGGTGGAAAAACCCCAAGATTCTTCTCCAAAGGGATTTCAGATCCAACTTAAGAAGTATAAGGGCATTAGAGCTTTTCTGAGAACTACTGCCAGAATTTATTTTCTTTTTTAGCATAGCAAAACAGTATTTACCCCTAACTTCACTCTTAGCTGCTTCTGAACCATGTTGGCTGCATTTCTCACTAAAAAAATTAAATAGGCTGAAGCAGACACCTTTCAGAATAAGCAGATGAGATGCAACAACTCTTAGAAGCAATGGAAAATGAAGTCTCACAATATGAGACAAATGCCAATGCTAGTAATAGACAATGAGCTGAGTCCTGGCTATAAAATACAAACATATTTATATTGCAAACAGGATAGAGGGAAAAAATGACAACAAAATGCAACATTCTATTAACAGCCCTTTCTATAAGATACTCTTTCAGACAGCATCCATCAAGACTAAAGATGATTACCTGACTACACTTCACTGTGTTTTTCCCTGGAATCTGTTATTGTGAAAACTGCAAAATTAGATTTTAAGTCACCAAAGTACAAAGAGATGTACAAAAATTACTCTGTCCTTTGCAAGCTATTCCTCTTCATTTGACAAAAAAATGGAAATAAACAAGATCACGTATAAAGTGGAGATGGACGACAATATCTCTGATCTCTGTGGATAATCCATCTCAGAATATGTTACTGTATTTCACAGGATTTCAAGAGAAACCGAAATCTGCATTAAGATGTTTGATTATCTTTCAACTACAACAGGAGAAAAACATTTCAAAGTCACCAGCAAAGCTTAACCCAAAAATATAGGGAGGAGACTGGTATTTTTCCAGGCACCGGTTACCCTGCCTTTACTTTAGAAAGAGGAAAATAAAAAAATAGTTACTACTCCACCTCTATTTAAAATAGCACAACACAAAACATTTTCAATGGGACTACCTGTTTTGTAGTTGCATGATCACCACTTTTTCCAAATTTCAAGGGAAAAATTACCTTACAGGCCTGCAGGACCATCAAAAGCAACTTTTCATATGGCAATTCTTGAGAACCAGAAAAAAAAAACCTTACAGAAGTCTACACTGTTTTATTTCACTACAAAATGCAGCTCATACTGTATCATACTATTTTTTTTCTCTTTTGTCCAGTTCTTCTTTGTACTGATATTTTTGTTTTCCTCCGCAGTTGTTAAATCCACTTTCATAAACATGGGCTAATTCACATTACAATGGTAGAAACAGAAATTGACTAATGACATTAAAATGCCTCACACAGTGATTTCTCAGTGACTTCTGACCAGGCTGTAAAATCATAAAACACTCTGTGTTTTTTGACCACCACCTCCTTCAGCAAAAGGTACCCAAGGATTGCACCAAAACTTCCTAGTGGCCTCACACTAAGCTATCAGTCTTAGAGATGCACAACAAAAAGCTGACATTCAGCTCAACACAATCTCCTCTGAATTTATCAGCTTTGCAAATGGTGGAAAAATAAACATGAGCCACAATATGGAAAAAAAAAATCAAAATCCTTTGTTGCTGAAGCCGATTTTGAATATTGCATCTGATAATGCACAGAACAAGCCCTTTTAGAAAAACTGTTGGTGCTGTCATCTGCAAACTGAGTATCCACAGCAAAGGCAACGTTAATAACAAGTTATCCTTGTAGAGGGGTCAAAAGGACAGTGCTGGCAAAACAGAGATGACAGACAACAGGCATCAGGGAAAAGATTAATATCCCTACACAGTCATACATCAAGGAACTCAATTTTTGCCTGTAATCCCAAAACTGCTGAGAGTAGGATTATTTCTGATTTCCCTATTACTAAGAAGAAAGAAACTGCTCATGGGAATAGGGCACTGCTAAATGTGAGTATTTATGTGAGCAGAAAGGCTGCAGTTAGGTCCTAGGGCAGAAAAAAAAAAGGCTCAGTTGCACGATGTTCCCAAGCAGTGGTTCCACCAAAAACAATGTTGGGGATGCATTGTGCAGGCCACTTAAAAACATGAAAATGTTTGTGTAGTTAAAGAGATACAAAGTGAGAGAACAGGAACCTCATGCAGCTTTTCATAGAATCACAGGATCACTTATGTTGGAAAAGACATTTGAGTCCAACCATCAGAAGGTTTACAGTTAAAAAGAAAAAAACCCTTCATGTTCTTTGGAAAAAAACAGAAGCATAAAATCCACAACTGAAATGGGAATCCTCATTTACACTTCACTATGGCACACTTTGATGATGAAACTGAAGTACAGCTGCAGGCACAGTGTTGGCCATGTCATAGCAGGTTAACTGCAAGAAATGTCCTAAATGGAGACCAAATTGTCTGCACCCCTGACTGGCCCACAGTTTCCTCCAAATATATTTAAAGTGAAAACACTTCAAAGAAAGGGCTTTAACAAAAGGAAGCAACACCTCTAACACAGGGAAAAGGGCACACTTTTAAAAATAGTATTAAAAAACTCATTACTAGCATCACAATCACTAAAGTAATATTATCATAACCTTAACAAGCTACAACTCTGTTGGATAATGAAAAATATCTTCTTAAAACATTTGAAGGCTAGGCATTTTGGTTTTCCCTTTCTTGGAGGGAAAACTATAGCTATTACTGGGTAAATTTGACAGCCTGACAGAGAGCTACCACCTCGGCAAGGACAACTGAGGAGACCTCTCAGTAACTGTACAAAGGCAGAGGGGAATAAAAAGGGGAAGGGAGTGGAGAGAGAGAGAGAAGACATGAGGACGATATTAATATTGTTATAATTCTCTCACAGCCAGCAGGACAGCACTTACCTGAAAAATACCAGTATATGGAAGAATCGAAGGTTTAAAACATCTGTATTTGTACAAAAACCTGCACCACACCAGAGCAAATTAACATGACTGTGGAACAAAAGGGGCAGGTGCCAACCATCTCTTCCAGTGATGTCAATTGCAGTGGATCAAGTTTTAACTGCAGTGAAAAGCATGAGGAAAATGATATAAAAACTGCAGGACTTATGTTTTGTCCAGGAAGGGGAGAAGAATGCCAAGGATTCAAGGACTGCAGACTTAACTCAGATATCCTAGGACTGATAACACATACAACTATTACCATATGGGTCAGGAAAAGAAAAATGGGAGATGATTCCGTGAATATACAGAGGTTGCACTTGAAAATAATCTCAACATCAAAAGGGTGAAATTCTAGAAATTACCGGAATATGAAGAGAAATAGATAATAACTTGATTAACTTCTAACAGTATTGGAACTCGACTTCTCTGGCAGCTCCCATACAGCTTTCATTCAAGAATGAAAACTGCAGAACACAGCTCACTAACATTAGTGGATTTAATTTATTAAGGTAGACTAATATTCACCTTGGTAAGGACACATGTACAAAGGCCTTACAACCTTTATAATGGAAGCAGCAATAAATAAGGTCTCCTGAAGGAATGGAAGAGAGATGGCAATAAATATATGACACTGTCAGCCTTATATTGCTCTAATTACCAGTTCTGGACACATACAACTTCTAAGTCAAATAGACAAGATTGCTGATCTCTTTCTTTACCTTTCACTCTAACTTACACTTAGTGTGTAGCAAAATATTATTTTAAAGCTGACTTGGCCACTTACTGTCTATTAGAGAAACCTTTGTCTCTTGACTTATGTCCATAGTACCTCTCAATGCTGCCAATGCCATCACTCTAATAAAAATGATATAAAATTAAAATATAAGCCACAATTCCAAACTAGGAAGATTAAAACAGGCCTATTAAACTGAGGTGTTGCTCATTTCATTTATCACTGTAAAGTATATATATCTCTTTTTTGAAGCATCACAGAAGGATGCAGGTAATTTTTCATGAAAGAGTACTTAGCAAAGGTCAGAAGCTGGTTCTGACTTTGCAAAAGGCTTAAGATAAACTCTAAAATGGAGAATACTATATAAAACTCAAGCTCATTCTCAGGAACTCCAGAATCAAACTCTCTCAAGTGCACTGACATGTAACATGTTCTTAAAACACCAAGTGTGAAAAAGCACTGTGTAAAGGAGAAAAAAAAATCCAAAGCTAATGTTTAAAATCAAAACAATGTATTTAACTTCTAGACCAACAGTAGTCAACACAAAGTAGAATTTATATCCTGTGGTTTGGTGGTTGTTTTCAACTAAGTTAGATATAATGCAGTGATTTCTTTTGAGAAAAGCATGAATCACTATGGCTACAATTTTCTTGGGTTTGGATGACAGTTTTAACTCTCTCCAAAATAGTCTGAAATCACTTTTTACTAATGCTTTCTAATGGTTCTTTTCTTGCTAATTAATTCATGAATCTAAATCATTCAAAAATAGATAAACCACTAATCATTTGCAGACATGATAACAGATCCTAAGTAGACAGCAGTGTGTAAAGCATGCAATAAACCTGCCAAAAAAGCAAAGAAAGAAAAAATAGAACTCAATTCTTCTACCTAATAGAAGGAGACTTGATTCTGCATTTATCATGCAGGATAAAATACTCACTGATGTCCATAAATAACCGCAGAAATTAAAAAAAGATCAGGCTGCTTCTATACAGGATGCTTTTTTCTAATGTTACATGCACAGGAGTAAATGAAAGGATCCAATTTTTTTGGTTTGTTTTGGTACAATGTTTGTTGTCCATGTAACAAAAGTGAAACATAAAAGAATAAGGGAAGTTGGAAAGAGGGGTTAAAAATCAGCTGTTGTCAGCAATAATTAACTCAAAAGTAGTGGTTATAGCACACAAGAAATAAAGACATTTTGTTGCAAGATTAAAACAAGGAAAAAGAAGAAAAGTGCTTTCTTGCATGCCTACATATAGTACTATAAAATGATAAATTTAATTAAGTTTTCATGCACTGAAGAAAACCAAAGTGTCAAAAGAAATAAAAATTACAGAAAAATATACAATGACACCAAATTATGAAGTACGATTTTCTATTTCTTCCATTTTATGATTTTAAATAATCACTATTTTGTTCCAGATAAAATCATGTACCTATTTCTTAACTGTCTACATGCTCTAAAAATTTATTTCAATATGAATGTTGGGAGTCTCCTTTCTGCTTTTTTTAGATAATACAATCATGGCCAACTTTAGAAGGGAGATAAGTTAGTTATACGAAGGACAATCTCAACATTTATTCAAGTTATGGAATGAAAAATGCATTGTTACCATGGCAACTGTTAAATCACATGGTATCTGCAGTGAAATGCAAGGCATCTTGAGTAAACACTCATCTGTGTGTTTGTGTGGTCTCCTCTTCAAGGAACAGTTCCTCTGTAGAGGAACATGCACAGAAATGTGGCATAGTCCAGATTTCACTGTCTCTTCTGCAAAAAGTTAATAGAATTAATCCAAAATGTTATTTTTGCTTGGGGAAATTTAACCAGATCTATCATTAAAATAGGAAGAAATACTGAAGGAAAAAAGATCAAATGTTGAATGTTTTGCTAGGATTTGCCTCGGTCAAGACCATGAAACCTTACAAATGACAGTGTAACTCTCAAACTCACTTTGTACCCTTGCATCAGAAGACCAACCACAACAGCACTAGAAAAAAAAGGCTTCCTGACAGCGTGAAGGCTGCCAGACATGCAGCAGCACATCACGCTGGGGCTGTTGAAGCTATTACTGCCTCCGGTCATCTGCCCCACCCTTCTGAGGGATATTGCTGCCTCCAAAACAAGCACATCTGATCTACCCTTGAATCAACCCTGAACCAGGCTGCTGCATGTCTTGCTGGGCTCTTATATTATCGTCATCTAACATACCATGTCTCCCTGAGAGGGCCTCCCTTCCTCCCCAGGTGAGGGGACAACTCTCTCCAGAACAACTCCTTCAAACTGTATTGCTCTACTGTCAGTCCCATCCATAAATCTCAGCCCATCCATCAGTCACTAAGCTTTTACTCTATTTCCCTGCTGCCCTTTTCTAGCTCTTCTTAAGCCACTATCATACCCACATAAGGCTCTTGCCTATCCTTTTCATTCACCACGAGGAGCAGCACTGACACCAGGTTCCCAAATAACCTCCCTTGGATCCCTCCCCTTCTCCTCCCTCAAAGTATCTCCTCTTCTTGACCTCCTGAGCAACCTGGTGTTACCTACAGGGAGAGAGTGAACCACACTATGATATCACTTGCCAGCTTCTGATACCATACTGTATGCACAGTGGTTTCTTCATCCAACAAAGGCTTTGCTGGAGGATGCAACTGTCCACTGACACATATTTTTGATCCCATTCTCTTCCTCTCATCCTAACATCCCGTTACTTTCAGACTGTATAGTACAGACTACTTAGACACTGTCAACACCTATTACACCACCCAAGAAATACGGAAACTCAGATCCTGGCCTCCCTTCCCCCATTTCTGCCTTTGATTCCTTTCTGACCTTCATAGCTTTAAACAATTTATACAGCTTTCTACAGGTTTGTTCTCTTTTTCATGTATAACTTTGAGATCTCATCTAACTAACTTCTTCCTCCTTAGTCAAGAAATTATTTTTATGTCCCGTGTCTCATAAATTCATCCTATCTTTTAAGTCCTTCCAGAAATGACTTCTTAAACTTGTTTCTTTTGTCATTGCTGGGCTCTTTCTTTCCACATGGTTGGCCATTTGCTATTTGACCTGAACTTTGACAAGTAAGGAGGTGATGTGGGTGAAGAAGAGAGATGCTCTGGAACTCACCTTTTGTCACATAGCATTTGAGTAGCAGAAAGATAAAATGAGATGTGTGAACAAATGACCAGGTCTTAACTCCCTAATTGAACCCTGTGGAGAAGGTTACAATATCCAAGTACTCCAGGGAAATAACTAATGATCCTTTCTTCAGTTCAGTCATGTTTCAAGATGCAATTGCCTGAGTTACTAAGTGCTTGAGACTGCCTCAGTAATTGCAATGATTTATTTTATGCATCATCATAACTACAGCACTAGGTCAGGAGGACACGTGCCTTATGGATGTCTTGAATTTTAACACAGGCATTTGAGGCAATCAGGAACACAGAGACCACAATGATTTGAAGTGAGGGGGAAAGACAAAGTCTTTAAAATCCTATCCCGAACATTAGGTTTCTGTTAGATTTTTTATAAAATTAATTGTATTTTCAGGTCATCCTAAGCAGAAGTTGCTTACCTATTCTTCTGATCCTTTAAAATGCAACTGATCAGAATCTAATGTTACTGAAATCTGATTTTTTTTTCCCAGAGTAAGTAATGAATGTGCAGTTTACAGTGTAACTACCCACTCAGTAAAGACAAAAAAAATGAAAACACAAGCCTGTTGTCTCTTATATCTCTGTCTACTCCAGAGGGAAATCTCCCTGTGCAAAGCATATTTCTTCAGCTATCCTTACTCTGTACTGATGTATTGTCTGTCTGCTAATGATCAGAAAAGAGGGAAATGAGGCTTGGACTCATGAGCATTTACTTGATATAAGAAGTATGATATTTACATATAGCTACCCGACACACCAAAATGATGCTGCACCAAGGATATTTTGTGAAGACACACATCCAAGGTCCAGGCAGACATGTTTGCACAGCAACAGAAGGGATTAGCAGCTTCTTGGGCACCCCCATCCTCCTGATATTACTTACACTCCTTTCCACAATCACTTTTCCTTTTAGCTACGTGAGGCTTCACTGGCACAGAAGGACATTTTTAGGACAATGATAATTTAAAGTGCTGTCATCACCAAAACTTTCAGGCTATTTGAAGATCTTGAAGACAATTTCTCCCCACCCCCATAAACTTCAAACTGTTCCCCTATGATAACTCAAGTGAAAGCACTGCTAACCTTCAGCACTGTTTTTCCAATTACTGTGTTTCAAGGTTAGCAGTGTAAAAACACTAAACCAACACAGTTTTCAAGGTCAAAATAAAAAATGAAGCAATGACAGCCTGCAGTAACTTTCATTTGCTTGGTATTCAGGATGCGTTCTTTCTGAATATCAAATCACAAAATCATTGCCAATTCAACAGATTTTAAGCTTTAGCTTATTAAACATTAGACTATGCTAAAAATAAAATGCAGGGGTTTATTTGATCTTATTAAGATGCTTCCATACAAAATGATCTAAGCCTCTAATTATCTGTATCTCTATACTATCTCAATTTTTATTTTAATATAAGAAAATTCATAACAATGCATTTTAATGGAAAATAGTCATGCACTAAAAAGTAGTAAAGCACTAGAAGTCAAAAAGTTGAATGTCGAGATGCTAAAAATGAAAATGTTTCTCTACATTTTTTGTGCCAGGAAAGCAAGAACTCACAAGACGTTTGGCAATGATTTCCCATGATGAAGCAACTCTTTGGGGATTTCATTTTCGTAAAAGCCCTAGTCTATTTAGAGCTAGCTCCTAGCTCCTTGCCCTTAACAATGCAATACCAATAAAGTTCATTAAATATATTGTCTGAGGCAGGAGAGCAAAGAAGTTTTGCTGTAGCAAGCACCTAACCTGTGCATGGGGGAAAAAACGTAACTAAAAGGATTGGAGCAAATTATTTGTTATAAGCACAAAAGTGATATGGACATACTGGTATTGCATGTTCTGCTGCATTCGCAAAACCACCCAGATGAAGAATCTCCAAATGGGAAGTATTATTAGATCTTAATCAATAGGATTTTTTTCAAACAGGCTGGGCATCCAACCATTTGATGAAGACCTTTTCCATGCAGAGCAGCACTGGAATACCAGAAACTGCAGCGTTAATGAATTACAAGGAAAATTACAAGCGCCTACGATTTTATAGTTAATTTTCATATTGTAATGGTCAAGAAACAAAAGCTTTCTGATACTTTTGCTGGAATGCTAAACCTTTATTTCTTCTTACAGCAGGTAAGACACGGATTTCTACAGTAATTAAATTAGTAAATTGCTATTCTTTTTTACAGTTTCTATTCTTAGGGGATTCTTAATATGTATTGAACATCACACAAATTAAAAACTAATAGCATTTTAAAATGACAGTTATATGCATGATTTACTGTATAGCTTTTGTCTAACTCAAATATTTACTGTTTAAATGTCACTGCAGTGAAAACAGTATGTGTCAATTGATTAACCAGTGAAAATTAGAATATTCAGCATTGCTACAGCAGCTGAAAAGGAAAATGGTAGGCTGTTTCTCTACATTATACAAAACTAACTTTTGCACAAGGGAAGAGACAGTCATATATCTACATATACATATGTGTGTCTATGTGACAGCTGAGGGTGGGAGAGTGAGAACAGATGAATTACAGGAAGCATACAGCCACCCAGTGCAAGAACAGAGCACCTCTGTGTGCAGATCCCACACAAATTAGCACACATATCCACAGCTCTGTTGTAAAATTGGAACACAGTCCTTCAGTTTCTGCATATATTCCTACAAGAAACTGTCTAAAATTAAATAACAGAGGCAGATTTTTAGGGGTGTCCTGAAGTGAAAGCTGTAGCTGATGCTCTGAAAAAAAAAAATGGATAGGGGCTATCTTTAAGAAAGTAGCTGGTTTGGGTGTCCCACATCAAAAATCCACCACCTGAAGCAAATTTCAGGTTGTTCACGTGTTCAGACTTAAAAAGGGAAGCTGCTTCAACCTGTCTATAGTATCACTTTACTTAAATATCACATCAGGGTGGGAAAGCATCCTGAGAGCCAGCATTCACAGTGCTCCTGAAAACAGGGAAGCAACACTTCCATACACAAACAAGGATATGAGATACAGGTGTTTGGTCATTATCCCAAGGTCTTGGAGGAAGCTTGTACAGGACAGGGAGCTCCCAAGTGCCTCTCTGATATCTTGACTTCACCAGTCACCCTTCTTCTTCAGAAAGGCAAGTACTATGTACCTACATAGAGTTACCTGCATGGTAAGCCAGTGAGCAGACAGCCTGCACCTATTGCTTTTTCTGTCAGCAGGCAGTGGATGGAGAGGGGCACAGGTGACATTCACAGCCTGACATCCCAAAGGTAGGGGCACAGAAGTTTGTAAAGGTCTCAAATGTGATGACTAAGACTCAGGATTTAATCTGAAGAACTGAAAAGGAGGTTTAAATTTTCAGAATCTGCTAGATGAAAACCTGATGCAATCTGAAAAGAGAAGGAGGAAGGGAATGTCAGAACAGATGGGTCACCAGGAGAAAGCAGCTTCTTTATGTTAACAACTGAGGCTGTGTGTAAATGACTGGTTCTTTCTACAATGTGAAAAAAAGTTCCGTAAGTAGTCCTTGTAAGTGATCAGCTTTGCTTTTAGCAAGGTTTGCAGTCTGTTTAATGAATAAATACATACAGTATATACTTACATAGGCAAGTATCTCCACAGGAGAACTGGGGGACCATAAGCACCACAAGTTCCTTGGTGGAGGAGGATTCTGCACATCCTTGGTGAAATCCTGAGAAAGGCCCCACATGCAGGAGGCCATCACCTGCAATGTGCAGAATTTGATAGGTTCCCAGTGGGACACTGGGCACTGCTCAAACTCCACTGGAAAGATCTTATGATGCCAATGATAAAGCAGGTAGGAAAATCTTCTACCCAGGCTTAATTTACTTCTTCTGCCTCTGTGTGAAATAGGAGTAAAGAACTCACTGCAAATAGAGTTCTGTTTAGAAGCCACAGTCTTCTTTTACTGAAGTCCATCAAAATCCAAGAAACCAAAAAGAAACCAATATATCCCAATGATTAACTCGATATAGATACTGTACAGAGACTGACAGATTATTTAGACAGACTGAATTAATGTGTGGATTCCACTGAAAAGATTCAGGTTTCTCACGTGAGAAGACAAAGCCAGAGTGTCAATACACTTCCTAGCTGTCTGCCATCCACACAAGAAGGCCCAGGCCTGAATATGTCTCATTTCTGCCCAAAGCTAGAACAACCAGGCTTTGTATATGAGAACTAAAATTCTGGTCTCTTCAGTCAGCTCTGATTAGTGTCTTCTCTGACCCTGACCACATCAAGTGTCTATTAACTTGCTAAATATGGCCAAACAGCATATATTACAAATAGCAAATCAATTTAACAGTTGTATTTGTACACACACTTATGTTTTAAATGTTCCCATGATGAATAATCCCTTACTTGCAATATCCAAAGTATTTTGTAAAAAGGCCTAAACTGATGTTGTATTTATTGAATGAATATTCTTCTCTAAAAATGAAAGAGACACTGTGATATTGCGACCAAACCAAAAAGGTAATGCACGTTTGCATTCTGTCCTTGTTTTCTACTCTGCTAAAAAGAGCAGGTTCTCCTTTGTTCCTTCCAGCATCAGACTAAATAGAAATGCTGCTCCTAATACAGCACACACAGGTCTACTCCCCTGACCTCCCAGGGAAAATCAAGATGAAATAAAGGATGGTGCTCTCAGTCCAGCCACTCCAGGTGAGACAGCAGCATCAGCCAGGCTGCCAGGGGACATGGCTGACACACAGCAAAGGCATGTGAGCTGTAGGCCCTTCCCTTGGTCAAACAGGGCTGTGTAGTTCAGCATTAACCCCTGTTCAGGGCTTACCCTGGTTCAAAGCTTGGAAATCCGTCTAAGATTTGATCTTCAGCAAGCTGTTGAAGGAAATACCAGCTGCTATTCATGCTTTTCCTGAGTTAGGTCATCCTATTATTTTCCTAGTCACCAAATGAGGCTAAAGTACTTTTTCCTGCAACCAGCAAATGCTGCAGTTCCCACACGTCAGAGCCTTCCCTGCTCACGTTCCAGTCAGTGACAAAAAGAGCTGGGAACTGCCTGCCACATGGCATCAGAAAATATATTCGAGGAAGGCCGCAAGGTCATTGCTAATTTCAAACCCTGTTTCCACATTAAACATCTAATTAAAACTTTTCACTGGGTAGTTAAAATGAAAGCCGTGCATATGCACTTGAGACCTCATTTTCATGTGCTGTGAATTAGAATATAGGAGGTGCTGCACACAGCAACAGGAACACTAATCGAGGAAGGAAAGGGGAATACCTGCTTTGATTTAGAGGAAGAGAGTCAGCAAAAATACCACTAATCACCTGGGTTTTCATTCCTTTGCTCTTTGAGCTGCCACATAGAACCAAAAAATATGGATGAAAGTAGTGTATTAACTGCTACCAAATCAGCATTCTCCACAGGTGACCGTGTGTCAAGCACATCTTGCAAAATGCCATCACCTTCCATGGCTACAGTGTGACAAAAGCATTAGACCCTAAGGGCTTTACCCTGCTCTCACCAAAAAGTATCTATTAACATCAGCAGGAGCTGATTTAAACTTTAAAATGCAGGCACAACGAGTGACAGAATGGCCATAGTTAAAGGAAAATTTTTTGAGATTTTTAAGAGTGTCTCATGATTAAAACAAATAAATTCTGAGGGAAAAAAAAAAAGAAGCCGGCAAAAAGTACAAGGTCAAAGTGTCCTTACATTCCTGCTGTGAATGTGGCTTCAGAAATGGAGGCAGAGATAGGCACTTTACAGCTGCCCCTTTTCCAAAAAGACCTCAGTGCAGATAGCCTGACTCAGGAACAGGAGAGAATGTAAGAATGAGGTGTCTCCACACTGGCACACTCCAGGTGGTCTCCAGAGCATGCCTGCAGGAACAAATAGCAACAAATGCTGGCAGCATTTATTCCAGTGAGGTCCTGACACAGGCCTCATTGACTCCAGTGCATCCTGCCGCTGGAACCACACTGATCTTTGTATAGAAAGCAGATCTTATTAAAGAATTTGCTCTGGTGCAGTTTCTACTCCAAACAAGAGCAAAGTTTGACATGTTCACCTCTTTTAATGACACTAGCCATATCACCAGCATTACTGGCCCAAATTTTTACTTTGCACTGAATCCTTTTTACATGACTGATCTCTGGACAGACTACCAAATCTCAGACAACTTCCAAAGAGGATGCTGTGGTGGACAGCCATCAGCTTCTGGCTTACCAAAAAGTTTTCCAGTTAACTTGGATATTTCTTCTCAGCCAGGTCCACACTATGAGCAAAAGCCAGATGTCCTTGATTAGTTTCAATTCCAAGAGAAAAGTCTAGTAAAACAAGATTAAAAAGATCTGCACCACTTAAAGGTGAAGGTCAAAATTACTTCCCCTGAATTTCAGAAACTGCTTGAAATTTCTGACTTACATTTACATGATACATATTCAAAGCATTATGAACTTTTTTTTAATCTTCCCAAATTTAGGTAATACATTCCATTGTTATTCAGAGTTCCCTTCCCAGGACAAGAGTACCACAACACCAGAACTGTGTAGTCCCACTGCCCATGAAAAACATGCCCTCTTTCTGCTTCTGCATGCTGACCCCAGCCTGAAACCACATGGTGAAACATAGGATCTAGATTAAAATACTGCCAGCCATAAAAGTGCAAGGACATTTCATTTGACGCAGTTCAGTTTCTGGATTTTGTAAGTCACAAAGCTTTGGGAATGAAGGAGGATGGCTGCATTTCATCAGAAGCAGCAGAGTAGGTCTCGCCAGCATGGGTCATCCCTGACACCATCTCTCATTTTCACCCTATATCCTTGTCCCCATATCCATGAAAGGTGTATTTATTTTAGTTTTCAGCTTCATTATTCCTTGTTTCTCTTCATAAAGCAGCACTAAATGGAACAGTGCAGGGCTGGGGACAAGTGTTTGGGGCGGGACAGCCACTGAAGCAATTCCCAAGGACACAGAAGCTGCATAGTAACTGCAATTGCTTGGCCTTGTCTCTGCTATGCTGAGGATTTTAAAAAACATACCCTTGGCCCTCAGCAGTTCAAAGTCCAACAAAATTCTGGTTTGTTTGGGATCCCCAAACCACCGTTAGAGGATCCCAATGCAATTCATCAACATTCATTAACCACTGCAGGTTTTATGGCACACTTCAAGGTCCTGCATGTTCAAAATCCCATTTTATACCTGGTAAACAAAGGTGCAGAGAAGTGACAAGATTTGAAGAAGGTTATTTGTTAAATAACCAATGGAGTAAAAAATAAAAATTCAAAGTTCTGGCTCTCAGGTTTTAGCCTGCTAAATACCATGTGCTGTTTTTATCCCTTTCAGCCCAGGAGCTAAGGTATTGTCCCATACAAGAATGAGTCACCATTCCACACCAAAGAAAGCTCAGCGTGCAAAATGTGTATGTGGAATTTCCTTCAATACAAAGTAGTTTAATGTTACAGAATAAATCAAAGAGGAGCAAATTAGGCTTTCTTTTCTTTTAAACACTAGGCTGAGCATCTGGAGGAAAGAAAGTATTGTGGGAATATGCAACCTGACTCAAAGGAAAACAGGGAGGTTTCCACTGAATATGTTCCTATACTGTGCTCATAACACATCCTGGGAGTACAAGCATGACTGCAGAGCTTTTCTTTTACTGGAAGAAGGACCATATAATTTCACCACTATTTTGCAAGAGGATATTCTCCTCCAAAATTTTGGCCAATTAAATAGACTCAACAATAGGAACAGTAAGTCCTCTGAAAAGTATATAGCAAATAAAAACACTTCTCTCATTATTGCATGAAAAGTAGTGCAAAAGACAGAAACAAAACTTTTCCTAACATGCAAGTGATCCAAGTCCTACATCTGAGAAGGAGGATCCTTAACTCTGGCAAACTTTTTTGATTTCAAAAAGATGCCTATGCCTCTTCTGCACTGGGGGAAAAAAAAAAAAAAAAAGCCTAGGACCTGCAGAAGTCTTTTCTTCTCAAAGGATAAAGAGGTTGGCTTATTACAAAGAATGGGTGATCACCTAGGGCTATGCATTCATTCCAGCAGATGAAAGATCGACCATCTGGAACAGGCCACTCTCCAGAACAAGACAGAACTAGATCCAAGTCCCTGTTCCCCCTGATTCAGACCAGAGACTTGAACTCCAGCTTACCTCCACAGCAAGCACGTACCTACCTCTTAATTACTGTTATTCAAAACAGAAATATAAACTGATAACCTCATTGACAGATTCATTTTTTGCTTGGCTTTTAGTTGAAGACTAAAACAAGTTTGCAAACTATCATCTTACCCTAGTACAGCTCTCTCTGATAATGCTGGCAGATCTGAGAGGTATGAAGAGAAATAGCAAACTCCTGTTCTAACATGCTAAATCTGTTCTGTTAAATGACTTTAGACATCTCTAACACCTCATAGCCATGGAATTAACATTCAAGCCATGGAAGCTTCTCCAAAAGTGTGCTGTAGTTGTTGTGTATATTTGTTTAGTTGTGCTAAGCTGTGTACAGTTGTGTCCACTTGATCCACAGTTCTGCACAAGATGTACAATACCTGCCAAGAATCAAAAGCAGTAAACGCGCACTCAAGCTATCCAATAAATCTGTCCTAGACAGAGCAGATAAAAAAAAAAAAGGGATGATAGTTTTAGAAAGTAAAGTACAACTTTCAGTCACTGACTGTATTCAGATGCCATTTGATATCAATGTTTTAAAGAATGTTTTTCCATCAGAGCTCTAATTACTGACCATCAATCCAACAGTACATCAGTATAGTGCCACAGCCTTGTCAAGCTAACAAAAATGTCAGCCCTGGACATATCCTGACATTCGTTCTTGTCTCCTGGCTGAACGTCCTTGCAATTTGTAAACAGCTTATACAGGTAGACGCACCCTAAAATAACCTTGGTGTGTCATGGCTGGAATTTCCTTAAGAAATTCCTTGGTCGTGAGTAATCTATATAACCCAAGGCTCTAAATCATTAATCTTCTGTTGTTAAAAGACTAAAAGACTTAGAACAACTTCAGATCAACCAAATGCTTCAATGAGCAAATCATCTGTCTTCTTAATGAGACCACTGATCACAAAAGTTAGTACCCAGTAAATTAACAAAACTGTTCTTCAGTATCTGTTGTCCTTCTGAAAACATACCTGCCTCCTATAAAATATCTCTTTCATCTTAAATTAAGTCACAGAATCAATACATTCAAGCTGTATGTACTTAAATACTTTTAAACAGTCTGTAACTCTAATTAATATATGCATTAATCTGTAAAGGAGTTACAGAGTGGATTTAGGAAATGTTCTGCTCCCCACTGATGCAGGGAAGCACTCAAAGAGCCTCAGTGTAGAATATAATTTATATAGTTGAATAAAGAAATTCATATTCTTTAGTTCTCCAATGAACACATTAGAGAATCTTAAATTTCCTATGAAAATCAATTTGTAAACAGCTTATTCAGTTGATCTGACCACAAAAATGATGCTAGTAAGAATAATCTCTCCATGTTGCTGGGGTGAAAAGCACTTTTCCAACTTTACTAAGACAAAGACACTACAAACAGACATGATTTTTGTAATGAGTGCAACAGTTTGTTGAAATAATAACTGGAAACACTGTATAAACAGTTTCACATCTATCATAAAGTCATTATTTAATTGATTTGTTGTTGCTTAAACAGAGTTTAAAGAACTATAGTTTAGTGCAAATATGCCTCAAATGCATCTCAAATGTATGCTGAAGGGAAAAAGGTTCTGATAAATTACTTCAAATGGCTTTACATACAGAGCCTGCTTCCTATATTATAATTAGTGTTAGTAATAAGCAAACTTCTCAAAAAAGCAGGCTCATTTTAGAGCTGAATATTTCAATACTGATTTTTCATCTATTTTAGGTCAAAGCAACCTCTTTAACGGAATGAAATAGTTAAATTACATAAAAATACAAATATCTAGTTTTACTTTTTCCTAGGCTTATGAGTGTGATTTGCATGTAATGATAAAATTAGAACTGCAATCTTCCATAGTTATTTTTACTTTAGCCCACATTTGATATTAAAATAATTTCTGTGTATTTTAGACAACCATTTCATTTTATTTCTTTATTTATTTATCAATACATTGAATCTCATAGCTTATTTAGTGCTATTTACTTTCTACTCACTAGTAAACCTGAAGTTTTAGGAAACCTAACACACATGGTAAATACGGTGCCTTAATTAAGCACCTTTTTCTAACACATGAACAAGTGGAAATGGGGGGAAAAATCGCTGTAATTCAGTTTTTATTTTTCTTTACAAGTCTGTGAGCACCACTCTGGTTAGAGCACTTTGCAGACACCATATTCACCAGAGAAAGAGTTGGCACTGTGTGCTACCAAGCAACACCAGTTCCAATGTACCAGTCTAACCTGGTCACTGTCAGCTTCGAGTGTCAAAATTGGTTAAGCAGCTCACAAAAAACAGAGTTTGAGCACAGAACTTTTTAAATCATAAGACTTTTTTAAAGCTCTTTTTTTCATTCAGACCATAAATCTGAAAAGAAAGCAGAAGATATCAGAAAACTGAAACAAATGCAGTATGGACTTTCTCATAAGTCCATACTTACGGGTACTTAAAGTTTGAAGTAAAAATATATGCATGTACAAATAATCATATATACATATTCACCCCAATTTTACATCCTGTAAAACACAGCCAGACTAAAGGAATCCCTTCTCTCACACACCATAGTTCCAAACCAAGCTTTCCTCCAGTGAACCACCCAACTGTCACATATTTTTCTTCTTCAGATCATCTGCTTTTTCTGAGAAAAAATAATTATATTTCACCTCCTTCTGAACTAGCAACTCAAACCAATCCATGCTTCACCTGCCCCTTGTGGACCACAAACCTCCAACACCATACCTTAAAGAATACCTTTAGGTACTTTATCTGTCAAAAAACCACTTGTGCATCCACATGTCATCTGCCTTCCCTGAGTGAGTCACTAACTTCTGTCTTCAAATTCAGATGCAGATGGTGACTATTTATTTCAATGACAGGAGAACTCACTACTCCTCTTAGTCATCCAGTCTAGCTCCCCATCACATTCCACACCTCATCTACTGTATAGGAAAAAGAGTTACTGGGGTAGTTCATACCAAATTTTGCAATTAGACTGAGAACATTTCCTTCTTCACAGGAAAGTATAAGAATCATCAAAGCCCAATTATATTACATTTATTTTTCCTGTTAATGTTGTAAATCCATGTAAGGTTGTACTAATCTGAAGAGACCTGCTTTAGAAACACAGTGGGTAGGACCAGAGAAGCCCCAACTCCATGTCCCATCTCATGCACGGGACACAGTACATGTAGAGAGGAATTATGCATATAATTCTAACCTCATATTCAGGTTGGAGTTTGGGGCGTTTCTTTATAATTCTACAGGAGAACAAATTAGGATTCTGCTTCAGAAAAAATTCCCCATTGGAAAGAGCAGCTTTATTTCCAGGTAGGTTATAAAGCCCACAGCTTTGAACAGTTACACTGGCCCAGGCTGACAGAAACACTCAGCCCTGCATTTCCGCTTCAAGATAGACGGCCAGGAGGCCAACCCTGCTAGCAGGCTCTCCAAGTGCAGGGATAGCAGCCTGGCAGGGTGTTCAGGCATCTGATTTACAGACTGCATGCCATCCCTTTGAGGAAGGCAGATCATCCAAGAAAGCACAGTTTGAACTCCCCAGGAGGGAAAGCTAGTGAAAGCTTTAGTGCAAGGGTACTTGCTGAGAAATGAGGTTCCTGTGGAAAACACGCAGAGTATCTTTACTTTACTCCTACACTGAGTGTCCATCACCCTGTGTTTCTAAGAAACAAATGTAAAAGTAAGCTATGATTTTAAAAGTAAGAAAAAGGAAAGGTGGACATGTTACACATAATAAGTTCATCACACCCTGAACATTTACAGTGAGTCCAAGGGACTGGGTAGTAAGCCAAAGCCAATGAATCTGCCATCACTTTTGTAGCAGCAGGATGAGATGGGAAGGTCTGAAAGCCTGGATCCAAGCAGAAGATAGCACAATTCAGCCTGCTGCTTTTCTCCTTGGACAGGAGGGGGAATGGCTGCCTGGAGCAGTGAACTCTGTCCAGCCAGTCAAATCCTGCCACCTGCACATGCACCAGATCAGCTCTCAGACCATATGGGAGGAAGGGAGGGAGAGGAAGGGATGGAAGCTCAGAGCTTCCTGAACGTATGCGACCCACCGCCCTGCCACAGCAATGTGTGCATTTTTTCCAGTGAAAGTTAGTTACCTGAGTCAGCTAAACTGAGAAGCTATGAAAAATCTTGCCCATGTTCAACAGTGCCTTCTTGGTGACTATTCCTAATGAAATTAATAGTCTAGTTGGGGGTTTAGTAAATACACCCACACCAGAGACTGTAGGTCCCTCTTAGATCTGGGCATGGGTTGTCTGGACCAAAGGAACAGACACATCAACCCCCCACCCTACAACAACCAGCAAAGTGCAGAACAGGGAGAGGAAGTACACCTTGATTTATTATTACCTGCACTTGCTGTAGGACATTCCTCACCCAGAAATAAAGAACACATGAGGAATGACCTGGGCTTCTGCAGTCTCTCAGGCAAGATTTCTCTTCATCATCACCTCTAAAAGCATATCCTAAAAGTCCAAAGGCATATCCTTGCCTGAGAGCAGTAATTGCTGCGTTATACTGCTGAGGATGGATATGAGCAGTTTGCTCTAGCTCCTGCTAAAATAAAGTCACTCATCTCCTAAATAGCAGCAATTGCTAAGTACCATACTTTTCAAAAGGAGAAGAAAAGCTGAGTGCTTCTTTCCTTCCCATTTTTGGAACTGTACTGTAATCTGTGCAGCTACAGAGCTGCAGCTGACACCACAGCACCCTTTGCAATTACTGGAGTAAGCAGCAAAAATATCCACAAAATTTTTGGATTATCGGTCCCAACATTCCCCTCTCTTCTGCTCCCATATATTTGTAATCTTCCTTCGTAATCCTGAAACACAATAGAAACCTTCCCTCGTTTGAAATCTTCTTTACTTAAGCACCTAAACTTCTAATTGTGCTTTGTGGATACAGTTTAAAGATATATGGAAATTATGCCAGATGTCCATGGCTAGCAGGGCGGCTGAGGAACAATTCAATCTCAGGGATTTAGCCTGGCTAATTACCCTCCTCCCTTCTGCACACCTACTGATACAATGACATATTCAACTACACCAGACCAGACCTTATATGCTGCAGAACAGAACAGCATGATGCTCTGAAATAAGATTTCATCATTCTCTTTTCCTCTGTGCAGCCTTATTTCACTAGGAATAAGCTTGCAGATGAGCTGAAAAGTATTTCTTTTCTAAAGCTCATGCCTTTTTTCTACTGTCCAGTGAACAGAAAATGGAAAAAATTACATCCATAAAACGCAAGAGTCATAAGGACTAGGTGGGATTCTTTTTGTTTCTCGCAGTTATTATCCTCTGCTCTGCACCTTTAGATTAATATGCAACCAGAATAGCAATCTTTACTAGGAGAACAAAACTAGAAGATACTGTGCTATAAGCAGAGCAGTAAAGTTTCAGTGCATTTTCAATCCAGTTATTAACATCTGAATAAATACTTTCAGAAGCATTAAACAGAATGCTGCTTTCTTCACTGTAACTTTTGATTGAAAACACAATTTAAGAGAAAAAACACTTGCTGAATTCCCTATCCAGACCATTCTTTTTAATTTGCTCTGAAAAGTTCCAGCCAATACTTGCATCCAAATATACCAGCAATAAAGTAATTCTAAGACAATTTAAAGTAAGTATTTGAAGCACTCATATGCTTTATATACTGTTTAAATATGCCTAACCACCAACATCTTGGTAAAAAGCATCCTGAAATCATCTTCTATATCATATGTGTATAAGATATTAATAACAGCAACTGACAGTTAATGACAACATAATAATTTAAGTCTGTTGACAATTATTGACCTGAATGCACTTCAGAGAAATGTAAATGCCAGAGGAGAGCAGTTACAGCTCCATGACTAATGTGTGCCCTGGATTCTGACCATCAGCTTTGCTATTTCGGTTTTGTGACCTAAATCTCCCTCCCCTACCAGAAAAAAAACAAAAACCACAAAACAGAAATGTCTTACCTGTTCTGCCTTCTCCAGTGGTTTTCTATCCGCCTGCGAAAACTGGCAGTTCTCTCTTGCCAGCTTCTGGACCAGCTCAATGCCTCCGATGTCATCTCTTCCCTGAAGCTTGCATAAAACTCCTGCCTTAAGGGTGGGAGAAAGAGCGAATAGATACTTAAATCCACAGTCCCAGGACATGACACTGCTACAAATTTCAATCTTAAAAGAAATGCATCTGTTTTCTCATATTTGTGATACTCCGGTGCCACTTGCTAAACACAAACTAGTCGCTGCTTCCCGGGAAACAACTGGAGAGGAGTGGAGGCACATCTGAATCTCCAAATGTATCTACTTTGGAGGAAAGAAGGCAGGGCTAACTAAATCAACTGCTCCTCTGAGTGCAACTATCAGATATGCTGTGTTTTATTTGTTCCTGTCAGCCTGTTTCCTGTTACATAAGAGAACAAGAGCAAGAGGTTAAAAACGCATGGGAAAGTTAGCCAGGAACAGCCCTGGAAAAAGAATGAAGTGCAACACAACGCACTCCTAAAAATAACAGGCTACAACTCCCTCTGCTCCCACTCCAATCATTTTTCACGTATGCAAGACTCAAGAGTTAAAAGACAGTTGTGCCATATTTATTTATCCCCTAAATAACAAATCACTATCTCTTGATTTTGTTTAGGGAAGAAAATTATATTTGCTTTAAAAGCTATACTAGAACTAATTTTTGGCTAATATTCTGACAGTTATTCAAGCTATGCTGATAGTGTTTTGTAAAAACTTTCAGCACTGGTTGTTTTCTAAAAATGCCATATATGTATGGATTCATACTTGTACACAGGCAAAACAGAAACCTATTGCAAAGTTAGTTGATATGGGCTAAATTGCTCTCTGCAAAGTCAGTGGCTAATATCACTGTCCATGATTAGGTCATGGATATAGCCTCTGCACAACTGAGACCTGGTGTGATGATACCACACAGGTTTTATTAGCCCAGGTGTTTCCTGTAGGAACAGCATATGCTTTGGGAGGGCCCACCATGTGGCATAGCTATGGTATCGCTATACGGCTTCAAAGGCAATCTGCAAATAAACATTTTTCCCCACTTCCTCCACCATTTTTTTTCTGCTACTCATCTTGAGTTTAAATGAATAGGTATCTACTCCAAAATTCACAACATATCTTATGAGTCAGGCCCAAAGTCTAGGGATGCCCTGACTGCTAAGCCACAGTGCCATGCAGGCTCCAATTCTTTGGCCTTAAGAAATTCCTGCCCATGACAGCTGAAGGTGTGAGAGTGCCCATCCAAACCATCCTACAATCTACTGGTTTCTCCAAGGAAGAGGGAAGTGGGGGTTAAGATTTCTTCAGTTGAAGAAGCAAACAAATCCACTTTACGAATAAGTGTTTTAACACTTATTTATGAATAAGTGTTTTAAAAATAGGCTCCACAACCAAGTCTGAGTCATTCTTATGAAGTTCATTGAAAGAAATTCGTACATGTCTACATTCTTCCAGTCTGGATGAAGACATCTCCTCACAAGCCTGCATCAGACACTTCTGCTCTGGTGAAGGAAAGGATTCCAGATACAGCTTGTACCTTGCATGTCCTGTGCTCCTACTGAGGCCAGCATCCTGAGGAACCCAGCTTTCCCATGAAAAGAACCTACCCACTGGTTTGAAGGTCAGAAACCCACTAAGAAAATAAGGAATTGCAAGGTCCTTACATTTTCTATGAGATTAGTGCCTTATCTTCTAAATTGAGGACACTGGTTTGTAAACCAGTTTGGACACACTGTTATCACCTGCAGATCAGCAGTAAGACTGACTTTATCAAATGTGGAAGAATATAATGAACTAGTTGTCCAAACTCGTTTAATCAATAGAGAAAAGGAGGTACTTAAAAAGCGAAATTTTTTTTTACTCTACAGTAGACATTTAAAAATTATCAAATCAGATGCTTCCTAATATTCTCCTTTTTCTCCAGTAATCTACACAGGGAGCCTAAGACTTGGTTGAAGTCTGGTGTCTGTGCTTTGCAACACTTTGATGGCTTGGGGACATCAGCTAGAGCCAAACCTGCTTATTTCATGGCTGCAGGATGCTTGTAGCAGCGAGTATTACGTCTATGTGCTGTAACTCCACAGCCTTATAGGCTAAGGACAACTCAAAGTGTTATGGCCTACTAGGGCTTTGGGACTATAAAGATTTAGAGTCTCCCAGGATCTGAGACCTTAGTACTGTGGAGGCACTTCTTACACCTTCATGTTGTGCTATTGTTGTTTAGGAATGGTATTCTCCAATTTAGTGCTCCCACTGAGACTATTTAAATCACATGCCACTTGCTCTCTCCCCGCTTTCCGTCCCCCTCGCCCAGTGCAGCAGGATGGAGAGAGGAATTGCATGCACAAAAGGTAAAAATCACATGTTGAGTAAGAACAATTTACTGGAAACAGCAATGAGATTAAAAAAAGAATCAACAGTAAGAGCAACAATACTGACAGAGGGTAGAAGAAATTAACAATTCACACAGAAACCTCCTGACAACAGACAATATCTGACTGCTCCCTCTTTCATGCTACACCTACTTGACCTGGAGGAGACTGTCTTCCCCTCACCCCCCTGGCAATGACAGGTGGTACAGAATAAGCTCTGGGTCCTGCCCGTGCCACATCCTGGCTACTGAAAAAATTAATCGTCTTCTGTCTGGAACCAGGAATGTGCCCAGATAAGGCAGACCATGACCTACGAGTGGCAAAGATGGCTATGAGTGCCTGCTGAACAAATATTTATTGGTCTTTGGTGTATGGAGCAAAGCTTAATGGTTAAAACCACTTATGTTAAGAAGAAGAAGAGAGACTTCAGTTTTGGGGTAATGGTTGGCTTCAGTATGTTCAAGTGGAAGAAACGACCCAGAGAAAGACAACATTTTTAACACAAGAGTCTAACTCACTTTCACTACTTGCTCTCTGCCTGTGTTATTGCCTTTCACAGGGATGAGAATCCCAGAGAAGAAATAACTCTAAATATAAGCCCATTAGCCCTGCCACAAATATGGTCTGTATTCAAATTGGCAATTTCATTGAAGAATAATATTGTCCAGTTTCAAATAATCACTGAGTAGAAATACCACATTTTAACATGTCCCCTCCTTCCCCAACAATACATTAATTTAAAGAATTGCAGTGAATATGAAAAGAAAATATTTATTTTATTGGGATTCTAGAGGATTAAAAATTTCTCAGAGGGCTAAGGTGCTATTAAATTAGATGTACATGCTTGACTCTCAGAGCAAAGAATGCACTTGAAATACAAAAGGCTAAACATGTTTTTTCATAATTGAGAAGAAAACTACGAATCCTTCGCTTTTAATTCTGATTTGCTCACTTTAACTTTGCACTATAAATCTTTCTGTTAAATACTTGCAAGAAAATATCCAGGTCAATTAATAATCAATTAAGGACAGCTTCTAAAAACTTGTTGGGAAGACATTAGGAGTCTCTGATCACTGGTCATTTTCACTTGTCAATATAATTTCCAAGCAATACTTTTCAAGCTGTTAGACGAAGGGGTAAAGACAAGTCACCCTACTTGCAAAGTGCAATTTCAATTTTTATTTTGTGCAGGCACACACTCTCCAAAACCCTTCATGCCCAGATATTACTGCTTAGTCCCCTAATTCATGTAGACCAAGAGAGTTTAAGTACTAACTTATGTGAAGGTGAAAATCACAAAGTTGAATCGTTTAACTGGCTTTAACTTAAAGAATGATAAAAGAATATAGAAGCTTTATAGTAAGGCTTTACTACCATTCATGGCTCAAAATTACTATAATTAAATGTGTTTATACAATATTTGAAATTAAATTAAAAAGTTTAATGGGAATGAAAGCAAATTAGTCACTACTGGGGTTGGAAAAGCAAAGATATTGACAACACATTTTCTCTTTCAGCACATCCACTGGAAAATATTCCCTCTGCAAGGGTCATGAATGAACATGCTAGCAATGACAAGGAGGTGAATTAAGACATCCCTAGGCAGACAGGATGGGATCTTTTATTTACATAATTTACATTGTTTACAGCATACTTGCATTCAAAAATCCCCATATGAATTTTTTTCCACACTTCTACCAGTTTTGTCAACTAACTCCAATGCAAATCAAGCCTCTGTCCCACAGAGCAGTGTTTGAGCAGGCACCACATTCTTCAACTCTGTTAAAGATCTGTGGTAGTTTGGGGTTTTTTCCACTGTACCACTATCTCCTTCTGTGGCTGGTGAAAATATAATTACTACAGTTTCATCTTTGATCAACCTGAAAACTTAAAACCATATGCCACTACTTCAAAAGATAGGATCCCTTGCTTTGCTCTGGTCACATACACAGTCTCACTAAAGTCAAAAAAAAAAAAATCATTCACTCCCTTAAAACAAACTGTATTTGTTCTTCACTGAATGTCATTTTTATGGCACTGACAAACAAACTGAAGCAACCACTGGTCTGATAACACTCCTGCTCTCCCAGTAGAGCACATCAATGTTTTTGTTAACTGCTCATTTAGTATTTGTTTAATTTTAAATGTATTTCATATCCTTTCACATTTTAGAAGCTGGTTTCCAGTCAAATAAAAGCTGGGTGAATCAATATCCCAACAGTAAATTCTTACAGGCTTTTAGAATCAGTCCATGTATTCTTATTAGCTGGCTCCTTAGAAGCTTTGAGCATTCACTGTCAATGTCATAAATGGGAATAAACATTTTCAAAAACTCGTAATAACTACAACACTCAAGTAGAACTGAGCATACATGAACACACCCCCCACCCTGAAAAAAAAACAGAAAGCCAGATTTTTTAGGCAGTGATGTCCGTGTTTCCCCATGGGTCTTTTCTAGATCTCTGTAATGCACACTTGCGCTCTAGAAAACCAATTCTCAATCCTACATTGATGTGAACTAGGAATCAAAGTTAGGTAACAAATTTTTCACACATTAGGGCTCGTATTACCCTTGGGGTTTTTTTAGTAGATTTGAAACTGTGTGCAATTAAGAAAAGAGCAGGTCATTTCAAAGCATTGTGAAGCCTAGGTACACACTGATGCAGTCAGTATGTCCACATGGACCCAAGCTCTTCTGCCTGCACTCTGCAGGTGTCTGCCACGGCCCAGGTCTGCCACCAGAGCTGCCTGCGGCCCTTCCTGGGCTCACTGTGGTCAAGCCAGCCCCTACCTTTTGAAAGAGATAGGTACTGCTCACGTGACTACATGGCTTGTACCCCTTCAGCTAAGCTTCGCCACAGACATCAGTGTAAATTCTGTCTTTCTTGCACACAACTTTTCAGGTTGGCAAGATGTTAGAGAGACAAATCAGAGACAGGAACTGCACATTGTACATAGGGGAAGAAGTAAAGGTGGCAACTGGTGGGGAACATAACATTTTCAAGAGGAATAGAAGAAGAAAAAACAGCCAAGACTGGGAAAAATAAACTTTAAATAAAAAGCAATAATCAGCACCAGTACAATGAGCAGTACAGTTACACTTGCACAGCTTGAATGCATGAACTAAATGGTTGCATGAACTGCAGATTAATCAAAAAAGGTTCACAGAATTAGAAAGTGTAAGCAATTCCACAATACAATACTCTAAAAGGCAGTTAAGTTTCTCCTGAGCAATATCTAGAAGTGTGCTTTGGTTGTAAATGAGAGCAGTTAGGCAAGGAAAGAAGAAGGTTGTTGCTCGCACTTGAGTAACTACTAAGTATCCTCATTTCATTGCATGTCTACTTACAGTGATTAAAATCCAATCAAAATGTCATATGCCCTTGCCTTCTAAAACACATCTCATTTTACTTTCACATCTGGTATATGCTATGTGTATTATCTGAAAGATAGCTGAAGAAAGCTGTCCAATTGCAACATCATGGGATTAATTCCCAGAGTAATCATCAATCTTATTCTAAATAACCACATAAAATGAGATCCAGCAAACTTTCTCCTTCCTACATGCTCTCTGTACAGAACAGTTCTTCAGCTTGTAGATCTGAAAACATTCCCAAGACTCCATTAATCTTATAAATTTACCTGTGCATCAGAGGTATCCTTGAGCTCTTCTAGTCCTCTTATTTCTTGACTGCTGTTTTCTTCATTTTGATGGATTGCTAAAATAAGAAAGAGGTAGGAAATAAGAAGCAGGCAGGTTCAAGTCACAAGAAGTGGCAAAGCAGCATGGCCCAGTTTAGATCAAAAAGGATGACCATGCAAGAAACCTTGTTTAAACTTCAGCATTCTAGTTAATTCCTTAAGTGATTTTGGACAGAATTTATAAGTACACGTTATTGGGTTTAGACAAAGTGAAATACAGGATACTTTATTTTTCCCCAGGCAGTGAAAACCAGTACTATTTATATTCATGCTACTCTTAGCCCTGACAAAATAATGACCTTTAAGGAATTTCCACTTTTCCATACATTGTAATCAGACCTCATGACTCAAAAGGAATAAAAAAATCAGGTCTCTTTTTACTTCTATTATATTGCAGAAATTCAAATCAGACTAAACAAAATAAGCAGAGTTATCCCTCACCTCAGACTTGGAAAATGCTTTATAAGTAAAGCAATCTGAATCTTAACAAACACCACCGCTACTTTTAAAGTTATCTCCAGAAATAAGTGGTAGCAGAAGATGTTCTATTGAAAGTTCTTTGCTGCTGGTACGATAGGAGAAACCAGTAACCTTGTTTAATTAACATAATTTAAATCACTTAACACCAGCAAGTTTTGTCAGACCTTAAAGAAAAAAGTTTTGTATCAAACTTGTAATCCCCAGAAGGGTCAAAAACAGAGTTAGCAGTTTATCTAACTAAAAATACAAGGAACCTCTTTTGAAGGGACAGCTCAGTCTTCTGTATTGCAAACAGCTGCATCTATACTACTATATACCCCTATATACCATATATTATATACTGTCTATATACAATCTATACCCTTTCACTCAACACACCCATGTACTGTAGTTTGGGGGGATATTAAGCCCTCAGACGCTCTGAAATGTGACAAAGGTTAGGAGCGTCAGACCAGATGAAACACATGCAAAGTGACTTTACCTTACACAGTACTCATTTACTTAGAAGAATCCCACTCAAATATCAATCTTGGGTACAGACTGAATGATTCTGGTGTAGCCATAGCAGTTGACACCGAAAGTGTCCTTGAAGTGGTAGAGCTGGCAAATACATTTCCTGAAAAACACCAGGCTTATGGCTTTGATGGATGGGTAGGCAGGTTGAGCTGGTACACTTCCTCCTGCCCATCTGCTCTCTCCTTCACCCCTGGGTACCTGAGCTGGTTGTCAGGCTGCATCTGAACGGCCACAGCCCACAGCACAGTGTTTTCAGACAAGGATCACCAGTTCTGTTTTGCCTTAAAATTGTGTTTATAAGCTGAGGCAGCCCAGGATTTGATTGATGAGCCACTTGGCTGTTGAGGGAGCAGAAGGGCTGGCAGGTAGCAGTATTACCTTCACCAGACACCCTCACCTATTGCTCTCCTCAGCCTGAATCTTTAGACATGCAACCAGTTTACCACGGCTGATCTAATACATGTAATATGCATTGTGAAGTCCATTTTGGTATGTCTACATGGGTGCTCTGGGTCTGCTGCAGACAAAAAGCAGCCTAACATTTCAGCAGCATCCAGCAACTAAAAGGAAAAGTAACGGGCTGTTCTTGACCTCCAAAGTAAAGAATATGGATTTATTTTCTTTTTACAGCAGGGTATCTGCTGATACTGTGATGCTATAGAGGATATGATTTTTCTTTCTTCCCCCACAGTTATGCTATCAAAAAGAAAAAGAGTAATAAAAATGTAATTATAAAAGGGGAAATAAGTAATTTTGTCAACACAGTATATTCCTTTCAGAGATCTTTTTAAATCCATTATCGAAGGAAAACAGAGTTCTGATATAAATCTTCACCAGCGGGTTTGTACATGTCACTTTACCAGCCAACCTCTGAAACTCAAGGTGGTTGCTGAACAAACAGGGTCAGACTAACTATAACAGAAAGCATGTGTAATGGGTATTATATCCCAGCAGCATTTAAAGCTAGGCAAAATCAAAATGTCCTAGGGACATTGTGACATATCTGGGTCCCAGCATGGAAAAGGAACAACCCAATGACACAATAACAAGAGGGATGGCCCCTGATTTTCTAGTGCATGTCCAGGTTTCCAAAGGCAACTTACTCTATCCAACCAGGCTGGAGGCTCTGTGAAGTCCCTTCCCTTGTAACCCACCTCTCAGCCTTCCTCCCCAAGAACTGCCTCATCCTCTTGCACACTTCCACACGTGCATGACCCTGTTACCCACTGCTGCTGTGGGAAACACAAAGGATTTTCAGGGCATCCCTTTTTCTAATTCTAGTCAAAACAACCAGCATAAAGACAGGACTGTTGGAATGCCAGAAGGCATTAACAAATGCTAAAAATCAGTTGTTTGAGAAATTGCTCAAAATGTTAAGTCTGCAGCTGCGTTAGCAGAAACACATTTCCCCAACTCTTCTTTCAATTTTCTGATTTCTCCTAAAATCAATTTGCTGTAGCTACTGATGGCCAAAGTATCCCCACAGACTCTGGCTATTAATCACGGCATTTAGAGGAGTGGCACCTTGCTAGTAACAAGACCACTCGTCCAGGTTTAAGTGATTTACATTGATCTAGCCAGCTTTTCCGACAAGCCCGAGCAGATGGGCGCTTCACAAACAGCTGTGCCAGGGGAAAAGGTTAGTGGCTGCCAATTGGCTTCTTGTCATAGCCCTCTGTTGCAAGTGTCCCCTTCCCTGCACAGTGCCAGCGCAAACACCCCAGAGCATCTTCAACCGAAGTAAACAAGAAGGCATTCATGGAGCAGCACCTCGCTGCTGATCTGGCTGGGCTAGCAGATTACAGAGGGGATGGTATCTGAACGGGGAGTTAGTGACAAGTAGCAAACACCCGGAACTGAGGGCAGTAAAAGCTCTTACCTCTTTTCCTTTACAAAGGGTACATGTCCACAACCCCCAATGAATACAAGTAACCTTGGCTGTTGAACAATTTTATCATGAGCAATTGCAAAGATGATGAGAAAATGACCCCAGTTTAGGTGTACCTTAAGGGAACAGCTTAAAAAAAAAAAAAAAAAGAAAAAAGAAAAAGACATAGCTCTTTTTATCAGCAATTTCACAGCTCAACTCTAAAAAATACAAAGAAGTTTGTAATCCAAACCCAGATCTCCTTGGCTTCAATGTTGTTTAGACTGTGTAAGGAATGTAGAAAAGAACCAGTAAATATTTTCTTAAAGGAGAAAAAAAAATCCCAGACCTCACACTGACGTTCTTGAAGCTCTCTTGGGAGAGAGGGAGCAGTTCATCTCTTTCATGAAATTTCCATCACAAGCCTCTTATCCAAACCCATAAGAACCAGCCACAACTGAACCATTTAACTACACCCCAGGAGCAATACTCAAGGAATCACACCATCTCACATTTTCTTCCCATCACAAGAACACAGTCCCTTGAAAGCTGAAGTAGCCTCACAGGCAAGCAACAACTTTAATTATATTTTCTTGGTTTCTGTAGGAAAAGGTTCCTATATGCTTTCTCTATAAAACAGAAAGAATACATATTTCTATAATATTCCAGTATATATATAAATTTATTTTACTAGATATCATCACACACACACAAGAAATTGATTGCAGTATTTCTATACACCTCCTAACCCCATAACAACTTATAGGCACCCCTTGGATTGGGCCAGGCAATGCCCTCATGAGCTATTCTGCATGCGGGTTCTGTCATAACATATAAGAGCACAAGGATAATTTCCCACTTACTGTTAGTTGGCCATTTATTTTTTAATAAAGAAGTTTTGACATCGCGAATTCAAGCATAGGAGCGGAAGTGAGCGGAAACTTAGGGTGGGATGGGAAAGTATTTTGCAGGCAAGTGTTGATTCTGGAACTGTACATACAAAAAAGTTGTGAACTTTGGAGCCGAGCCAAATGTTTCCTTTTCTGCCAGCATAAATCTAGCTTTGCTCTCTGACACAAATATCCTAACACCTTTTACAAAGCAGTAACAACAGCTAAAGGCAAAGGTGGTTTACCCTGATCTATATGTATCTATTAAATGTTATGTTTGGGTTCAGGCTTGAGACCAGAGACACAAAAAAAGCAAACAAATATAGAGTGACCAATTCCCTTTCCTACATGCAGCATTTCTCCTTCTTTGGAGGAAAGATCACCATGAATGAAAGAAAAAGATGTTAAATGAGCATCGTCTTGCTAATGTGAAGTTCAAACATATCCATTTGCAAACTAGCCTAGGGAATTCAGGATGTTGATTTTTTTATGGTCACTGAAGGATCACAAGGGCTATCATTTAATCTGCATTCCTTGTGTCCCCACAGACCAGAGCTGAGATTTTGCTAGCAAATTCTTCTGTAAACTAATGTTGGGACAGAGAGTTCTTGTGGAGGAGAGCCTTGACCTTTAGTAATCCCATTTCAGCTCATTAAATCAGCAGAAAAAATAACGAAGAAACAAAAAGTAAATAGTCTTATATCAGCTACCTCAGCAGAATCAGCCATCACATGGGAGTGTGAAAGGAAAAGGAACATAACCATTGCTCACACTGGAATCAACCAATAGTGCTCCCTGGCTTTTCCAGCCACACCACAAAGTTTGATGTAGAGTTAAGGCATCGGAAAGAATTTTTTTTTCCTCAGCAGCATGGAATATTATAGCCATGCTAAAGAGCTCGCCTTAACTAGGCAGACTGGCATGGAGTGAGGGTCACAACAACCACCAGCAGCACTACTGACCTTCTGCCTATGGAAGAATCTGCCAAGGGAGTCAGGGTTATCAACAGAGCAGTGCCTTCATTATACACTGTTCTGTATGCCTCGGATTCTGAAGGTAAATTAATTACATTTGATGAATAAGATTTTAAAGTCACAAAATAATACAATGTTTCGTTTATTTAGTTTTAATGCTTTGTCTTGTTCAACAGAGCAGAATCATTTACCCACACGAAAGTGGAAAGGACAGTTAAAAAAAATTCACATGTAAACCAACTCCTGGAACCCACAGCATTGCAATCTTCCCAGAGGCTTTGCTGTATTGTGCTTTCTTCCTTTTCTATAAACGAAATTTCTTCTTTATACCCCTTCTGGCTGCAAAGATAACCTTCACAACACAAACCAAGGCACTATCGTCATTCTGCTACTTCAGCCAGACAGACTGGAACAATAACACCAGTAGAGGTGTGAACTTCCTCTCTTTGGCTTAATAGGGTGTTAACTGTGAAAGCTAATTATTTAAATGCTTAAGAGAGGACTATCATCACAGTTAACCATTTTGCTGCTGAAAGCTGGCAGGGACATCAATCCATCTGAAAGCAACTTGCCACATGGCCATTCCAGAAAGCCAGTTTAGCTCCCCATCACTGCTCACAGCTCCTGTACTGACTATTCCCACTCTGTGATACCATAAAGCGTTTGGGATTTGTGGATTGGTGTAGGATTAGTATTAACCTGGTTCTGTTTGACGACCTGGTTGAGAACAGAGCATCCAGGCAGCAGGCAGAGGACAGGGCACCCCTCAAGCCAGCGATGCTGCCAGACCCCTTGTGCCACACAACTCCAGCTTCAGCCCTTGAGCTTGCTGTGAAGTCCAGCTGCGTAACCAGGACTGCCTGCCTTCTGGGGACAACGAGCCCATAAACCACCCTTGGCAGACATGCCTCTGCACTGCCCTAGGCCGCTCCTAAGACCGAACTTGCTTAGCCCGTTGCAAATCCTCAGGCATGGCCTCGGTAGCAGCTCAATCGTGCAGGATCTTAGCTGTACAAACACTGCCAGTCTTACCTGGGGCTGCACAGGCTGGATGGGGACTTCACTGTCCCCATAGCTGCTCCAGAGATAGCTCTGCTCGTCATAGAAAGCTTGGTCACCCCTTAGGCTACATCACTCATGTTCTTAGTGATGCTCCTTCATTTTTAAATGAGAATATTAATTTATTATTTAGTATTGTTCTTTAACCTGCTAACATCCTAGAACCAGAAACCACTCTGTCCTTTGTAAGATTTTAATCTTTTCAGTAGTCTGTGATCAAAATTCATATATGAATCTCTTTTTTCTAGCCAGTAAGTAAAAGCCAGCTGTGTGCCCTCTCCAGATAGGAGACACATACCACCTTGGAAGTGGTGAAGAGCCTATTTCTGAACACAAGAACTTTGTTTATTTGACAATGCAACATATTTTCACTGCCTCATCCCTGCTGAATGATTATACCCTGGGGTTTTTTTTGTCCCTGTCAAACCAACACTGTTGAAAAGAATCTGCAAGAATATTCTCCAGGGGAAGACTCCAGAAGTGCCAGCAGACTGCACCAGTTGATTTATTGTCAGCTCCTGAGCAGCTTGAAACTTCTACCATTCTTCTTATCTCCCGGTTTTTTGAGAGGCATGTTTCTCTTCTGGTTTGGTTTTTTGGGGGTTGTTCTGTTTGGTTGGTTTTGGTTTTCTGGTTTTGTTGTTGTTTTTTCCAAAGGAAGTTGCTGTCATGAAGCTTTTAAGAAAAAAAAACACAGTACCCCCGCTTTTTTTTTTTTTTTTTTAAATCACACAACTCTAAGCTAATTTCATGACTTTACTGTTATTTTGAACAATGGAGTTTATGGTATCCTTCGTTATTCTTTGTGGAAGGTATACAGCAAGATCTAGAGAGGCTGGTTACTATGGCAGCTCTGAGCTGTTTGACAGTGTTATAATGTTTGTTGATGCTTATTAATTTATCAGAGTGGAAAAAAATTAATAGCTCATACTGACATCACTGGGGAAACTAAAAGCCAGGTCCTCTAAGCTACATAATGCACTAGTGCTGAGCAATGGAAAAGAATATGAGCAGCCAGTAAATGCTTTGCAAATCTCTGGTTTGGGGACCATTTTAGACCAGATCATGTCCTCACGCATGCTCCCGTATTTTCGAAGTTCTGTTTCCAAATTAAAGAGAGAAAACTAACAAGCACTGAGTATCTCTGAAATCCCCCAAAGCTGCATATAATAGACAGCAATAATCTCAGGAACAAAACCCTCGAAGTGAGAATGGCTACTTATTTACCATGAAAATGTAGTCTTTTCCCAGAAATTACTGAAAAGAGAAAGCTTTTTAAGCTCATCCTTTACACGTTTCCTTTTATTAGCAAGACAAAAACTGCCTTTTAGCTTTCTCATTCCTTCCCACTACTTCTGTGTGTGTATATATATATATGCAAATTATCGTGCAGACTTCCCTTCACTAAGTGCATTACATATCTCTGAAACAGTTGGCAGATCCCTGGGGGGGTGTTGCCCAGACAGCTGTGCAATCAGCTGAGTAAATCAGCTAATTAAAAAAACAAAGAAAATGCAAAAATTATTAAAGACAAACTCCCGCTTACAGCATTGTTCAGCACCTCTGTATCTAAAAATAGTACAGCAAGTACAGGACAGAATAAAGGTGCAATTAGTGAGGGAACTACTGCACCAGTGAAAATGATGCCATTTTCTCTCAAACGCTAATCTGAGATCCTATGATATTTATGCTTTGTAGTTTAAATCAATTTAACATAAATTACTCCAACATTTTATTTTACACTTACAAAAGTGTGAAATATAATGTTGCTCTCATAACTGATCTCTCTTCTGCTTGACCTTAGGTGTAGAACACATATTGAATTTGCACAGACGGTACACATTATGCTGGTCTAGTTTCCACACACTAGAGAAATAAGTTCCCAAGGATCTTAGTGCTACAAGCCATTTCTCAGATCTCAACTAGGAAACAGGACCCCCAAAAATGATGCAACAACATTTCCTCTCATTGCAGAGTTTATCAAAAGGAACAGATAACAGTAAGGGTAGGAATCTGCAATCTAAACAGAGCAAAGCCAACGTGGTAAGAAAGGAGGCTGACAGATGTAGATTTGTTCTTGCTGATCCACACATCATTAAGGCACTGTTCTGTATCTGCATGACCACAGGAAGGACAAATGTCAGTTTAAACAAGGCTCAGGTCTGCCTACATTATATAGCCATTGTAAATTAAAACACGAGTGTATCAAGTAAAGCCACCTATATTTCCCAGCTCGGTCAGATAATGGCCAAGAGCTTTTACCACTGCTCTTTCCACATTATGCACAACCTGGTTTTGTTAGGAACTTTTGTTTATTTTATTTATCAGAACTGAAGCGTTTCATCTGGCTTTGAAGGCCCATATTTCATTCAAGGTAGGGTACATTAGAAGAACATAATTTGTAAAACACCTTTGGCTAAAAAAGGGAGGCATTTTTTAACAGATAATCAACTACTGTTGATTCATGTGGCCAGAGGAGGTTTGGTTTCCAATGACTGGCCCTTCGTGATGCATACTAAGACATAGCCACATTTTACACCACTTTGTGAACACATGAAGTCATATTTTTAATCACAGAGGAAAAACATGGGAAACGACATGGAAACACTGTAGGATTACTACAGGAAAAGATAAAAGCAATGTTTTTGTACCAATAGCAGCTCAAGGAAAATCATTTGATGGCCGAATGCAGAAAGTTTTAATTTTAACCCAGTACTTTTAGACATTCGTTCTCACTTGCATGATATTTAAAATTTTTTAAAAAAAAGAATCACGTGGCAGTGAATGTATCTATGGCAGTGTTGCCTGAAATGAGGTGCAAAAGAGCCCATTACATGATCAGAGAACGTTTTCTGGGGACAGATCAAACAAGGAGGTAAGGGAAGTTGCTGGGCAGACTGGTGCAAAGTGAAACACTGCTCTCTATTCCATGGAAACACCCCCAGGCATGGCCAGGAAAGGAGCAGGAAACAAAGAGGACTCTGAATAAATAAATTCTGTGAACTCACAGTAAATGCCTCTCTCAAAGCCCCAGTAAATAGAACATTCACCTGGGGGTTGTTGGTTTTTTTTTGCACAACTGCTGTTTCTAGGACCTTACTGTGTTATCTCTTGTTTCGTATGTGTAAAATATCTTTTACTTATGCAGCTATTCTGCATTGTTCTTTTCTTATATTTGAGTACCTAATAGATCACACAGAAAGAACTATGCACAAAGTTCTACAACAACTGCAAAAACAAAACCATAAACTGCCACAATCCATCTCATCATAATTCCCACCAAAGAGCTCTTTTCCTTCTTTTTCCAAGACTCAGAGCTCATTCTGCTTTATACCAGCTATTGAATACACAAAGGCTGGTAAGAATTACTGTGTAGTTCTTTCACTGATGCCGTCCAGGGCACTTCCCACCCCCGACATCACTCATGGTGGGCACATAGCAGGTGGTCACAGATTTAGCCACAGCACAACAGAGCTCTGTGTGTGTCACACATAGGGTTCCTGACCAGCCAATACAAACAGCATCATTCCCCAGAGTTAGAAGGGGTCTGATCCTGTCCTTTTGAAGTGCCGTCATTTTCTTGGTGTGCTTGATCTCAGGAGTAATGGAAGAATCCCATGTGATGCAACAAGACATTGGTCACTAGGGGTAGGGATTCCCTTCAGTAAGGCCTAAAATGTTTAAAAAGTTCTGCTTAAAGAAGCCAATCAGAGAATATGCTGAGTTAGAAGGGACCCATCAGGATCATCAAGTCCAATTCCTGGCCCTGAGCAGGACCATCTTCAAGAATCACACCATATGCCTGAGAGCATTGTCCAAACACTTCTTGAACTCAGACAGGCTTGGTGCTGTGACCACCTCTCTGGAGAGCCTGTTCCAGTTCTCAACCACCCTCTGGGTGAAAAATCTTTTCCTGATATCTAACTTAAACCTCCTCTGACTCAGCTTCATGCCATTCCCTCGAGTCCTGTCACTGGCCACAAGAATAGACTGGTACCTGCCCCTCCACTTTCCCCCATGAGGGTATTGAAGACAGCAATGAGGTCTCTCCTCAGTCTCCTCCAGGCTGAAAAAACCCCAGATTACCTCCCATACTTAGAGACATTAAATCCTTTAAGCACTGTGTAACTTTTAAAATATTTCTAGCTATGTTTTCAGGTGAAGCTTTTATTTTGAACCACATTTCAACAGGCAGAGGAAAAATAAAGACACAGTTACTGTGACCTGACAGAAGCATGACCTGCACCTTCACTTTGAGTGATCATTTGTCCAGGGTGAATGTAATTAGTACCATTTGTAGAACTCTCATTTCACACATTTTGCTAATTTTAATCCTTGCCTTAAACAAGTAGATGCTTGGAGGATTTGGAAGTTGTAATGAAATGAAGTCTTACTTGAGTAAGAGATATTGTGTAACCGCTTGTTCATAAAATCTGCAGATTCTATGTCACTTAATATGTTTGAAATTTAAACACCTTGATGAACTGCTTCGTTCTTGAATGATCTTTGATCATGTAACCTAATTTTTCAAGTATGTGTACAAATCCAATTCAAATTTGTAATGACTTCCATTTTCTGTATAACAACACTTCTACAAGTAAATAAAATGAAGTACATAACATAGGACATTCAGATAGCACCAAATGACAAAGGTTTTGGTCATTATTGTGGAATAAAGGCTGAATGGTAAATATGCAGTTTCCTGAGTTAACTAAGCTGATATAACAGCTTAATACTGTCAAAAGGGTCTTACTGGGCTCCATCTCACATCCCTCCACCTCGCCACCCTGATAAGAAGCTGCCACCCTCACTTTGTGTCAATTCTAGCACATGCTGCTGCTCTGACTGCCACATCTCAAAAATAATATAATAGATGTAGCAAAGAAGATCAGATTAGAATGGACTAGATTTGGTATGAGGAATGACTACTGATATAGCTTGGAAATGAGACAGCTCACAGGGTATGATAGATGTACACAAAATCCCGAACAGTATGATGATGAACAGGAAATGGATTATTCACCACTTTCTGTCACCAAAAAGCTGTATCACAACAGTGTGAGGGTCATGGTGAATGTGTTAAAAACAAGTAAGAAAAAAACACGCTTTCACATACTACACATGTGAATTGTAGGACTTGCTGACTTAAGACATGATGAAGGTTAGGAGTATAATCAGGCTCAAAAAGCAATTTGATAAATTAATGGAGGAAAGGTCCAGCAAGGGCTACCTAACACAACAGTGTGCATACAGCAAAAACCCTCTGTCACAGGCTGGTAGATGTTGAATATGTACATCAGGAGAACTGTTTGTACTTGCTCTGTTTCTCTACCCTAAACATCCCCTACTCATCACTCACAGTAGGATTGTAACTGGATGGACTTTTAACCTGACCCAGCCTGACTGTTCTCATGTGTTTAACCAGACTGACATTGCCCTGGAGTGTGTTCGAGTGAGTCACGCAATCAGCTCTGACAGCCATGCTGTAGAGGTGGTGCAGTGGCTGGGAAAAGGAATAGCTGTTCACAGCTTGCTTTTCATTCATGTCAGCAAAGCTCAAGGCTCAGTTACTGCTTCATATTGAATTATCTGCACTAAAAAAAATACTAAGCAAATTGTATAGGCAGTTAGGTTCTGACAGAAGCAACACAAAAGAAAAGGGGAAGGGTGGATATGCATATATATATGTCAGAATAGGGTGGAGGCAACTCAGAAGGTCTCAAATATGAAGTTAATACATTGTAAAAGTCATCTTATTATAAATTACTATAAATAAAATGTAAATGACCCACTAAAAAAAATCAATAGAGCTTGTGAATTCAAGAATGGCATGACTAAAATGTATCTAATTATACAGTGCAAACCTGAATATCATTCTTAAGAGGGAGCAAAACCATACACAACTGCCAGGGCTTTTGTGGCTGCCCTGCCCTTCTCAATGGGAGGAAAAAGCACCCACAGCCCTGTCACTGTACTGACTGGGGAGAAGCTGTCCACACCCTCTTCCTACCACATGCTGTCAGCTATTATGTTAATTAGCCCTGTATTCATAAAAACAAAGACCAGAGCCATGCTCTTATCAGTTGTTCCTTTGCACTAATGAAGTTATAGAAATGTCTTTAGGTATAAAGGATTTGTTGGCTGATGCCATGGGATGCAGCCAGGTTCATGCACAGAAATGCTCGGCATCTTGTTTGTGGATAGGATTAACACCAGTACAAAGCATCTACCTGACAGGTTTTGATCAGTCCAGATGTACCCATGTAACTATGCCACCAGCTGAAGCCTCCAGCCTTAGGCTATTTGCTGCTTTTTATCCTTGTTTTAGCTACCATCTCTAATGCATAAGAAACATGTCATGAGCCATGATGAGAAATTGAGATAAATGCCAACCCCTGTAAACCTTTAGACAAGAGGCTGCATTTCTGTTTCAGCACATGTGCAGAAGCCATCAGAAGCCAGCAAGGTATAAATAAACACAACAATTTAATGCCAAATGCCTGCAATTAAAGACAAAGTTCCCTTTTGCTCCAGTTACTTGCTTCCCTAAGACCTTTTACCAAACCACAGAAGACAGCATTTAATCTAGTTATTTCTAAGGTTAAGCAAGAACAATTTCAATGCATTTTTATAAGCCACAGAGAAGTGCACAAGATCATTTACTCCTCTTAGGTCACCTTTGTCATGAGAGCTTAATTCTAATGAAATACAAATGTGCTTTCAGGTCAACAATGTTACTGAGGTCCATCAAATTTCTGAATTACAGACATTTATTTTACCGTGTTTTAATTTAATTTATAAAGTTAAAAATGCTAAGCTCCCTCTGTATGAGGGCTCTCAAGTACCTCTCTGTCAGTGTATGTCTTCCTGTTGGAGTGGTATACTTGTGGTACACATCTGGAATATGAAAACCAAGCTTTTTTCCACAGCACGTAAGTTTTTAATTTTTCAGCTTCCTCATTTTTCCTTCAGCATCTGTCAGCTTTATGAGTTTCTCCTATTCTTCTACCCCACAGTAGAAACAAAACATCTCTTGAGAAAAGGCATTCGACCCCACACCCTACCGGCTTTTTATTTTCTGGTAGCTGACATTCTCCACCAAGTCAGATCCTGTACTAGCAAGAATTTGATACTTTGCCCTACCCCACAGCAGGCTCAGGTCTCTATCTTGGTTTTCAAAGCTTTTTGTCAGAAGATACAGTGTCTAAATCTCTGAAATGGCTAGAGTGTAATAAGTGTAATTACTAGCCCTCATATACTAGGTAGCAAACACAAGCTTTATCTAAACAAAAACAAACTGTTTCACTCCTATAACCAGAAGCAATATTATCCTTCCCTTCCATACACAGCAAACCTTCCTACTTGGATCCTCTTCACCTCTTGCAGTGGGAGCTGTGGTGTTTGTGTGAACGTATAGATAGCACTTTCCATGCAATGTAACATAGTGATTACTACAACACTCCAGACAAGTAATACCAAAGCTCTTATCAGCCAGTTTTTCTAGCACAATATCCAGAAATCTATTTGTTGGGTTTTTTGGGTTTTGGGGGTTTTTTTTGTTTTTGTTTTTTTTTTTTTTGGGGGGGGGGGGGGTGTTCTTTTGGGGTTTTTTTATTCCTACTAGTAGCACTAACCAGCTATTTGGAGGAAATATTTTGAAACACTGCAATTTAAAATCCACCAAGCCATCAAAAACAGTACAGGAACTTCTGTACAACAGCTTTGAGTTTTGGGCTGCTGGTCTCTAGGAAAACTTCAGGTTAATGAACCGATTATCCACTTCAGGTAGGTTCCTGCCAGCAGGTTAGAACCCTGCCTGTTGCCTGCACTCCCTACTCATGAATCCCAGGGTGGATGAGCCAAACACCCACACCATTCACACCAGCCTGGAAGCTACCCAAGGCAGCTGGCCCACTAGCCATGTTTCATTCTTTTCACGCCAAAATAAACTCTTTGTCTGATCTTTGGGGGCTTATTTCCTGGAATTATATGGAGTCTTAGAGCGGGTTAGAGGAACAATATTTCTGAAAGGTGCTATGGCTTTCAGCTCCAGAGTACTTTCTCTGAAATATGCTTCACTTCACCAGTCACAGCATACTACAGCTTGACTGCTAGCAGTAACTGCTATGCTGTGAATTTAACTATCAGCAATAAAATAAAAAAAGCATAATCAACGACCTAATTTACTCTGTACCTACTGTACTAAAGGCATTAAATTAAATTAGACCTTACAGTTATGCCTGATCATGTAGCCACTTTTTACAGTCATCCAAGATGAGGCACAAAGAAATGCAAATTTCAACAAGCATGCACTAGTTAAACTGAATAAGGAGGTATCTTTTGTTCAGATCTAAGCATATACTGAAAGTGTTTACATTAATGTATTAGGAAGGGCTGGACAGCACTCCAAAGCTCTATAGGGAGCTTTGTTTATTTAAGGTCATGATTTTTAACTAAAATAATTTTACCTGCTCAATGTGTGTTGTAATTACACTAGTATAAAGGAGACTCCAAGAGATTACCTCCTTTCCCATTTTCACCTCATTCATCTCATTCCTAATTCAACCACCAGCCTATTTTCTACTAAAACAACCATTTATGTAGCAATCCACCAAAATAGGAAATGAGAAGCTAATTCAGGTTAAAAACAACTCTTTGGGGGAAAAAAGTTTTATCTATTGCTAGTAGCAGTAATAACATTTGCTGGCACAGCTGCTGAGAAGCAGGGAGATTTCTTACACTTGTATAAGCAGTGACTAAAAAGTACATGACACCATAGTCTTAGCCCATTTGACAATAAAAGAAAAGATTACCTTGAGCCCTTCTGTAAAATAGCCTGCACTATTTTCTCTGCACTGAACCAGGGCAGAAGGATTATAAGTAAGGTGGGACTGTAGTGATACCAAGCAAGGGCAAGTAACAGAGGGATGTTAACATCATGAACTACTACAGCAGTTTCAGAGGCAAAGCTACTGTGTCTCAAAAACTTTTGTAATACTTACACTTTCACAAGAAAATATTTGCAGATACACCCATCACATCTTCTGGATGCCTCTGTTTTAAAATACCATGTTGTATGTTGTGCGTGTGTTGTGTGTAATAAATTTTGTGCTGTACTTGTAAGCCGCAGATAAACAGATACATTAATTATGATGCAGTATTATTAACAGGTCAAAAAATAGCTCAAGAAGTGCACGATCCATGATTTTGGTTTCTAGAAATATCACTGACGATCACAAGAGACACTCAGTGAAAATGCCCTCAAAGACCTCGATGGCTTTTTTATCTGCCAATAATTTAAGGCAACTCCACCTCTGTTTTAACTTGCTGTAGATTAACTGCACTATAAATGAAGACATCACAGAGTCAATGCTGTAGAGAGTCAAGTCTGGCCAAGCAGGTTTATTTAGCTCTCATGTGGTGTCCAGAATACACAGCTTCCACTTCAGCTCAGCAAATACACATACCACCTTCTGAAGCATCTATGCAACCAAGCCCTGACAGAGCTGAGATCACCAAATATTTCAGTGCCTCTGCACTGTAACAGCAGCATTTGCTATAAATGCTTTTACTGTTAGAGACTTTCAATTTCTACTGCCTTGATCACAAAGATTTGACTCTACAGCCATACAGATGTATAGATAGGAAAGAAGACCTTTGTGCACAAATTTGTCCTTTTGGTTTAGCATAAGGAAAAACACATCGATGGGCAGGTAAAACACAGATATAAAGAAGAGATGACTGCATGAGATACTGAGCCATCAAAAAAAAGTAGGAAATTTAATGACTTACTGATCTTAAATGCAACTCAGATAAAGACATCAGCTTCTTTCATAACATGAAAGCCCAGAGAAAATAGTGATTTTGGCCAGAAAGAGACCCAAGTTCAGATTCATGTGATTTTACCACAAAACACTGATTTTATTAGCTAGGTTATTAGATGTGATGAGCTAAAGGTAGAGGTAGAGAAGCTTGACTGTAATTGCATTGTGTTATATACACAGATTCTCTATTGCTATCTTTTCTTCCCCATGTTAATAAGACAGCAATGACAATTCAAGTACTTTAATAAATGACAAAAGGGAGCAGTGTTACAAAAGCCCCTCTGAAGTCCAGCCCGACTCACCTGACTTCCGTGCTTTCAAGGCAATGACAGCAGCCAATTCTCTCTGTACCTAAAATATCGGGAAAAGAAAGGATGGTTATAGTTCCTAACACAGTCAAACAAAACAAAGTGCAGCACAGGTAAAATACCAGCTATCAATCCTTTGGAGCAGTCAATTGCATGTGGAATTATGCATCTGTCTGGTTTTGAAACTACAGTCAGTTTTCCTAGCAAATCTATTCCCTTTTTGGCTGGGCATTCTGTGACAACTTCTTTTTGTTTGTTTGTTTTACTTTAGTTTAATATAAATACCACACTTTCCTTAGGGAGTGGGCAATTCAGTAGCCCGGCCTGTAATTTATTTGCTCAACATATCTGTTTCACAAGTACACATTTGAAGCTTGTCCCCTTCCTTGTTACATATTCAGTTTGCCTCTGATGTGTACATTGTAGTGCTGGATTTAATGTGTGACTCCAGAATAAGTAAGTTCTCCATGCTAAGGTTTGTCTGAGATTCATGTATATAATTGATATTCACTTTTTGGATCTTTCAGGAAGAAACCACCTCTCCTAATAGCATGGCTGACTGTTTCAGGACCAAAATTTCGATGAAGATGAACACACAGAAGTCAGAGCTATCTGATTTTCAGTTTTACAGGCTATCTCATTGGCCTGTGATGACGCAGCCCTGCCATGCTAGCCAGCTCCCTTCCTCACCTTCTTGTCTCTGCATTCTTCATATTTTCCATAATGTTTATAAGACCAGCTACTGCCTCTTTAACCAGCTCAACTCCACATTTACTTTTCTGCATAGGTCTATTACTTTTTATATAATTTCTTTTTCTATAATTTTTCTAAGCATTATTCTTACACTTCATACTTCTCCACCACCATCATCTGTCCCACTGCAGCAGCTTGCAGTTGGCCTGCAACACTCCAGACACTCCTTCCTGAATAGACCTCAGTTCTTCCCTTACTCTGCCCCATCCACATTCTCAAACTCTTTTAAACACCACTTATCTTCTTCCAATTTCCCAATTTTTCCCAAGACAGACTGTCTTTAGTATAAAGAAAAAAAAAATGGGACATTCCAACTATTTCGGTAGGGATTGTCTGACCTCTCTGTACAAAGTCTCCAGCAGAGCATACTAGCCATCTTGTCTAACAGACCTATGCAAAGCTCACGGCTATTCTGCAGTGGGAGTTTTGACATCCAGTTTCTTAAAACATGTAAAATTTCAAACGTCATTCACAAGATGTGGTTTGATCAGAGTAAGGCACAGAGACCACAGAGGATCCCCAAAGTAATAAAATTAGTAACAGCTGTCAACATCCCACTCTTGTGACTGAAGAAAAGTTTGAAAATGTGAAAGAAGAATAGTTAATATTATATTGATCTGAGTAGAAAGACAGACAAAAACGACCAGGGCAGCAGCAACCCAGAAGTACACTCTACATATGGCAGAACGCAGTCCTACCAGAGGCCACATCCTTCCTCTGCTTAGCATCCTTCCTTCCCTTGTGGCAAAAGACCAAGATTTTTTTTGCTCTTCTTGCAAGGCACAAGGATCTTTTCTATTCCTTAATGCTGCCCTACTGAGAGAGACAGAGTTTTCTGCCACTCCAAACAGAAAAATATGAAGGCAGTGCCATGGTTTTCTTAAATGTCATCCTGTTTCCAGTACAATAGTGCAAGCTGGCACTATTACCTTCCCTTCTTTCCTTCCTGTAGACCCATTCCCAAGTCTGGAGAAATGTTAATCATGGCTAATGCATAAGCTGTGAATAAAATGGGAATGAGCATTTTTTCTATGGAGAAACAACTTCTGTGCTTGTTTGCAGCAATTACTATACACTAGTAATAATACATACAAGCCACTCAGAGTTAGAGTAGGATTTTCAATAAAAGCCCAAGTTGCTTCTGAACCATGACACCATCATGACTTTTCACAGCTACACTGCTCAGACCGTCTCCCTTCCTTAAGCTCAGAAGGAGATACCAATGTCAATGACTCAATTCTTGTATATTCTCACAGGTTACTGATAGTAAGAAACAGTGCACTGATGTCTCATCTTTATCTTTTAGCATTTAATAAATACATTATCCCAAGATTAGCCTTAGGAGACACTACAACCTGCAGCAATTTTAAAAGTATCATCTAACTGAATCAAACAATTGAAAAATGCAAATCTCTCCATGAGTGTGAAGAAAACCCCATGTTCTCAGAAGAAAAGGCATCATTGTGGCATCCTGCAGTTATATTTGCAGTATTATTTTTGCTTATAAGGTGGTACTTTTCAAGTTTCAAAGACAGTGGTAAAATTACAGTCAATAAAGAGGTTGTTTTTCTATATTTTGTCTATGTTAAACAAAATATCTCATTGCTTACTGTGTGCCAGGCATGCAGCTGGTGTATTACTTAACCTGAGCAAAACCTTTCAGCAAAAGCAGGAGAAAAACATGCTTCTCTAGTGCTAATACTAGCAAAAGTTCCTTTGTCAAAGGGTTCCATCCTGATAATCTGAGCTCCCTGTCATAGGATTCATTCCAACCACTAAAAAGGGGTACTGCTGAGCATCCCTCTGGATTTCATTGCTTTCCCCAGATTTCATAATCTATATGCTTTTGTCTATTTTAGCGTAAATGCACTTAACATCTCTGCTGGACACACAATTCCTATGCATCATTACACCAATGGAAATCCATGTGCAACATTCATTCCTCACTGCACACATGCTACACATTATCATAGTTCTTCCTAATACGATTTCAGTTACTGTCTGCTTGACAAAATCAATAGTTGCACATCACATTGAAGCTAATAATGCAGAATTAAAGTAAGATACACATTCAAACAAGAGCTACGCCTACCATATTGAGAATTAAACTAAAAAAAATGTTGGCTTATGCATGCAGCTTGTCACTACAAAGCTAACACACTTTAAATAGTATCCCATTTTGAGAAGCATTGCAGATGTCATTGAGTTTAAAGGCCAGTTTATTATACAGTACTTACACAAATATTATGAAAGTTTGAAAGAGAACATTTTGAGTGTGTTGTTGACATGTTACCACATCTCAATCAGTTTTCTTTTTGCAATATGAATGAGAAAAAGTGGTACCCAGGTATACTTCTGCATGATTAAATACAGTAAGTATATTTATATGGTGAACCTTGTCTTCAGAGAACAGAGGTAGAGATTTTTGAAAAGCTGCTCTTTGGCACATGACATGGGATACATGACAACTCTGGAATGCTTTTTTAAACCTAAAATGTCAAATGCCTTTGCAATTTAAGCTTCATGGTGCTGTCGATGCCTCGTTGTAAGGGAGAATATGCTATGAGCATCTAATCTGATAGGTTAAAAGAGTGATTTATGTTTTAGGCACACAGATTCCTCCAATATTGCTTGGACTGGATCTTCATAATCAGTTTAGGTTGGGAAAATTGAGAATTTAATCCCCCCAAAAGAAAAGATGACACAGAAACTTTCTTCTGACCTGACAAGAATATTTTCTACCAAGAAAAGCAAAAAGAAAAACCGAGGAAACAGTAGTGGGATTTGAACCTTCAAACCTCCAAAGTCAACTCTAATCTCAGACTGCCTTAGTGTAGGGCTTGAAGTGAGGATTTGCAGATTTTTTTCCACTTCTGAAATACTGGTATGGAGAGTATCATGAATGGGATTCAGAATTATGAATTCTCCAAAGAAGACAGGTTCAATTTTTTACAAAATACACTCAAATTCAGTAAGCCAAAAAGCCAGTGTGAACACATTTCCAATCATGGCTAATATTTTCACTTCCTGCTTACAGGACCCTTTTTTCTCATATAAATTCTAAATCTGGCAGTAAAAAAAAAGAAAAACAACCTGGATACTGGAGAGTTCAGCCCTCTGTTGAATGGTGTAAGATGAGATTTCAAATTTCCTTGGAACATAAAAAGGCTCTCCATAAAGTTGCAGTGAGTACTTTGGATCCTTATCTACTGTATGGAGAAAAAGCAATATTCTAGAGGGATGAAAGGAAAAGGTTTAAATACAGCTGTTAATATTTGGAGAATTCTGTTCCGCTGTTGTGCCTTTTTATCCAGGGGTAGACTAGAAAATTATTATAGAGAGCCCTTGAAGTTCTGTGGAAAATTCAGAAAACGCAGGAGAAAAGATCAGACTTCTTGACATCACCATGGCAATAAATGGGTCTCAGGCCATCTGGAGATGCAACTGCCTAATTTTTCTTTGACTAGTTGGCTAGAGTATTAAAACAGTTCATTTAGAGAAAACCCTGTCCAGGTGCCCTAATGCTGGAATCATTCAGGGTGTAGTTCAAAGGTTTGACCTGGCAAGCTAGATGTGAGACACTCTGAATTTACTGTCAATTAGATGTTTAAGGATATGCATGTTACTCAAGTGTATTCGACAGCAGTTAAATCTATTTCTTAAACTCAGAAAGTCACTTTGTTTTGTTCAGAGCTTCCCTCTCTTTGTTAACTGACAAAATCTCCATTACTCTGTTTTTGAGAGGCAAAGTTTTTGAGGGATACTGGCAGTGTTTTATAGAGTTTGTAGATTTTTGAGTTCTTTAAAAGATAACTTTCCAGAAAGTATTTTGCATTTTTGTACTTTTGCTTTCTGTGGAACTAAAAATGGAGGATATTGATGTTCTGAGTTCACCTTTCTTTTTCAGCTAAAGAAAAAAGGTAAAGAAAAGAAGGAGTTTGAATGTAAACAAAAAGAGAAAAAATTGAAACACAGCATTTTCTCATGTGATAAGGTTGAGTATACAGTTTTCAAACACATTACAAGTCTCTTTGCAAAGACATCTGTCTTTAAAAAACGTAACAGAAATTCTCCTTCCTTCCGTTTTTCAGCAATTTCAAAGTAGTACTTTACTTATTTTTCTTAAAATAGCTCTTATCCTCACGCCTTTTTCATAACAACTTCACCCTGCTTGCTTCATTTTAATCTCTGTACTTTGTCATATACCCAAAACACAACTAACACTAGTTTCATGTTTTGCTGATACCATGATTTAGGTGTGATGTTCACAGAACCATGCAATCACAGAATGGTTGAGGTACGAAAGCACCTCCAGAGATCATCTGATCCAAACCTCTGCTCAAAAGCAGGGTCAGCTAGAGCAACCTGCTCAGGACTGTGTCTATATGAGTTCTGAACATCTCCAAGGATGGAGACTCCACTGCCACTCTCCTGTAACATGTTCTACTGTTTGATCATCCTCACAATAAGGTTTTTTCTTATGTTTAAGTAGAATTTCTTTAATTTCAGTTTGTGCCACTGCTTCTTGTCCTGTCACATGATGTCACTGAGAAGGACCTAGTTCCATCATTTTATTTCCTTCATCAGGTATTCATCCACATTTTTAAGATCTTCATTTAGGCTTCTGCTCTCCAAGCTCCACTCCTGGTTCTCTCAGATTCTCCTTGTAGGTCAGATGCTCTACTTCCCTGATCATCTTCATGGTCCTTTGCACACACTCCAGTACATCCATCTCTTGTACCTAGAGTTCAGAACTGGACCCAACATTCCACATGTGCCACACCAGTGCTTAGTAGAGGGGAACAATCGCCCCTCTTAGCCTAAGGATAACACATTTACTAATGCAGCCCAGGAGGTAGTTTGCCCACAAGACACTTTGCCCATAAGGGCATGTTTCTGGTTCAACGTGCTGTCCACCAGGACCCCCAGTCCTTTTCTGCAAAGCTGGTTTTCAGTCAGCTCCCAGTCTGCATAGAAGCATGAGGTTATTTCACCCAGATGAAGGATATGGCATTGCCTTTTGCTGATCCTCCTATAAATCCTGTTGTCTCACCTCTCCAGACTGTCAAGGTCCCTCTAAATGGCAGGACAACAATAGAATCATAGAATTATTTATCTTGGAAAAGACCTGTAAGATCATAGAATCCAATCATTAACCCAACACTATCAAGTCCACCACTAACCCATGTCCCTAAATGCTACATCCACATACCTTTGAAATACCTCCAGGTACGGTGACCCAAACATTCCTCCCAGTTTTGCATCACTACAAATATGCTGAGGGTGCACTCTGAAATCATACAGATTTCATTAAATTGAGTGAATCTAAATTAACTTTTTGAGGTTCTGTCTGTCTGGATCTTTGAGCTATGGTCTTACAAAAACGATAAACAAGATGTACCAAATTCTAGCACAGACAGGATAAGCTGGGTTTTTATTATGATGAAGTTTACTGAGGCTAAACATAGTTGGAAAGCCAGATACTCAGGCTTCCTGGGTGGATCTCCTTATAACTTTATGGTAATCTACACCAGGGCTGCTGAAGCCCTTTCTCTCCTTTTGTCTCCCACCCCATCATTGTCTTCACATTAATGTACAGTTGAAGAAGGTCTGAGTGTAAAGCAGATGTCACAAAAATCACCATGATGCTTCAAATTGGTATCTCCTGGGCCATGAATAACATATATTACAAGAGAGCAGGCTGCAGCAGTCCTTGCTTGGATTGATTTTAATAGCTTTGGAATTGCACACTAAAACTTCAGTAAAGCTTCCCCCTTTCAGAGAATAAAAAAATAGTCTGCATACACAAATATTTCTTCGCTAAGACTAAGTCTTTAGTTTGAAGGGATCCAAAACATGGCAGTATTTCAAACATGATCAGTACAAACTTTGATGCAATGACCTTACCGCAGAAGTGAGACGAGCAAGAATTTCAGCATTGGTTTCTGCCGTATCTTCTATTTTTTGATCAGGCCTTAAAAAATAAAAATAAGATTTTATTATTTCTTTCATTCTGTTTCAACATCTTTTGATTCCTGGAAAGTAAGGAATTATGTAGCTACAGGCACTAACGTAAAAGGGCCTTTGAGATTCCACATCAAAATGATGACTGCAACATGACAATAATTAATCGTGTCAGTAACGACAGAGTACACCCTTTGTCTCTTGCTGTCAAGAACTCTTTTGATCGGACCAACATAAAGCAGTAAGAGAATTCTTCAACTATAAAAGTATGATGAAACGAAGAATGCAGGACTCTCTAGATCAGATTTGCTTATTTGACTGCATATTTTGCTTTGCTAAAAACATATTCTATCAACAAGCAAAGAGTTTTCCATCTGCCCATCACCCAGCTTTGCTAAGATGTGGAGCAGCACCCATGGAATGCAAGCTAATATAGATGAAACATCAAAATAATTATCTGACATGTGAGAAAAAGTAACTGAAAGTGAAAATAATACATTTAAGAAGCCATAAATTATCAAACTACAGCAACAGCTGAGAACACTCTCACAAGACAGAGAGATTTAATGTGTCTTTGCAGAAATGAGGCAGTGCAGGAAGAACCCTTCTAGAAATAGTCCCAGAAGTTTGGCCCATGTGGAATAAGCCATACAAAATCTGCTGTGGACAGTGCAGGATAGGACTTTGGTTTTCTTCAAGACAGATTTAACTCCCATCACTAAAACATCTGTGAGCCTTTTAGAAACTTTATTGACAATCAGAAGAAAGATACCAATATGTTAGGGTTATTACTATGGGAAGAAGTAAACGAAAATGCCCTTGAGATCTTACTTTTCATAGTATTCAAGAAGCAGTGGCAAGCCAGCAAGCTGAGCGGATACACAAAACTGCAGCTGCTGTAATAAACATAAATCCCGGGTATTAGCAGAAGCTCCTTTCTTTGAATAAATTATTTAATTACTTATATGCCTTGTTGTCCTCAGGGAGAGAGCTGGCAACACATCTGGAATACGCAGCTGGTATACTTTGGTTCTTACATCCCATGTTCAAAAATTCATTGCTTGATTAAGAAATTAAGGTCAGAAAGCACAGAATGACACATGCATTCATTTTGGGGCAAGCATATTCAGACCAAAATGGTAATTCAGATTAGGAATCACAATTATTTTCACTGCTTTCCTATTCAAAGAAAAATGTGATTTAACATTTTAAGTGTTACAAACAGCCCAAAAGAAATGAATGCATTTTCATTTACAAAGATTGATTTATTCAGGCTTTCTCTTCATAGTTTGGAATGAGATTAAAATAACTGACCACTTTAGATGCCTATGTTTCTCCACACATCTGATCTCTTCTGATCTCTCAGAATCAGGCTAGGACCTGATTCTTCTACACTGGAGGCAGAAGACAGCAGTTCAGTATACACAGCTGTGGCGGTGCATTTTACAGTTTTATATATCTGTTTGCTAAATTCTATGTACAGTTCTGTTACCCCTCAGTTATATTATTTGTAAAGTGGACTGCCCCGGTTTCCCCTTCCTTTCCCACTTAGTCTCTCCCAGAATTGTTATCCCCTCCCACAACTGTACCCCCCTTTCGGGCCCCTTCTTCCCCATCCCATATTTGTACTCCAACTCCTCCCCTTCTTCCAGACCTTTCCCTGTCAATCTAAGTTACTCGGTCCCCAATAGGCTCAAGTAGGAGGCCTTTGGCTTTTGCTCCTGCCTGTCATCCCTAAACTCCACCTTCCCTAATCCCTGATTGGTCCCTTTCCTCTCCCCTCCCCCAGTTACACCCCCTATAAAGGTTCATGCTGTGGGCTGCTGAGGGCTCTTCTGAGTAGGCTCTCATTGGGGTTGGACCCCCAATAAACACAACCTTGTTTCACCCTACTCAAGGAATCATTTTCTGCTTCCCTCGGTGGGCAGTAGCCACTGGTCCTCCTCCTGGAGCTTTAGGTAGGGTCTGGCGAACTGACCACACTCAAGAAGCCCCTTGCAGGGTGTGTGGCAGGCCGTGCCGCCTGGCTAACAGCTCCTGAGTAGCCAGGTTGCCTGACCTCTCCTGTGGAGAGACGTTTGGCTTCCTGGTGCCCAGACACCTGTCTCGTTGCCCCTTGGAATGGCTGCCAGCTAGCCTGGGCGCAGAAAAGGATCTGGAAGTGCAGTCACCCCAGGAGGTGCCACGGCACACAGCCACAGATGCAATCTATAAACCCATTACAGCACATAGCACAGCAATTTCCACCTTGAGCCTTTATCACTTCATCATCATCACTACCACAATTTAAAAATACTCCCAGTATTCATTTGCATATGAGCACCTCATACTTCTGAAATCATTAATATATTAAAAATTAGAGTCAACTCTCCAGAATCAGAGAGGAAGAGTGTATTATGACCCCCAAGCCAATGGAAAAAAGCAACAGTTATCACCCTAATTTTTTCAAAAGTGGACAGCTAGGATCTAGTAGGGCTGGTACCAAAGAGGAGCTCAAAGCCCAGGCAAACTAACCTAATGCTTATACAGTTCAATGGTCTGTGGGTTCAGTCTGCTAAGCAGCCAGATATGCAGGGATGCTTGCCCTAGATTTGCATGCAGACAAGTCAGTTTCCATGCAATACCTGAGAGCTGTTTATGTTCAGCAAAAGCTTTCCAGGAACTCCATAAGGCAGTAATTCTGCCATCCTATCTATTTGCATTAAAAACAAACTACTTTTATGAATGATTAATTTTCTGAAATTAATAAAACGTAAATTATCTCAGAACAGAAGATACAGAATACAGTGCAACACTTCTGAAAAGAAAATAAAAAGCAATATGAGATAAGGAAAAAACTCCATCTCTTCAAATAATTTTTAAAAGTATTATGGGATACGTTTCAATAGTCTCAGGTACTGTAAAGGTTTGAGCCTGGCTAAATGCCAAGGACTCACACACACAGCCACACTCTCCCACTCCCTTCCCTGCTAACAGACAGAGGAGAGGAAAGACTGAAAAGGTTTCACAAGTTTGTGATAAGGACCATTAAAAAAACTCCTCATTAGTTATTTTACAGGCAAAACAGGCTCCAACTTAAAATACCAAGGATTTTATTACTATTTTCAAAATCAGAGCTTCAGAATGAGAAGCCCGATAGATCTTACAGCCACCTTTCTCCCCCACCCCTCCCTCTTTCAGAGATCTCCCTTCTTCCACCCAGTGGCCTGGGGAAAACAGGAGTGGGGGGGGTTAAAGGCAGTTGTTGTTTCTGCCGCTGTTCAGGGAGGGAGAGTCCTACCCCTNCTCTGCTGGAAATGGAGAAACTTCCAGCAGTTTCTCAAAGAAGCCTCCCCATAGGCCCCCCTGCTAACAAGAAAAAAACCTGGCCACTAAAAACTACCACAGGTACTCAGTGCATTCTTGAAATGTTCATGGAGTCTACCAGTGGTTCTGGGAATTAGATGTTATAATAAACACCCCCATGAAGGAAATGGATGCACACAAGAATTAAAGATCTGATACAACATCACTGCAGTAACTGGAAAAGGATTCAGGAGGCATTGGATAAGAGCCTAAGTGATTGCTCAAGGTTGTAAGGAAGTCTATGGCACAACTTTTGCTACGGATTTTTTTGTTCCCAGACTATTGCAATATTCACTTCTCTTCTACTCAAGTAGAATTGACTGTGATTAACATCGGGTGTTTAATGACCCCAAGAGGCCTCTGCATGGGTCCCATCTCATTTGTCAACACTGACAGGGTCTCAGTCCTGTGGAATACACATAACAACATTGGCCTTCAGATTAGTGCGAGGTGCTGAAAATCTGCTACGTCCCAACTTGTTTTCCATGCTGGATTCCTACCAATGTTACATTGAATGTAGGGAATTCGCCAAGGTCAAAAGGCAACAGGGAGCATTTATTCAGGAACCATAACTACATCTCAGTCTTCAGAACAGTGTTTTCATTGTAAAGCTTACTAGAGTATTATTTGGTAACACCACTAAAATTGACTAGAAACAAACATAAATCCATCAAAATTTGTACAGCAAGTCAAATCTGAGCCATGTTTATTTGACAGGGTTTCCAGAATAGATGCTAAAGGAAGTCCCCAGAGCTGCTACTGCCTACTCAAGTCTGCAGACTCCTTCTGGGAGAGCAGAACCATGGTACTTCAGAGATTTACTGATGCACCCAGCAGTTCAGGCAAGGCAAGGCTGCTGCCCACCAGCTGTGGAGGAGACAGATATCATCTGGTCTCTGAGACCACCAGGAAACATCCAGTGTTGCCTTCTGGTGCACAAGCAAGCAGTGACTTCTGATTTCATTAAAACTAGGGAATCTAATTAGTAAGGTAAGAATTTCTCTATCTCTATGTACACATAGAATGCCATCAATATGGATTATGAGAAAAGCTAGGACAGAAAAATGAGTATAAAAATAATAAATTACAAAAAATCTTGTGCTTCTAATGGTATGAAAAACAGCTTATATTTGAGAAAAGACAAGCACTCACTGCAGGGAAGAGTTTTTAGAATTGTTCTCTTTCACCACAAAAAGAAGTATATGGGTTTATTTAACCTGGTCAGTTAACTTAACAAACATCTCATCACACGTATTCCCTTTCAGACTGTGTTTTACTAGTGTATTACTTGCATCAAGCATGAAGAACTTTGAACCTGGAAAAGCCTCATTCCCCTTTAATATCACATTCCCTCAAGACTATACCATTATTTAAAATTCAATTCCTTCAATATATACTTTTTAAAAAAGCACCTTCACAATCTGACAGGTAAAACCTCCAGCAAACAATTCTTCAGTGAAAATATTCCCAAAGGGAATTCAGCTTCAACTAAAATTTGAATAATGGGAGCAGGAAGGAGCTGGAATAGTACATTAATGAGTAATTGTTCAATTCATGTGACAGGGATCATCCTCCACTGGAAATGACAGTTGCTCTGAAATGATAAAACTGCAAAGCAGACTGTAAACTCAAACCTAAAAAGTATTAAATCTGTTTTCCTACCCGGCATCCTTCACATAACACATCAATATGACCTATCTGGCCTGTCTTTTTGATTTGAAGCCTTTGTACGAATAGTTATGAGCCAAGAAAAGTGGCCTGATTTGCAGTGATAATGAGGAAAACTACAGTTCCCATTGAAACCAAGATGACATTTCCCTGATATTTAAGGGACAGCCAAACTGTTTAGCAACAGTTGGCTGGAAGACAATAATTTCTATTTGCAAAAATAGTCAAAGATTTTCTCCCATATGAATCATCTGCTTAGACAGTCCCCTGCTCTAGCCAAATTAGGGTCCTTGTCACTTGTCTCCACTCACTCAAACTGACCAAATAAAGCCATTTTCAAGGGAAACTCCACTCCAGAACTGTCAACATCTGATTGGTGAGGGCAGTCAGCAACATGAGAGGGAATCAAGTTTCTGTCCTGAGTCTTTCAGAGAAATTACTGAAATTTTTTTTAAATCAGCTCAGAATGTCCAAATTTAAGAATCTGGGCTTATGACATCTTACAGGGACTTTGGCCTTTGTGCTCTTTTAAAATATTTCTATTGGGCATTCATTTGAGAGAATATGTTTTTCAAAGCTAACATGTAGAGAAGAAAAGTACTTATAGAAGAAAGTTTTGGTGCTGTCATTAAAGACAATAAATCCTAGTACTGCTAGAGTAACAGTTCTCTACAGTATAAATACTGGGTTTGAGGATTCATCATGCTGGGAACGACGAAAGAAATTAACCCAACTTGTCTATCCAGGCCTGCTCCTGAAGATTTGCTCAGGCATGAATTATCATGAGCCTCCAGAGCTCTCACTAACACCTTTTTGCTATGTTTTGGCCTTTTCCTGTGGCATAAATATCTACAGTTGCCTTCTAGCTGCTCTAAATAGGCAACACTAGAGCACAGTCATATCAGCACAGACTGCATGACAACATCCAATAGTCAGGTGAAAGAGGAAACATACAGGAAGCAAATATCTTAAAGGCATATTCTGAAAAAGGAATAATAAAGTGAGACTACAGAGTTCTGGCAAACATGCAGTAGAAAACCAAAATCAAATTTCTAAAGCTACCACATTTCCACTCATCTATTTTACCCTCCTGAAAGCTGACCCTGACACAAGGGCATCTGCTCATCTGGTCATCTGATCTACTAGTCAACCAGTTCCACAGCACACCTGTAGCCAAATTCATGCCAAACCTCCAAATGTAAGAGGAGACAAAAAAAAAAATCATGTTCCCAGATAATATAGCAAGTTAGAGGCTAGTGCCTAAGAACTACAATATATCAAAAACTCCAAGTCAAGTTCCTTCATTTATCTACTCAGGCTAACCTTCTCAGATGAAAAGCACAAGACTTGTCAACCCTCTTGCTGGGATTGATTTTAAAGGTTTTAAAGTTGGTGATTTGGGGGTAACCCAAATGGCTGGACACTTCTAAAATAGTCAGCAAAAGTTGCAAACAGCTGTATATGCACACTTACAGATCACACATGTCAATCCTGGGGGGAGACAATGGCAGTAGTTGAAGTAGGAGCTTTACTCCATTCTTCCATTCTTCCTCTTTCTCAAATTCACAGAAAAGATAGGTACATTCATCTGCTGAGAACTGGTAGAAAGCATGAGAGTCTTGAAAATAGAGTTGTCTGTCCACTGTTAGAAAAAATAACATTAAATACCCTTTAAGTCTTCACCATATGAAGATTCCATGTCCCCACCACACTCTGCGTTGCACTTTAATGCTGAGTTGCACCACCACATGGGTCAAAAGGATCAAAACCTCAGCACAGAAACTATTCTGCCCTCTCATATTAACTCAGTACATCCAAACAGGATGACTCCAAAACCTGAGTTTGAAGATCTCCAAGCTCCTGATATTCAAGCATTAAGACTGCTATTTAAACAATTTTAGAATCAGTTCAGGATTAGGGGATAAAAACCTTCTTATTAGATTTCTGAGTCTCAATCTCTATTGGTTTCTAAACTGTTCTCGCTAATGGTCAAGCACTAGTAAACAAAGTTTAATAATGAGGATGCAGCCCATCATTATCTCAGCTTCTCCTTGAATTCAGGGCTACTGGATTTGTACACTAGACCTGGGTAAGATGATGCACCAGTTGTCTTCCCTGAAAAAAATAAAATTGAACTGAGAATGCAGGACAGAGTCCAAAGTCAAAAGCATAAATTCCTGCTGTGAGTCATTCAGCCCTTTCTGAGGCTGCATGACCAGACATACTGTCAGTGTAGTTGAAGAAAACCTTCAAGTACACTGTCAGTGCACATACACAGAATTCTTCCATCACACCTCACCTTTTCACAAGAAAGAGGTTTCTATCTAGCACAGACTCCAGGCTGGGGTATGATCTGAGCTGAGCTGCCTAAGTAGTCCCAGCCTCAAAGTAAAGTCCATCAGATTTCCCAAGGCTGGTTACCATTGGTGTAATTATTACCAACCACATTGGCTGGACCAAAGGCCTCAGTTTGGTGGGCACGGCAGGGTAGAACCTGGCCTTACCACCATGTCAAGGAGTTAGATCCTCTCTCAATCTATTGCAATCTAAAATTATGGAAAACAGAGAGGAAAGGAAAATCACTAATAGCTAGAGAAGTCATCTGGTGAAAGCATGATCTGCAGCAACTAAACAACTGTTGTCTAGTGAAAAAACTAAAATAGCTCGTGAAGAAAAAGAAAAAAAGGCTGGAAAAGACATGCACACAGTGTCTGCAGTTGCTGTCTGCAACTTGGTAATATGTCATTACATTGGCAAAAGCAAAAGGAAGGAGATTGCTGAAAAGAGGGGATTCATCTTTGGTATTTATGAAATGAAAGGTCACAGAGGCAAGCCTACCAAAAAGACAGCAGGAAAACTGGATTAATCTGTGCTTTTTTTCTTTCCTTTCTCCTATCAAAAACACAAGTCTTATTCTATGCAGGAGAAACAGATAGCCTTCCTCACACTAGAAGTACTGTCAAGACTGACCTGATAATATAATGCCCATATCCAGAAGGAGCTGCCACACTCCAACTGCTGTAGATCTGCTATTAACAAAAGGGCACTGCTCCAAAAGCCAGTCTACCAGTTCTGATCCAACACAGCTTCTCCTGAAAATAAGCAAAACGTCACTTCTTACACTACAGTAACGTTAAAATGTTCTTTTATGGTAAGGAGCTATTTTTAAAGCTATTAAAAGTGAACCTTTGTGTTCTGCAGAGCAAACCCTTTGTCTCAATTGCTAATTTTTGTAATCCTATTCATTCCAAGAGAAGAAATTACTCTGGCAAGTCTCAGGGGATACCCTGAACTACAATGAGGCTACTCATGTTAGATGAGCAAGTTCCCTTACATACCTATTTCATGTAGCACACTTTATAATACATAATATTTTTACCAATTTGTGCTGCATACAGTCATCCAAATATGCAAAAGAACTAAATAAAATCCAATTTTTAGCCTCAGGATTTTATTTACTTTCTGAGCAAATAGGCATAAGCAATACAGCTATACTATATGTGTAAGACCTTGAGTGCTGTTCCAGGATATACTTAATCTTTAATATTATTGGTAGACATATATATTTAAATAATTAAAAAAAAAAGCAGTGGATTTTTCTCAAATAGCATTATGAATGAATGGTGCTATAATAGAGAGCTACACACTTTGGTATAATTGCTAATAGGGGGAAGCATTTATGCTGTAATGCAACACAAATGGAAGATCGCTTCATTACAAAAATATGCCCTAAATTACATGCCAAAATCACTGTGTCACTCACTAAATCTTAGGAATCCAGTTAAACTCTTTCATAACTCCAGACCAGAGCTAAATTTAATACTTTTTCTTTTCAATAAAAAAACTCATAAACACTGTTGTATATGAAATGGTAAGCAATTGAATTAATGAATATACAATCAGGCTACTTCTGCTTTTTGACAGCTGGCCCTGTAACATAAGAAAAGATACTAAGAAATACGAGATTTTAAAGGATTTTTTTAGACAAAATATTTTCAATTCTTAGTAACATACACAAAATCTCACACACAAGATTTACTCTCTTGTCAAATCAGGGCATAGATAAATGCAAATAAAATTCATAAAGTTGATTTAAACAAATGATTTTGAGTTACCTGCAAATGCCAGTAAGGTACACCCTGTCTTTAATCAGGTCGGATGCTTGTAGAGTAAAAATATTCCTGAGAGCTCTCCCAGCACAGGAAGAACTTTCTCCATAAATCTGAATGAAAAGAGAAATTGAAAACTGTGACAAACAGGGATTTATTCCTTTAGTAAATTGCCTTGCCACTGTCCACTCCCTCCCTCTGAGTGATGCCCTCTCTCCAGCTAAGTGACAAGCAAGCAGCCAAAGTCTCATAGGAAATGCATCTTAAGTTCTGTCATGCCCAGTTGTATTATGTGTTGCAGATGCCCCCAAGAACTGGGCTGCTTTTAGATTTGCTACCTTAGAAAAGCAGTGTTTTTACTCCCCGTCAGCTTTACCTTTGAACAGACAAGTTCAAATGAAAACATCTTCTTCTAGCAAAGCAGAGACTACATTAATCATTGAAAAACCACATAAATACAGTTTATATAAACATAATTTCATGTCAATTTGAACAAAATAATTTAATACAAGCTTAATACACACTGAAATAGCATTTCATAGTCTTTTCTTTTTGTTCAGAACCTTTAGAGGTTTCCTATGACAGATACAGATCAGCTCATCCATGCATTGTCAGGAGGATGTGATCTTTCAAAATGGACACACTTTTGACTTCCCCACACCTTACATCTCAAGGCTGCATATGTGTCTGTCAAAATAGGACCCAACTCGATCTTCCATAAAACCATGTTCCATCTGGACTCTGTATATCATTCCTTACTGACTTACCTTGGACTTCTATTGTGATGTTTACTCATGTCCCAGCAAAACACATCAATAACACAAATAACTAACTTGAAAGGAAAACAATATTGTCTGGTTTCATCTGTTTGTTTCTTTGTTTCCTATGTTTAGGAATCTTTCAAGGTATATAAAATAGGCCTGAGACCTTAAAGTCTTGTGACATGCAAAAACAAAGTTCTCAAATATTGTAAAAGTAAGCTAAACAGTGGCAATCATTTAAATGACTGGGAAGAAAGTGCACATTGCAATTCACAACAATTCAGTTTGCAAACTCAGTAATAGAAGAACATGATTTGTAAGACATACACACACATTGATAACTACTTAACCACACTTGATTTAACCACAGGTCACATTCACAAGTGTCATCAAAGCTACGATTGAAAGGTGGAACCAAAGCAAAAACATTTCTAATACGTTGTTTGGTGAAATGGAATTAGAAATAAGATTGACAAGTACCTTATTTGCAGGAGTTTCCAAATAGGGGTTTGAAATTCTTCTGGACAGGGTCTGTAAGATAATTTTGTAGACCTTTAGTTTTGTTCTGGATTTTGCAAGGGAAAAAAATAGGAGCACCAATCTAGTCTTTTAGCTATTGAAATCTAAATAAAAAGAATTTATCAACTCATGTGAGCAGTTTAACTGACATCTCCAAATAATAATTTCTTCACATTAGGTAAAAGGTTTGGTAAACTCGGTCCTGTGTTGCTTATTACATTTGTTCTTGATCTGGAAAAGAAGATGAGCAATGAGGTGGCAAAGTCTGTAGACAACACATAATTATTTGGGTGAGGAAAGATTAGAAATGACAGTGAAGAATCTCAAGAAAAACCTGAAAAATACTGGGTGAAAAAGACATTATCATGATGAGCTCAATATTGAAATCAGCATGTACTAGAGGGAGAAAATGTAATTACACACAGTCTTAAACCAAACTTTACCAATTCAGTAAAGACACCTCAGAGTCACAGAACACTTCTCAAGGAAGACTACTCTTCTAAATTAAATTCTTAACTGTAGTTAAAAGAAATTAGGACCAATGATGAATAAAATGGTGATCAGCAGGGAGGTAACTAATGTAGATCTCTGCTGTGCTACATGTTGCACTGGTAACAGTATCTCAAAAAGTGAACCCTCCAGTGTTGGAGGGGATTCAGACAATAATAGTATTAGGAATAATAAAGGATTTGGATAAATTTTAATGTGAGAAGATACAGAAAAAACTGTGTCTATTTACCTTACAACAGAGAGATTACAAGAGACATAATGTAATTATACAAAATAACAAAATGACACAGAGAAAAGATAGGCTTTCTGTGCTCTGCTTCATATTACGTGAGAATAAACAATCACTCAATGAAATTAAAGAGGACTCATATTTGAGGAGACAAAAAGGAAAATGACAAATAAGTCTTCAGAGCAGGGAAATGCAAATGACAAAACCTTATCACTGATCAATAAAGATTGGGATTTAAAGTTGTAAAATTGCAGTGAACTAGAACTCTGGAAGGCAGAGACAGGATAAACATCTCCAAGAGTCAGTCTCCAATTATCATTACTCACAATGGTATTCCCATATCTTGTCACTGTTAAAAGACAAGATATTGTCCATGCTGATGCTTACTTGCAACTTCTACCTAACCACAAGCCACATACGACACAAATAAACATTGGCTAAAATAAGCCTGGAAGTGGAACAGATGATGTTGTGCAGGTGCACTGGCATCACGATGGGAAGATTGTGTAGTGCTCTCTCACATTATTCCAACTTGTAAGCAGTATAATTAATTCCTCACTTTTAGAAGGATCCAATTCTCACTTGGTGTATTGCAATCACAAAAAACTCCACATTCTTCACACCCTGTAAGAATTACAGAATCCATATTTCAATAACACCACCTGCTTTTTTCTTCCTGTATTCTTGTTACTGCATTTTTAGAAAGAGAAGGGACAAGAAACCACAGAAGTATCTAGTGCTGTTTATCCCTCCACATGCATCCCAAATATTAGTGCAGTTCCATGCATAACAGTAGCTTCCTATGGAAATACTATAACATACAGGCTCAATTCCCTTCTCCCATGCTCAACAAGGATGCTGTAAGTGTGCAACACTGCCTCAGATCCCACTTACTCCTAGTCAGCATGTCATTAACACCTCAGTTCTGCAGCAGCCCTACCTACCACCACTTCACTTGGTTTCTGTCCAAGTCTTTCATTCAACAACCTTCACCCACTGCAGCAGCACAGTCAAAGCTTTCCCCCCTTCCTGCTCCCTTCCCGCTCCCTTCCCAGGCTGGCACTAATGGAGGCTAGCTGAGCCTCAGCTAGGGAAAATACAATAGTGATGGATAAAAGAAAAGTGACTGACATCATCTACCTGGACTTATGCAAAACATTTCGCTACAAGGCACCACATCTGAAATGTTTTTATACCAATGAAAGCAGCATGAGGAAAAAACAAGAGAAGCTTGAAGCTTTGGCCTGGTCCAAGAGATCTGACATCATCGGCATAAGTGAAACCTGGTGGGATGACAACTGTGACTGGAGTCATCCCATTGGACAGTTACAGGCTCTTCAGGAGGGATAGACAGAACAGAAGAGGTGTAAGTGTAGCACTGTTTGTAACAGAAGGGTCAGAATGTATGGAACTCACAATTGGCAATGGCACAGTGGAGGGCCTTTGGATAAGAAAAAGGGGATAAATAATGTGAATATCATCACAGGAGTCCGTGCTGGACCTCTCAGCCAGAACAATGGCACCACCAAATTATCCTTTTAGGAACTAAGGGACACTTTCAAATAAACTACCCTTGTCCTTATGGGGACTTCAACTTGCCAGATATTAACCAGGAGAATCACACAGCTGGTAGAACCAGGGCCAGCAGAATCCTAAAAAACCTGGATGACAACTCATGCGAACAGGTCTGAAGGGAGTCAACTCAGAAAGATGCCCTCCTTGATCTGCTGCTTGTCAACAGACTGGATCTCATGAGACAAGTGGAGACTGGTGGCTGTCTTGGCCACAGCAACCATGAGACAACTGAGATTAAAATCTCTGTCAACAGGAGGAAAAGTACCAGCAAAACCTCAACTCCAGACATGAGGAGAGCAGCCTTCAGACTGCTCAGGGAATTAGTAAGTAAAGTCCCCAGAGAAAATGTATGCCCAGTGAAAGCAAGGTCAAGTGACATGGAAAGAATTCAGAGATGCTGCTTGCTGCTGTAGGGAGAAAATTCATGTGGCCAAAGCTCAACTGGAGTTGAAGTTGGCCAGAAATGTGTGGGACAATAAAAAGAGCTTTTTCAAATACCTTAATGACAATGGGCAATATAAAAATATCATCTGCCTCTTACATGATGAGGGTGGTCCCCTCATAAAGAGGGACAGAGACAAGGCTGAGGTGTTTAATGGGGTTTTTTGCCTCTGTCTTCCACATGGATGACAGATCAAGTGGGTCTCAGTGCCCTTAGCTGGAGGACCATGACTACGAAAATGATCAACTTCCAGTCAACCCCAAACTTATGTGGGATCTGCTGCTCCAGCTGGATCCTTACAAATCTATGGGGCCCAACAAGATTCATCCAAGAATCCTCAAACAGCTAGATGACATCCTCGCAAGACCTGTCTTGATGGTTTTTGAGCAGTCTTGGGAATCCGGAGCAGTCCCAGCTGACTGGAAGCTGGCAAATGTTGTCCTAATTTTCAAGAAGGGCAAGAAGGAGGACCTGGAAACTACAGGCCTGTCAGTCTCACTTCAGTGCCCGGTAAAGTTATTGAGAAAATTATTCTGGGAACTATTCAAAAACACCTGACAGACAACACAGTCATTGGTTACAGCCAGAACGGCTTCATGAGAGGAAAGTCCTGCTTATCAAACTTGATTTCCTTCTATGACAAGGTAACCCACCTCGCTGATCAAGGGAAGCCAGTTGATGTAATCTTTCTGGACTTCAGTAAAGCTTTCAATACTGGCTCTCACAGGATCCTCCTGGACAAAATGTCCAGCACACAGATGGATAAACATGTCATGAGATGGGTAAGCAATTGGCTCATGGGTCAAGCACAAAGTGTAATAGTGAACGCAGTGACATCAGACTGGTGACCTGTCACTAGTGGAGTTCCACAGGGCTCCATCTTAGGCCCTGTGCTCTTCAACATCTCCATGAATACTTGGACACAGGATTGGAATGGATACTAAGCACATTTGCAGATGACACAAAACTAGGAGGAACTGTTGACTCCCTTGAAGGCGGGGAGACCCTGCAGAGAGACCTTGACAAATTAGAGGACTGGGCAATCACCATGTTGTGGTTTTAAGTAGCCAGAGTTTTTTATTAGGTGGGGGGGGGCTAGGAGAGAGGCTTCTTTAAGAAGCTGCTAGAGTTTTTCTCTGGTCTAAGCTAGCCCAAGGTCAGCCAACAACGCCTCTGTGATAACATATTTAAGAAGGAGTAGAAAAAAAAAGCTGGGCAGAACATCATGGCCGCTTAAGAGACAGGAGGGTGTGAAGTTTGATTAGCACCAAGGTCAGAGGGAAGGAGAAAGAGAAGATGCCTTAAACACTGAAATAGGGCCCCAGCAATCTGTGAGGAATCATAGGAGCAAAGATTTCATCTGAGAACCCATGGAAAGACTGGAAGATTTTCCCACGCTGGAACAGAAAAGTGCTGGAAAAGAGAG
>WEIV01023034.1:96437-121862 GCA_013390005.1 Calyptomena viridis
GTTTAGGTTGGGTACTAGAAAAAGGTTCTTCACTCAAAGAGTGACTGGGTGCTCAACAGGCTCCCCAGGGAAGAGGTTACAGCACCAAGCCTGAAAGGGTTCAAGAAGCATTTGGATGATACTTCTTGGGTACATGGTGTGGCTCTTGGAGATTGTCTTGCACAGGATCAGGAGCTGGATTCAATGATCCTTCCAATTCAGCATATTCTGTGATACTATCCCACATATATCCTTGTTACAAAAATGGAGAGACATGGATTTGATGGATGGACCACTCTGTGGATATGGAAATGGCCAGATGATCAGACTCAAAGAGGTGTGGTCAACGGCTTGTTGTTTGCATGAAGACCAGTGATGAGTGGTGTCCCTCAGGGGTCTGAGAACAGTATTACTTAACACCTCTTCTGGGGACATGGAAAGCAAGTTTGGGGATGACACCAAGTTAAGGGGCATGACTGATAGTTTAACGGGAAGGTATGCCAACCAGAGGGGCCTTGACAGGCCTGATAGCTGGGCCTGTGCAACCCTCATGTAGTTCAACAAGGCCAAGTAATAGGTCTTGCACCTGATTTGGAGCAGTCCAAAGCATGGATACAGGCTGGGTGATGAATGGATCGACAGCAGCCCTGCGGAGAAGGACTTGGGGTTATTGCTGGATGAAAAACTGGACATGACCCTCTACCCCGCTCTTGTGAGACCCCACCAGGAGTACTGCAACCAACTCTGCGGTCCCACCATAGTAAAGACATGGCTCTGTTGGAGCAAGTCCAGAGGAGAGCCACTAAGTTGATCATAAGGCTGGTGCTCCCATGAAGACAGGCTGAGAGGGTTGGGGTTGTTCAGTCTGGAGAAGAGATGGCTCCAGGGAGATCTTACAGCAGCCTTCCAGTACGTAAGGAAGGATGTAGAAGGACTCTATCAAGGAACATAGTGAAAGGACAACAGGTAACCATTTTAAATGGAAACAGGGTAGATTTAGATTAGATATTAGGAAGAAATTCGAATGAGCCTGCAAAAGGTGACTGAGGCTGAAAACTAGTAGAGAAAAAAAACAATCTTCTAGTTTTTCCTTCAGACCACAAAGTGCTAGCTCTGGTGCAGGGGAGAGAGAAGGAATTCACAGCCCTGAAATGGGAGAAGGAAGAACAGAACAACAGCTTGTCAGTGACAGCCTCAACCCGTATCAACTTGGAGCAAGTTGAAACACTGGAGAACCCATAAGAGTACATTTAGCCTGTCACGCAGGAACCTAAACATCTAAAATTTGTACAAACACAAGAAAATGGAAACTGGTTAGGAGCAAATAAAACAGAAGTGGCTTTCTGGAATAGAAAAGAATGTTTTTCCTGTCAATACTAATGAAGCCTGTGTAATATGGAAACATTCACTGCAGTAAGGCTGAAATTGATAGAGAATTTTAGGCATTTATGTAGTAGCTACCATGATAGAGACCCTTTTCCTTTTTTATCTTTTTTAAACTTTCCTCAATAAATACTTAGCTACTGAGTGCACCTCTGTTCAGCAGATTCTACTTTGGCTGTTGGGGGCAAACTGAACAGAACCCTTTGAGAGAGAGGATGAAGTAGTAGATTAGGGGTCCAGGCTTTCCTTGAAAACCCCAGCCTTTGGGTGGCTGTGTGGGGGAAGCGCCACTTCTCCCTGAAGGTATCTGGTAAATATAGGCTGCTCCTCACAAATTATTTTGACACACAAGCTGATTCAAAATACATCTCCAAATAACTCTAAGAATGAGCCAAAATGGGCTTTTAGAGTAAATTAATTAGTCATCAAGCAAACAACTCATCTCTCATAAAAAACTACCTTGGAACAGTTATCACTGCCCATGCCAAGTACTGCTTTCCAGCTACAGCCACCCTGGCATCCCCCTGTGCCTCTTAACCAGGCTGAGGAGAAGCTTTGCAAAACCACGTCAGGGAGAGGATGGGGATGTGGCAGCACCTGTGGTTCTGTGACAAAATCATAGATGGAGGAGATCCAGAGCACATGGCGTCCTCCAGAAGGGCTGTCCCATTGTACCTCATCAGGTGTTCACAGGTGGCTTCAGATTCCCTGCTGGGGATGCAGGAAGAAAAAGGCAGGGAGCTGGTGCCTTGGACTGGACAATTAGGAACCTGAACTACGAACATAACACAAGGATGGCATCATCCTAGCTTGGGGACAGCTGGGACAGGAGGCCCACGAGAAGGTTTTGTGATAAGACTGCTAGGATCCAAATCTCAATACACCACAGATAATTTAGCCTGAAATTGGGAAAAAATTATAAAGGTGTTTACTGTAAGCACAGAGAGTAGAGCAATGGTGTGAAAAGAATGGGAGATTTAAAATAAAGTGACTGGTAAGTAATTAAAGCCAGAAGCAAATACTTCTTTAGAATCCATATAACCATGGAATTGTCAGCCAAAGAACCAAATACTCCACGTAGATTTTTAAAAGCAGAGGCTAACTCAAAGACTGATACTACTACACAAGGTCTATATCTGAGTTTAAATTAGTATTGCTTTAACTGGGTAGCTATTCTTAAACAAGTTGAGAAATTCTGACATTACTTAAAGCTAAGCATGCAAAGATATCAATGATAATGTTTTGATTTGTGAGCACAAACTGATTTTTGAAACCCTTGAAAAAAAATCCCCACAAAACATACTACAAAAGTGTACTAATGAAGCACATTTTGGTCTCCAGAAAGAACAAGTTGCATCTTACTGCAAGATGCTGACTTAGTTCCTTACTCAGGAGGGTACTGAAGTAGCTCCACTATAGTCACTCTCTGTGTATTTACTACAACCTGGTTAATGTTCTAAGGAGTAATGGTACTATAGGACACGTTTTGAGTCATACATTTTCGAGATAAAATGAGGAGAAAATTCAAATATTAGACCTGGGATTTTGCTTTGGCCGCATCTCAAATCAAGAGAATGACTTGCCTACCAGGTGTTTGTGCTTCGCCTCCTGCCCAAGCTGGTCCAACAACTGCTGATATTTCTGTCACTGCCAGCACTGCAGTTGCAGTAGCAACAGCAATGCTCAACACATCTGCTAACAATTTAATCACCATCACCCTCATAAAGACACAAAGCAACAGCACTTGGAACTCCAGTTCCAGTGCTTTCCTCAGCTGAGATTTAGCACAGTGGTAGCAGCCAGCAACCTGTCTACACTGGAAGTCATACTGTAACACCTCAAAAGAGGCTGTAGAAATTTCAGGAAAATAATAATTTCAAATATGGAATGGAAATGTTTTGTCATTCTTCTAAGAGCTTCTGATATTCATGTGTGGTTAACAGGAAAAAACTTTTGACAAAAATAGGGAAGTGAGAAATTTTTTTTATTAATCAAGATTAATCCTTTTCCTAAATCTTTCATGTGGGATTTATATTAAAACTAAAAGAAATAAGAAAAGGCAGAATTATGGCTCTTCTTCCACAGCAAATTGCTCAATCTTCCACTTCAGGTTTTCCAAATATCTAGGTTCTTAACTGATTGTGTTTCCAAAATATGAGCACAATATTCTATGCTTAGGAGTTTGTAATGTGCAGTCAAAATTTACCTATTTTCAGTTTACAACACACTCATCAATATTTGTCTATGTGACCAGGGCTTAATTTGCAAACATGCCCATGATCAATTCTACACTGCTGAGCAGTTCTAGGAACATTTTTGTTATATATAAATACAAAAAGCCAATTGTTCATAGTTTCAGGAAACAATCACTATATCCCTAAAGAATTCAGTATAGCACTTGTGCATTTCAAATTGGATTACTCAGTATACTTAAAATTAAGCAAATGCTTCAGTGTTGTTGATCCCTAAATATAAATAGTCTGAACAAAAAATCATCTCATTTTAAAATGCACATGGTGTAGCACAGACTACCTGGTAATGAGATCATTTCTATTCCCTGGCAGGGGGATTTCTGCAACTACTCAACACCTGAATCCTAAATTGGCTAATGTGACCACAAAGGAAATTATATATATACAGACACATATCCAACAAGCATTTAAGCATCGAAGCCTAAAATACACTTTCACAAGTATTCATGCTAGAAACTTCTCATGTACCAACCACAAGAGCATATGGAAAGGATCACAAATAGAGCTGAATCCAAATTCACTCTCAAAAACAATCATCTGTTTGTGCTTTTCTCTCTTTACTGATCATTCAGCTCTAACAATACAGTGGCTCAGGAAAAAATTTAAAAATCTACCAGGGGTTTTTACTTAATTTCCCTCAGGCTTCTCTCCCACTTCCTGAACAAATCAAAAGGTAATTATTTTTGTCCTAACCAGATTTCTTTCTCTCATTATGAACTGTGACAATAATAATGCCATAACAGTGAGAGAAACCACTGCAACTGTTACAACTGATAGAATCCTGTGGATTTTTTTCATCAAAAAGATTTGCTAGAGTTGCTAAAAGCAAGCAGCTATAATAATTACAGAGTTTATACTCCAGCCCTGAACATGAATCTGAACATGAATCCTGAAACAAAGCTGGGCTGTACCTGCCTGGCACACCCTCCTCAACCTGCAACACAAGAAAGCAGCAATTTCTGCAGGAGTAAATACTCATTTATTCCCAGTGCTTAGTCATGCCAGGCAAGGAGCAGGGGAAGGGAGGAAAAAATTACTGAACAATATGGCATCATTTTGCCACCTTTGAATTTTTTGTATTTGACATCACTTGCTATGGGCTGAATTATAGGTGTCTTAAGCAGAAATAAGACACGGGTGCTGTGCTTAGTAGGTGAAATTATACCGTTGTTTGAGGGTGACTGGATATAGGGAGTGTTGTCATGAATCCCAATCCGTTTCCACGTGGCAACAGATTTTTTTCTTGTTGCTAAGGCACAGCAAGCAGAGTTGGTTGGGAAGCTAGCTGACTTTCAGCAGATATCATTCATATGAAACCACAGAATATGGTTCACTGCTCCTCTTTGAAACCCATAATGAAAAACAACCAACAGAACAGTTCTCTCCATTGGTATTTATTTAAGATTAAAAATAAAACCCTTTATAAAGGATATTCTTTATAAAGGAAAGATCTTCTCCTGATCATCTTAAACTTCATATACTTAGGCGGAGCATAAAAAGGTCAAAAAGCTGTAAAAAGAGAAATCTGTGTTCAGCAGAGCTTGCAATGTAGGGTTCCCAGATAAGCCTGCAAAGCTCTCTTGAGAAACCCAAATGGGTCATTAATGAAAGAAAACCAAGGAGTGTATTCTCATCTGTTTTCTGTATAAAAAGAACTTACAAAATAAGTTACTTCACAAAGAGGAAACCCACAACTCATGGCTCTTTCTCACTTCTCCCAACAGAGAAAGTGATGTGACAAGAAAACGGATGTTCTTTATAAAGACAAGAAGTGCTCTTTTACGTTTAAAAACTTATTTCTGAGACAGCAACAGTCAGAAAAACTATGCATTTAAAAGCATTTCTCTATTTTCCAGTACCTAGCAAACTAAACATGGCTGAATGGGTTTATGCTTCAAACAAAACTCTTTCTTAGTTAATCTGGCATAAACCAGCCGCTTTCAAAGTCTCAATAATAGCCTAGCAAGGAGCATAATTTCCTATCCAAGAGCAAAATTTATTTGCAATGCCCCTTTCTTTACGCAAGAAAAGTTAAGAATAGAAAAGAATATCACAGAAGACAATATGGCAGAGCTCACTGGTTTCTCTCCTCTGTCTTCCTCAGTCCTACCATGGAGAAAAGCCCAAGACAAATCCAGCTTCAGGAAGGCACAACACAGGCTAAAGTCTCTTCTCTCTGTATCTTGTGCATCAAATAAAGCTGCAGCATTCTGACACCTACTCAAATTGAGAGAAAGGGAGGAGTGGTAAACTGGCAGAGTGGGATGCCTAGGTTAGAAAGTTTAAGTATTAAAAAAGGGAAATGGTCACCCTCCTACTAATGATGAATTCCTACAATCAGATTAAGGCACCATAAAATGAGGCTGCTGACAAGAAGGTCACGTCCTCTCTATACCTCCTGCTTCAACTTCCCATTCCCACAGCTCTTCTCCTTTGTGCTTCCACGTGTGTCCATGTACCCATGTCCTGAACCAAGGTGAAGGACTGATTGCTTCGAACTGGCTCATTAAATAACGATTAATTTTAACCCAGATTATTTCCCTCCACCAGGTCACTGGGGAGCCATACAAACACAGTCTAGCAGGGCAAGCAGCGGGGGCACAGGGGAAAGCAGTGGGACGTGGAGGAAGGCAGGAAGGGACAGCTGTGCTCAGAGGAAGCACTTGTTTGTGCTGAATTAAAACTATCCCAGGAATGATGGCATAAAGCACGCCTAATAAATCCTTTTTATGTTGACAGAGCAGTGTCTCTGCTCTGTCAACATAAAAAGGAAGTTAACTATGCTCACAAAAAAAATTGACAATACAAAATTCAAGGGTGTCAGTAACTGGGAACTTCACCTCCAACTCCATGTTCACATAAGTGCATCAGCTTAATCAAAATAGGACTCCCATATCTGTAGATCAACTGTAGATTGCATGGGCTACAGACATAGTTTACAATAGAGAAACAGAGTTTAAACAAGTTTCGTGTTCTCTTTCTTACAAAAAGATAATGTATATTCTCAACTCATATGCTAATACAATGTTTGCAATGAAAGATCATAAAATATTAAAAAAAATCAGAATTTTACTGCTTTTTATTGTGCTTTATATAACATTAAAATATGCAGAGGGCACTTAATCAGTACACCTAATCATCTATTCATGTTCCTTCATTAACCGAACTCTATTGCAGCATTTCTGCTCTAGTTTGCCATTTCATCCATGCCTTTCCTAATGCTACCTTAAAAGCTTCTCAGTCCATTTCACTCTTCCTGGCTGTCAGCGACATTTCATGTGAAGTAGTATTCTCCCTTTTTTTCAGTACAAAACAGGCACTGTACAGACTGTCACCATAAAGATTCAGCAATATTGCTGTACTTATTTCTATTTAAAACTCAGCACCTGATAAATAAAGTAGATGGTCTTTATAATCTACAATTGTGTCCCTGGCCACCAGCCTATGGTTTGGTTTTGATCTGAAGGGCAGCACACAAGAGCAGATGAGTCAGGTTTCTTAGTGATTATTAAAATTTTATGTAACCATTACTATTTCTCATGATGCAAGATATAATTTAATAGTACATTATTTGGAGCTTTCAAAAGAATGTACACTGGATATTTCACACTATAATTAAAAAAATGTTCCCAGTGACAGGTTACCATTTTTTTTCAGCTAAATCTAAATGAAGACATCAGCAAAACAGTTAACAAAGAGATCAGGAGTAGCAAAACACAGATTGTCTGCATACTTAAAAGCTTTTCAAAGTACCTCTGTTGACATATTTCTTGTGTTTCCAGCAAAATATCCTTTCATTTCCACACACAAAAAAAAAAAAGAAAGCATCATGGCACATCAACTTGGCAAATGCACCATGCAGCCTGACTCAAAAACATGCATTAGTAAAAAGAAATTTCACAAGGAAATTGTGTGTCAAACACAAGAATAAATGCTCAGGTTGTAAAAATCTTCTTCCTGCAGTTTTCATAACTTCACCAGATAAGATCCTGCACAATCGCTCTGGCTTTGAAGTTTGCCCTGCATAGACCAAATCAATCTCTGTGAGGTCCCTTAGAAGCCAAAGCAATCTGTTATTCTCTCCTGCTCCATCAATCCAAGACACAATTTAATTCTGCTCCTCCAACCAGCTGCATCAGGCATGGAAGAGAAAGTCTATGGAGTTTCAGGGCAAACAGAAGCACTTGTCTAGTTGCATCCTGTGTTTAAACAAAGCCTCTCAAAATGACATATTTTCATGTTAGCCTTCCACCAAAACTTCCCCCCATCACATTACCCACAGTGCCAGGTCTCAATTGCTGAGGACCTGCTGTCAATATTACTGTATCTCAGCTGTCAATATTACTGCAGATAATGGTGACAGAACTTGGCCTTCAGCAATCCACATTTGTCAAAGATAAAATACAACGAAAATTTTAAAGCAGACAATCAATTAAGTGATTCATCTCACCTGTCACTACCAACCACCCATTATGTAGATGTAAATTCACATGCTCCCTCTCTGATGTCAGGAAAAACCCAATAAGATTAGATATTGGTTAGGTACTTAGTTTTCTTCAGTAGAGGTTCAGGAGCCTTCTTGTGAACTGCCCCCATAACCCAGCTGTAAGGATGCTCACCTCTGCCGTAGGAATTCTAACAAGCAATGGAATGAAAAGAATTATCTAATATTGCTGCAGCTACTTCAATGAACACAGATGAATACTAACAAGTACTCAGCAAATCAGCTGTGAATGATGCTGACAAATAGCTAAAAATGTCATTATAAAGTGCATATATTATTGAACAAGAAAATCCATTAAAATATTAATTCATTCAGAAACAATTTGCAATTAAAGAACCAATTTTATAGTTTTCAATAACTACAGTATATTTAATGTTTTGAGTACAAAAAGACAAAGTTAAAATTCAGTGCTTTGATTATGACTTATGAAAATACGTCACAGTAAATTGCACCAGTTTAGTTTACTATTTGAAAAATGACTATATTACTGGCAACTTTTTTCTTCTTTCTTTTTTAATAGTCTGCACACAAATAGTCCATGAATTGCTTTACAAGTGCACAAAGCGATGTTTTTTAATATCTCTATTATTTAACGTCCCAGCTCCCAGTGAGTGCCGCATTTACAACTGCCTGCACAAAAGGTAGGTCATGCAGTAATTTCCCAAATCTTAATTCTAGTAGTAAAGTACAGTTATTCCTTTTTGTTACCAGACATTGAAATTATTTCCTCTTTGTTTCTGATGAACTGATTTTCTGATTTCACAGAGAACAAGTGATCTACCAGAAAAAGTGTACATCAGTTTTATTAACAACATGGCGTGATCCAACCTTCAGCAAGTCATTCCTCTTCCCATGGAATAGGAATGACCATAACCACTCTCTTTAAGCACTTTGAGACCAAACGGTAAACATCAGCTATCAGCTAAGGGCTAGAAGCACACAGGCTTCTGCCACGTACCCAGGGTATCCCCACTCTCAGTTCAAATATCTACAGGACATTTAAAATGCAACAAATCTTGAGTAAAACTGCTGACTTCTGCTTTTCTTGTTTCTGAGATTTTCAGAGAGCAGGAGCAGTCTCCAACGTGGGTGAACAAGCTCTGGTTAAAGAAATTTGCATTACAGCCTTAACAGTTTGAGAATCTGCAGCGCTGTGGTTTGTATTGGCAGCACTCTGTTATGTGACCTCTTGGGAACAATATTAATTTCACTGACGGTAGCTCTTGGCACAAGCCAGTGCCAACCTACCAAGGACTGGAGAGTGGGAGTTCTTAACCACTTCCAGAAGAACAGCTGTAATTTACTTTTTGTAGAAAAAAACTATTAAAGCTTAACTATTTTATTTTTGTAAAGCAGTCAAGGCCTACTGTACGGAGAGCTAAAAAGTACTCGGTATGCAAAGGAAGAAAACCTTTTTCCTTGAATTTTTCCTTGAATTTTTCCTTGAATCACACAAGCAAATGCAGATCCAGGAACTCCTCAACTGCTCTCAGCAGAGCCTCAGCACTACTTGGAGCTCTGTACCAGCACCTTTAAACTGTCTGCAGAGTGGGATTGCACTAACTCTGATAACATCTTTTTTGTGCTTGCAAACCTTTAGTCTGGCCATTAAAGCAGGAACAAATGAAAATTCAAGTGCACTCCATTTCCAGAGGGAAGTTTGTTACCTCTGAGATGGGGAGGGACCTGAAAAACAAGGCAGTTCAAAAGTGTCTGTCAGTGTACCAGAAATCACTGCATGCCTATATATATATATATATGGTACTGCTTAGCACACAGAGTAACATGGGAAGTAGTGTGCATGAACCATTAAATACGGAATAGGATTAGAACCTGAAGAAGAGTCTAGCATATGTGAATGACCACTAAAAGCAGCTTAGGTAAATTTAGCTTTCACTAGACTGAGAAGTTATAGAATCAGAAAATATATATATACAAGACACAGATGAGTCTAGTAACTTTTTTTTTGACACAGTAAAACTGCTCAAGTGCCAAGTAGCTATCAGATATAAATTTTACTTAGTATGATAAAATCAAAACCAAATAATATAAATTACATTCTTTATCTCTTGAGATTTGCCAGATGGCATCAGGGAATTTTCTCATTTTTACCTCCAGTTGTGAAGTGTAGGGCTTTGGTCCAACAAGAGATTTTTGAAAATTTCATTAATTGAACTTGTCCATATTAAGGTCCTCTGCAATCATCATTAATTTTCAAGATGGCAGGGCCTTCAGAGGCAATCTCTGCACCTCTTCTCAGGCTTAGAATACATTCAGATGTTAAACCAAACTCAGTTTAAGCAAAAACCCACAAAATTTGACAAGATACTATTGCAAGATTAACACCGTCTAAGATGATAACCCAATCCAAATTCACAGAAAAAAGATGTATTAAACTGTGTTGCACTAAACCTTTCATGGAGAAAGCATATATGAAAAAACTCACTAACTAACTAAACAAACAAACAATTAATTCTTGCTTGTATTTGTTCCACATGAGTTTCTTGTCCCCCATGATGTCATTAATTTCTCTCCAGCAAAACTAGACCTGGAATTTAAAGCATAAAGTTCCTATCCCTTTGTTTAATTTCTTACACTCATTACGAAGACTTTTGGCAATTTAAAAGGCATATTTTTTCCCTTTACAAGAAAGATACTACTCCATAAACAGAAAAAAAAACCCTCATAATTTGAGAGTCAAAGGATTAGAAGATTTTTTCTACTTTTTACATCTGATTAAATTATCCAAATTAATTAACCTTTAATTGCATTGGCAACTATTATTTGAATTTTCATCCAAACAGAAGTCCCACCATATGATGTCTATATCCTAGTCCATCTTATTTTCATATTCAAAGGCATATGCAAAAGAAAAAAAAAGCTAAAAGTCTAAATTAGCATGTAAAATATGTGTACAGTGGAAAAAAGAAGTCCACAGTATTACAGCAGTGCTGGAATCTGAGGTGAGTTGTATGTTATGAAGTTGAACATATAACTGTAGGCAAGATGTGTCTCTTGACAAAGAGGTTGAACTCTCTAAGATTTCATCAAGATCTCTTACATCAGGTGCCGTATGGACAACTATTTCTCCAGAGGAACTCTTTGAGGGTTATGTCTCTCGCCAGGGAACAGGCTAGACATCCACCAGACGTGATCCAGAAAAATACGTATCAGAAGGTCATGCTAAGACTTTAACTGTAGCTTGCAGGCAAGAGAAACACTATTAAGCAGCCTTCCTACTCAACTTATTAAAACTTTTTTTTCTAAACAGACGTGTTTTGGCTCCAAAGTTGTGGATGACCTTTTTAAGGCTGTTTCAAAACATACATGAGGCAGTATTCACAGCCTGCACCTGCAGAATCTGAGATAACAACCCAGGAGAGTACCTCATCCCTCACTGAAGACAGCAGCAGTAGCACTATAACTGTTTTTAAAGAAATACTCATTAGAACACGTAAGACAGAAGCAGAAGGACACAATGTGAACATAAGTGTGCTTATCAGTTGTGTGAACTGGGGCATGCAAAAGAAAAGTAGAATAGCCTCTGCATTACTCAGAGCTGAAGTACAGCTGAGCATATCCTGAACAAAGGAGCCTCAAAGAGGCAGCAGAACAGTCCACTGACGCCACAGTACAATCGGAGAAAAGGACTCACACACCACTGCCTTTCTACAGGGTCACATTTCCACCACCTGAGGACAGCCAGGCCTGGCAGCCAGTGCTAGGACACAGTACACTACGAGGAGCTTCTGATTACCAGACTAAGGAGCAGCTCATGAATTCTGTGTGCTACCTGAAGCTGAATCCTGCTTGCCCTACCACACACACCCCTGTCCAAGGCTCTTCCAGGCTCCTCTTTTATGCATCCATGTAAAGCAACAACATAGAACTGAGCCACCATCTTCTGCTTCACCATATTGACTCTTTACCCCAAGACCCTTGAAGGAGTGCTTTGTCTCACCGGAATAAAAGGAGAGCAGTAAAGACTGACATTTTCTTCAGGTCTAGGAGCAAAGAGAATTAACTTTCTTATTCTTTAATATTCTGCATCACAGCCAATGCTTGTAACATCAATCACTTTAATATGCTCTTATCCTCCTTCCATTTGCCTACTGTATCCTGGTTACCAGCCTACTCAGATTTAAAAGTCATTAATAAATATCATTTTAAGTCAGCAAATGTTTTCTGGCCTACACAAAGAAGGAGGTGGGAAAGATGAGGAACTGCTGTCTTGTAAAGTTGCTTTAAGCAATATGCCCATGGAAAACGCTAATTTGTTAGAGAATTTAGGCTGAAATCAAGGAAGCAAAATTATCCAAAAGATTAATTTAAGAATAATTAATTTAATTATTCCCTACCACAGCAACTGATCTGTCAGAGACTAGCAGAGATGGTATACTTGTGTTTCTAAGAACATTAAGAAAAAGCAAATGTCAATGACATACTAACAGTCTGCTGGGACACTCAGTCTGTTCTCATCAGTTCACCAAAGAAGCCTGGGGGCAGCCTGGATGCCCTTTCAAAGTAGGTAGTATCTGTTCAGACTCTTTCAACCCCTTCACCACGACAATTTCAAAAACCTGTCCAGCTTGGTGGCTCATTCTGCAGCAAGGACACCCAAGCCATGGGTTAAACTCTGGCATTAGAGCAGACTGATGGCAAATCATCACTTCCTGTAAGAGACCTTCATTTTGAGACAAACTTTCTTCAAGAACCAGTTGATTCTCACCCCAATCACCTTGCTCACTGCTCCATCCTTTCCCACACCAGCTTTTTAGAGATGACTTTAAACCAGTCCTTGTCTCAGTAGAACCACCACCACAAACCACAAGGGCTTCACCAACTTCATCCAAACCAGCCTAAGCCTATAGGATAACTACCTATTTGGTCACTTCTCAAGCACTAAAAAAACTGTAGCAAAATTAAGTGAAGTTTACAAACTTTTTGGTATGTAGATACACACAGAGACTTCTTAAAAAAAGCAAAGCTTCCAAAAAATATTAAGACAAGTTTTTTTACCTCTATCTAATCTATTTGCTGCTTTTTCTCTATGCAGTGCTACAATGTCTATTGTGTACACTGGACACACCACCAGGAGTTAACTGAAGATCCATCTAGGATCCACCTACCATCCATCTAGGATGGATAGTATTCCTGGTCAGTAAACCCTCACCTTGGAATTCACCTCCCTGCTCCCTCCATCAGGATATGATCAAAAGATCAGATGGGATGAACGACAAAGGAATGTGAATGGGAACACTCTGGGGTTTGGAAGATTACATGGGAGGTTTGTTTGCATGTTTTTAGCATGCCTCATGCTTGTTGATGTTTTTAACCTCTCTACTTGTGCCAAGAGATAACAATGACTAACTTAAGAGGGGAAAAGTCATGGTGTAAAGAAGCAAGCACACACATACTGAAACTGAAGTTGGCTCTGGCTGAAAATAAGATGACTCACAGACCCTCAGCATTTAGCTTTATTTCTAAAAGTCAGATAACACCAAGAACTGCTAAAGCAAGGGATGAAGACTCTGTCTGTTTCGTTGCTTAACTCATATAAAAAAAATTTAAAATCGGGTTGCCAGTTTTGGAAGTTTCACAAAATTTACCATTAGCTCTTCAGTGACATGAGACAGTTTTTAACTCAGGTTTATAAAAAGAAATTATTCTCTCTGGATAGCTTCTTTGGAATTATTTTTATTTACAGAATGGACAAATGTAATGTTTCCTTATCCACTCCCGTCATCCTGTCATAGATTTTCCTGGAACATCTTTTACTGTTAATAAATAACTGAAGTAGGTACTTTTCTGAAGCCATAACAAATGGATTCTCAAATAGTGTAAGTTTGCATCATTTTTAATAAGACCACAACTTTGATTTAATACCAGGATTGCTCTCTTAGCTACACTTTCTGCTTAAATGCAAAAGACCACTCACTACAGCGACATTTTGTGTCTCTGTTTTTAATGAAAATTTTTACAAGAATAGAAAACAGCTGCCTGCAATGCAACATTCTTCAAAAATCTTTGGTGGTTTACCTGCTAGATAGTTTTGTTCCTAATAGCAGTTTTGCCATAAAGTTGCGAAAGCAAAAAAAAAAAAAAATTAAAAGAACAAAACACACACTTTCCCTCTCTTTCTTCTTTGATGTATTGGACAGACAGCTACTTCTTAACTACTTATTACCTACTCCACTAAAGCTTTTAAAGAAAATACTGAGAGTAGCAGAGAAAAGAGAGAATCTCTGAGCAGAGCTCTGCAAGAGTATTTGAAAAAATTGTTGGTTACTATTCTGTGGAGTCTTCCAAATACTTGTCCACTCACCAAACAAGAGCTTCACTGGTCATGAATATTCTTACATTCCTTAGAAGAACAGGAAAGCCTTTGACACAGTGTGTTGTAACAAGGTCAAGACTGATGTGGTATTAGTTGGTTTTCTTGCATGTTCAGAGACCACCTATACAGTAATACTCTACAGTTGTACCTCCAACTTCAACAAGGACAATATGGATTAACCCTAACATGCAAAACTCAAAGGAAGCTAAAGCAGTCCTTCACGTGCAGACAGAACATTTTAGTTGACCAAGGAATAGCCAAGAAGAGGATTAAATAGGTTGTTTTCACTGAGAAAAGGAAAATGCAAAGATGCTGCAATATTGTATCCTGGGCTGAATGCTGTTTAATGAAATGCATTTGTGATGTCAGTATCAAGATAAGCAAATTTTGCATACACAATTTTGGTTAGTCACAATCAGAAGTCCATAAACAACTTCATTTGTTTAGTCAAGGTAGGCAAGTAAACAACTCCACCTTAAATTATGTTTATCCACATCAAATCCTATGTAATGCCCATGCAAGGAAAACAATTATGACAATTTATATGCCTTTTAATTAACTTATTAACTTAAAGAAAGCAACCTGAATGGCTGGGAAGACATTTAAGTGAAGAACTAATCAGTGCCACCAGGAGTATAAAAAAAGATAGCAAATTGTTAGGATGAAAATCTACGTGATGGAGAGAGAGAGGAAATTTCATGATTTATAGAAAACAGCAGTGCACTCTCATCTAGAATATTACACTCAGCACAAGCCATCACAAGCTCAAAGGGACACTGCAGAACCAGATGGAGTTCAAAACTAGGTAGCATGGAAAGAGTCATCTAGACACTGGGATTGCTTGCTTTAAAAACAGCTGTAAAAAAGAATAAAAAGCTAACAGTACAGAAAGTTTTCTGACCCATAGGAACAGCAGAAGGGTGACTGAAATTTAAGGTAGGATATTCAAACTGATATAAAATAAATGCTTTCATTAACAACAGAATAAAACAAAACTTTCTTTTCATTCCCACATAAAGTCATTATCACCAAATATCACCATTTATAAATTTGTGTTCCAAGGTGACTCTGAAAGCAAAATACTATCCAGATTCATTAAAAGACTGGATTTGTACACACGCAACACGAAAAGCCATAACTAGAATGGTTAATGTTAACAACCTCCAGACTTGTTTAATAGTCAGCTTCCCCTAAATATTTGAAATCAGAAAAAAAAAAAGCAGGGGCAGACTACACAACATTTTCCCACACACTCTTTTGAAAGCACAAGAAACTATATTTGTGGCTACGACTGTTAGATTAACCTTAAAATTTATGTATATAGGACTAGATGAACTACCATCTCAACCCATTACAACATGTTTTTATCTACACTAACTTCCTCTGAAATAATTGGTTTTTTGTTTTATTTTAATAAAATCTCTACCAGAATAAGTAAATATTTATTGCCACATGAAATTGCAAATGATCAACTTAAAAATGAAACTATTTAAGCAGGCCTTCAGAAAAATTCTCAGTTTATGCATACACCGTATAAACTTAGGACAGGCATCTTAACAGAAAAAAAAACAAGAGACATCACTCCTGCTATTCAGCTTAGAGACTCACCAATATTAATGCATGTCCTGGCAACCTAAGAGACCTATTGATTTGCAGCCATTCATTCGCGTGCAGTGAAAGCCATAATTAGATAAATAGCTTTGGTAAAACTAATCTGAAACTCATTTGTTTCGGGACTGTCTGTTTAATGAGATAAAACAAGAAATTAAATATCTGCTGAATGTTCCTCTTTGCATCCTTCAACACAATAGTAAAAATAAAAATGAAGAGGTATTAATTTAACTACCATCATTATTTTTTGCATTTTATGTATTTTGTTGCAGCAATTGCTGTCAAAGACAATTACAAAGACACTATGAATTACCGTGCTTTAATAGGCTGAGCAGTTTTATCAATCTCTTATATGCATGTGGATACTGAGGAATAACAAGTTGGCCTAGTATAATTTTTAAGATGGTATGAATGGTGTAAGTTTTGGAAGAAACAAAATTCCAACTTTGAACATGATTACGCCATTCTTTGTGAATGGAAATTAAATTCTGTTTAAGTTTTCAAAAGTCTCTATAACTGTTAAATCCAACAGGTTTATTAAATTTTGTTTGTTAACTAATTTCTTTCCAACAACAAAATGCAAAGAAGACTACTTTAAAGTATTCCCACTCACAAATCAGTGCTAGCATTGACAGATGTTACAGTTTATCCTGCTCAATCCAAAACACACTTAAACTTGGGATAGGTTGTGTTCTCCCCTTTCTTCTTTGGCAGCTAACTACTAGATTCTGCTCTGCTCTCTTTAGGGGTTGCATCTCCCATGAGTCTGGCCTTCCTTATCAAACACCACACAACTTGGTTTGTCCTGCAATACAGATTCAGCAGCAGACTCGCAGCCCACACCCCCAGATTGGCTTTCACTGCCAAGAGGCTTCAGGCACTGCAGAAATGACAAACCACAACAAAGCACTGGATTGTACATGAGCTGGGACCCAGAGCAGACCTAAGGGGTACTTTTAGCTCATTCCTTCAGGCATCCAATAAACCACAGCTTTGTGACTTTCACAGCTAACCATGCGTGTGCATTGTTTTTCTCCCCTTCTCTCCATATTTTAAAGATCAATTGGTGTATCATTGAAGTGCATTTGCCTATAGGATTTTTGGTTTAGGGTTTGGGGTTTTTCTTTTGGTGTTTTGGGGGTTTTTTTAAGTTTTTTTCAACTCAAAATGCAGTATTTGTCCTCAATACAGACCTACAAACTACATACTGTCTAATTCATCATGAAGGGTATGGTTTGACATACATTTCTCCTGCCAGTAGTATCATTTCAAACAACCTCTACTCCTTTCTTGGTACTGCTTGTTCCACAGTCAGAGTGCTGATGCTGACACAGGACCTGCAGAGAGGCTCAGAAGGGGCAGCCACAGAAGCAGCTACCAATAGATCACAATAAAACACACACATATAAAACCCACTCCATAATTAAACAAGACTGCCAGAGAGGCTCTGAACTGTTTCTTTCCTTACTGCTCTAACTCATGCAGCATATGTATGTCTCAGTCACATAAAGACTTAGGTATGAGGTTCAGGAAGCAAGGAAAGAAAGGCAACCTCCTTACCAACAAGGAAAAAAAAAAATAAAATTGCATTCCTCACAATCAATCTTTTAAAAAAGGAAAACCAGAAATTATTTGTCATTTTAAGCTTTAATGGGTTAATTCAGTTCTAAATCTGAAGGCAAAAGATCTTTACTGATGCTATGAATACAGCTCTACTGGTATTTATAGTGACTGAAGGGGTTTTTTTCTCCTTCAATCAGCAGAATATTTTCTTTTTGCACTATAATAAAATATATTGACTTTTAATCAGTTAGCCTGCTGTGTCTCTCCAGGAAAATATATTGTGAAAAAGGAAATGATCAGAGAAAATTGTATGCCACAGAATTTAAATTATTAAATTAATAATTGACCCTAGCTTAATACAATGGCAATAAGAAGATTGTTTTAAAAGGTCAGACTAACCCAAGCCAAGCCGTAAGTTAACTGAGATGAAAGACATAGTGACACCTATGAATAGCTACTACCTAGAATTTGAAAATATTCAGATCCTGTTTCCATGGCTTTTAACTTTAGAGCCTCAATTACAAGTTACATAGCATAAATAGAAAGAATAAGGACCTTCCTTTCCTATATGTGAAATGTTACTTTGATTGTTATATAATTAGCATAAATCTGTTTTATTACAATGGTTTCTGCAAGTTAGGCTGAAAAGATGGCATATTCTGCTTTCCTTTTTTTTCTTCTGCCTTTTGAAAAGCTATCACTGCCTATTTTCAGCATTTTCATCAGCATAAAAATGCACAGCTTGTTTTGCAATTTCCTCATGGTGCAAATGGAATTCAAACCACTAGGGACATATGAGTAACAACAGCTGAATACAAATCTTAATAGAGTTTGTCATAATTGTACAGTACAGTGTTGTTCATTCATCCTGGCAGCTGGGAAATCTAGCGTGAATTAACCAATAATACAGGTTTGCAACCAAGCAAATTAAAGTATACAATTCCACAAAGTAAATTTTGTTTGTTTGCCCTTAAATATATAACTAAAGAGACAACTGGCTCACAATTAAACCAAGACTTTCAATAAGATGTAACATCAGCAGAAGTTTTGCATATATGGAAATACATTCCTTTTAATTCCAGTGGAGTTGATCTTATTTCCTACCTAGATTTCTTTGATAGGTTTCCAACCCACACACTGCAACACCGCATCTGAGGATCTGCAGACCACATTCCTTAGAAACAGCAGCAAAACCAAAAGTAAAAATAGAGACATCTTTGTCCAACTAGAATTACAAAAAACATATAGAGCTGATCAATACTTTCTTTTGGAGTCCTTAACTGAAGGCACTACTACCAACACCAGACAAGAAGCACTTAAAGACTGAGCACAGCAAAATTAACTCAAGGTATTTTCAGCTTGAGCTTAGTTTGGAGTGTGGGAAAAGGGTGGTCAAGTCTGTGGTTTATGATATACAACTGTGGGTCAAAGAGGGACTTACCAGGATATGTTCTGGACAAAAACAGAGAAAGGAAAGAGAACTTCTCCCCTAGTTTAACGCAAGTTCCTGCATTTTTTTATATGTCAACTTTATGCAGTTTCCATGAACACAAGCCACATGATGGCACCTATTTCCCATGCATTGGCAGTGGCACCAGCTAGTAGTGCTGCATCTAGACCTTCCCAGGATGCTAGAAAGCAATTGAGATGTCAGTCCAGGCATTGGCAGCTTCACTCTCAGTGCCAGTGCAAGACCACAGGCAGTGGGCATCATCCTGGCAGTCAGACATGTTCTCAACCTCAGGAAGAAAAATAACTTGGCATTCTGCAAAACTTACTAGGTTACTTCATCGGGCAGAAGTGTGAATTTGCCTTCCATTTCATTCAACTGTAATTAATCAAACCTAGGCATAATTTTTCAGATGTCATAACACATGTGCTAATTAAGAAGTATTCTCAATTTAGTAATTCGCTGAACACTGACTATGAACCAAATTATTATGCAAATAAACACAAGAGACACTGAAATTCCCCACCAGCTACCATGGTCACTGTTGCTAAAGCTGTTTTACTTGTTACTCAATATTTTATGTGTCACCAGTCACAGACCTGACAATTTTAAGGAGATTATATGTGATACATGAAAGGCAATTATCTTAATTGAATACATTTAGCAGGAATACATAATAACCCTGATTACAATAGGAAGAAAGCAAGACTACTTACCATAACGATTTTTAATCACATAATAACTGCCAAAGTGATGGGGGTATTAAGTTACTGAGTAGAACCTCTATGACAGACTTGAAATCAAAATGTCACCAATATCAATCAACCAACTTTGATAATACTTCTGACAGTAAAACTTCCAATCCACTGAACCAATCCAGCACTTTCGTGTACTGATTTCAGTCAGTAGAGCATCTACACACAACACTGCATCTTTCTAATGCAGAAGAAATGTCAAAATTAAAGCCTCTATAGTACATATAAATATAAGTACCAGAGAAATTGTCCTCCTGATTTTTTCCCCCTCTTCTCATTAACAACTCTGGTCAAAAGAGTATAAAGGTGTTAATGAAAGATGTTGATGGCATAAAATCTCAGGTATTGTCAAAACCAACGTAAACGGAACAACATACAGGAAGATTACATGACTTCAAGAAATGGAATATTAGGGAAAGAATGCAATTCAGCAGCATGAAATACAAGGTCACTTGGACATTATGATGGTGAGAAGCTGCCAACAAGGATATGGACTGCCATAAATGTCAGTCATTTGTGAGAAGATTGCCTGGGTACCAGGCAGATCTATAGGCTTGGTTCAATCAAAACCTAACTGTCAAGCACCACTACAATGTAACCATGGAAAGAAGGACTGGAAATTCTGAGTATTTCCAGCAGACAATTTCTAACATCCTGGCAAAACCTCACCAACAACACTATGGTTTCCCCAATTGCCAAACAAATTGATTAGAGAATAGCTACTTGAATGACATAAGCAATTGAAAGCTTGTAACAAGAGATGAAGAAAAGCTTGGCAGAATGTAAGTTGAGAGGGTTGGATACTTCATTTAATTAAAACAGATTGCATATAGTTTGATTTTTTCCCCTGCCAAAGGAGAGTTGTCTCCAACAGCATGACATCTATCATATATTCTGGCACTAGCAGTTATCTCTAATACGCTCCAACCCTTCAGCTATTTTCAGCTCAGGAACCTTCTGTGCCTGATGAGGATTATGTATGCTCAAAACATTTCACTTCCATGAACTCCTCCATTCTTACCCCGAACTCGCAAAGACTTTCAGCAGACATATCCTAACTCCTTTGTCTTATTTTCGATCTGTAACCTCACAGTCAGTTTACATTCTGACATACACATACTGCAAAGTAGTTGCTCAAAAGAGAGCTAAGGTGAAGACAGTCTGAGAACACATGCATGGCTAAAGACCTCTAGGAACTTCACAAAAGTAATTGCAGAGTCTGATATGGTATCTCTTCAACTTCCATCAAGCCAAAAGATACATCCAATGATGAAGGTTTGTACAGACCAGCAAGGTCTCTCACAATATCAGACTAATGGAGTTTGACACCATGACATCCAAAAGCTTTTCTAGATCCACTACTGTGCAATATAAGTGCAATATATTGATGCTCACATATAACAGTATTTATCTGTGTGGAAATATGAACCCAGATAGCATAAGAGGTGATTAAAAACGTGTGTATCTGCATGTGTGCGAGGCAACTTGTCCTCCTTCTGAGCCCTTCCATGCTCTCTCAGGAGCAGCAGTAGCTCCATTAAGAGCACAACTGAGTGTCGTGAAAAGGATTTTTGGCATGATGGAGTGACTGCTACACTGACATGCCTGCAGGACCTCACTGTCAGTGCTTCCAGAGGCAGGGACTGTATTTCGTCACTAATTACAAGAAAAAAGGGAGGAGAAGAAGATATCTTTAGCAGGAACCAGGAAGAGCAGCAAAGACAATTCATAAGCAAAGTACTCACGCTTACTACACATAAGTCAAGGAGGTAAACTGGGAAACAGAAGGATCTTTCCAAAGATTTTGAGAAAGGAACAGTCCCACAGGGCACAATGACTCACTACAACAGATCCCTCTTCTGCCCCTGCACAAGTTCTGACACACACTCAACTCCCACAGCAAAAGACTGGGTCCTTTTCTGCTATTTATCCAGCAGAAATAAAGAACATCCAAGCAGAGGATGATGAGTAAAACCTACACCTCCCAGTTCACTGTGCAAATGCAGTCTAATCACAGGTGCAGTCTTGGGTATCTGTGCCATGCCTGCTCTAAGACTGAATGTAAGAGAAAAACACCAAGAACAAGGCAAATGTACAGGCCAAAGTTCAGAAGCTTTAAAGAAAAACATTTGGCTTTCCTGGCCAAGGAACTGGAGGTTAGTTTTATCCAAATGACTGAAGCAGTGGAATATATTGGTATTTACCTGTAGGCAGCACAGAAACAACCAAGCAGGATGGTTATTACAGCTTTTTCTACAAGATGTTTTTCCACCTCCAAGTTCTTCACATGTATTAGAATTGGATGTATCCCAACATAGAAAGCCAAAAATATCTACTTGGTCTACAGTTTTTAGGTCACTGAACTAAGAGAGAAATCTTATTTTGTTACTATTATCCCTATCATCTACTGTCAGATGGTCTAATGCTGAGGGCCAAGGACTGAGAGGTCAAAACAGACTGAAAAATTTATTCCACCCCATCCTGCTTTGTAAAATGTAATCAATTCTTTTAGTGTATACTACCCTCTACTACTCAATGCTTTCCTTCCCCCTGGAGCACAGGAAGTATTTGAACAGCACGCAATGAAGTACATCCTTAAAACAATTATAGTACCCTTAACACTTCCATTGTATTTTATTATCCATAGTCCCCAGGCATGCACACATGTAGACTATCTGTGCTTTATAGATGTGGAAGCAAACTGCACTGCAGGCAGTCCCTGAGCAAGTCAGAATCAGCAGCAGACCCCCTGTTCAGGGGTCATAATATTTTTCTAGGAAATTAAACAAGCCAGAATTTGAGCTGGTCAGCATTTACTTGAAAATGGCTCACCTAAGTGAGCAACACTCCTGATGAAACCAGCTGGACAAGTAAGACTCTCAGCTTGGTGTTTGAACAAGAAAAAAGTACAAAGGAAAAGTCATTGGAGAGGAAGATCAGACTAAGTTTTTTTCATAAGCAAACAAAACCCTCTGAAAATTAACTTTGGATTAACTTGAAATATTTTGTTGAGGTGGGAAAACAGGAAACTTTGTTTCATATTTGTGTTACTCAACTTTTCTCTAACCTTATTTTAAGACTTTCTAGAGTCATGTTTAAAAGGAAAAGTATAAAAAATGCTGCATTTTATTGTTCTAACATATTTCTTTCCTCTCTCAAATACTGTCATTTTCAGGGTTTAAGTTATTCTTCATTTCACATAGAAATACATGAAAAGTATCATCTTACAAGTCCATTTCTGGGGGGAAAAGGCAGATGGGAATCAACACAGGGTACTACTACCAGAAACAAACTATTCCCTGGAGAATCGCACATGTGGGAGAGAGCCTCTATACACTCCAGGTGCCCACTTTGTCTCCAAAGGGAACAAGTAAATTGTCAACTCTTAGTATGACCTGGACCTCAGAACACCCCACTAGGCACTCACAGGAGAGTCTCTGCAAACACGGAGATAGCAGAGCACAGCATTCCCATTCTCCTCACAGGACCAAGACACTGGTCTGAAGGTCTTGCAGCATTGCCCACTGATCCATGAACATTGTGTTGGAAAGGTCCTTAAAGATCATCTAGTTCTAAACCCCCTGCATTCAGCAGGGACACGTTCCACTAGACCAGGTTGCTCAAAGCCCCATTCAACCTGGCCTTGAACAATTCCAGGGATGGGATATACACAGCTTCTCCGGGCAATCTGTTTCAGTGCCTCACTACCATCACAGTAAAGAATTTCTTCCTAACAGAAGACGGACTGAGATGACTCCAAACTGCCTTACAAACTCACAATTCTCTCTCCAGTCTTCTTCCTACCAGGACAGACAGTTAAATAAAACTTTACAAGATGACCTGCAGAGTACTGGGAAACACCACCACTAAATCTGTCATACTCTGTTTGCTGGTCTGTAACACAGAACATCAGCAAAGACTGTCAGAGCCTCAGCTGGGACCGTGTGAAACAAGAGGGGACCAGGGCTTCAGCAAGCACAGCTGAGGAGCTGCATGACCCAGGAACTACCCAGGCTTCTCATCAGGGTGTCAATTCACCCACAGCAAATATTTACAGAGTAACTGTTGTACTGCTCACTTGTCAAATGCTTTCAGTGGTGGTGAGGGATAACCATGAGAGTAAACTTGAGGCTGCGCTGTTTGATGTCTCCCCGAAGAGTCATGAATTTGTTTTGCTGAACTAGTGTTTCAGACCTGCCTGCAAATGAACACTGTTACTAGCAGTGGTTCTGCACTGCTTCTTTTCCCTTCGCTATACCCTTACTCCACTTCTTCGGTAGTATGATTTTAAAATGGAACAAACTGCACACAATTCAGAAAAGGACTCATCTTTTTGGAAGATATCTGCCACAAACATCCTCTTAGGGCAGAGCAAGACTTCACTACTTAAAACTGACTGGATCCACTTAGGTCTGTGTTCATATGGACAAACTGTTAGCGGATTACTAATTTATCTGAGCAATAAAAATCATTAGGCATCTTCATACAGACTAGTCTTTATTCTGCGGGTTGAATGTGCTTGAGGAAAGAAATTAATCCTCCTTGCATGTATACCTTCTCATAAAAAAGCTTTCACCCAGGAAGTTTGGTTTGAAATTCACACCCTACTACATTTCACAACAACTTCCCTATGCAGAGAAAACATTTATTTACACGGGCAAAGTACTGCGAAGTTAATGAGGGTACAAACACACACCATACTGACTTCCCCCCCACTAACTCGCTGCACAGGTATTTATTTATTTATTTATCAGCGCACCAAAACCACACAGCAGCTTGCTTGATTTCCCATATAGACAAACCCAATCCCATGCAGGTAAACCCACCCCCACATTTCCATTGCTCAGGCAGTGGGTTGCAGTCCAGTATTGGCCTGCAGGTAAGGTTTGACCTGATCGACTGTCATTGACCTGATGGCAATGCCACCCCCCTTCCCCGACATGCCTCCAGTCACAAGTGGGAGAGTTCAGAGCCGTGAGTGGCCTCTTCCCACCGCAGCTCCCAGCCACGGCAATGTCAGGCTGTACTTCACGGGAGAGCACTGCCTGACCTGTGAAACCGCACCACCAGCCTTTTGAGAAATGGGTGGACGCGAGTGACATTTGGCTAGAGATCTCCGCGATGCCCACCTGACCCCACGGCCACGGTCTCTGGAGGCACGCCAGGCTGGGGCTGGGGACCGGGTGTGTCCACCCCAGCTTCACACGCTCCAGGTCACGCTGGAGTTCGCCACTGTAACACGTGTGTGCACCGGTGTCCGGGCATAGCTGCGCTGTACCTCCTGTCAGGGAGAGCAGGCATCGCCCCGCAGGAGGGGAAAAGGAGGGAAGGGAACGGAAGAGCCACACGAGGAACCAAGAGATGGGACAGGGACGCGCGCCCACCCTTCCTGGTATTATCTTTTTTTACCAGAGCTCGCAGCGGTGGGCCGAGCCGGGGCCGCCCGCGGGCATCGTCTCCCGGGGACTGCCGAGGTGCCACCCCACCGCCGCCCGGGCATCCTCCTTCCCTCTCTCCCTCGTTCAGTCCCTGCCCGCCGGCCGCCCTCCGCGGAAGGCTAACGCCGAGGGTCCGCGGCCTCCGCGCACAGC
>WEIV01023034.1:138855-159768 GCA_013390005.1 Calyptomena viridis
TAACTTTAGATTGATAGGGAAAGGACTAGAAGAAGGGGGGAGCTGGGATACAAATATGGAATAAGGGAGGAGGGGTCCGAGGAGGGGATACAACTGAGGGCAGGGATAACATTGTCAGGAGTAACCAAATGGGAAGGGGAGAGGGGAGACTAGAACAGTCTATTTACAGAGAGTATATATGAAAGTTAACAAAACTATATATCAAACCCTTATAAATGTATAAACCCATAAAAGCACCGTCACATTCTCCCACAGGCTGGCTATGGAATTCCCCATGGGAAGGTATGCTTTTCTCAGATGAATGCCTCCTGGTGTTCCCTCAGCTCTCTGATGTACTCATATCATGGCTGAAGGTCACACAGGGATTTTGCCATGAGATAGTTCATGGACAAGCACCAATTTGCCCAGCTTTGGAGAATTCCTTTTACTCAGCTCTCTTGCTTCTCCCCAGCCACTTTGTTGCCTGCATGAGTTCCTCCCACTAACCATGGGGATACATGAATCCTACCTTGTTTTCCCAAGTCCTCCCTCCTGTACAGTATCCTCTATAACCTAGGAGGCACCTCTACAGTTTCTCACCCTTGTGCAGACATCTGAGGGTTGAAAGAATGTCTTCATTCTTTTCTTAAGTTGTTGACATTCACAAAGCACAGGCAAGACTAACTCAGATCAATGCAGCTTACAAGGGTGCGTGCTCACAGACATATTAGCACCAGCCTTCAAAGAAACCCCCTCAAGCCCAAAAACAGTGAAAAAGGAGGCTTCAAAGGATACATCTACCCCCTTCACAACATAATGTCCCATGCTCGCTGCAAACAATAGTAACAGAAAAATCTGCCCTAACAAGACTCAAGGAAGACATTGAAGTAGGCTCAGCTGGATTTCCTAGGAAGAGCAGACTCCTCCAACATGGAAGGCGTATTTTTTTTCTAAATGGTAGCTATATTTAATAATACAAAAGCTGCAGTTCCATAATCCAAATATTTGCTTTTATCTCTGTGCAGGCAAGTATGGCTCTGTTTAGTCACATCTAGCCTTACTGTATGCTCCTAGTGTGGAATCCTTCCCTACATGTTTTCGTGCATTTTGTATATCCATGCTACCTATAACACACACTTCATTGTATTATTTTGGGTGTAAACTCCAGTTATAGACTGATGGGTAAAGCAGGAAAAAGCCATAATTCCCTTATATTTTAGCCAAGGAGCATATTCCAGTGTCTCTGTTGTAGTTCTATTTTTACCTGGCATCAGATATGAGATATAACTTGTGTTTAAAATAATTTTGCATCATTGCTTCTTGAAGCTGCCAGTGAGTTTATTAAAACTGAAAAGGTAGTACCCCATATTCTTTTATGTATGTTTTTTTTTTCTCTTCCACATCCTTTTGTCTGAACCAAAAGTCATTGAATCTGAACAGCTCTTTAAAGACAAATTCAAGGAAAATTTGCATTAGAAGTTGGAGTTGGTTTTGGCTTTTTAGTTTTGAGTGTTTTGGGGGTTTTGGTTGAGAACTAGATGTTCGGCTATGATAAAAATATTTTCAACACAATGTTGCAGTATGCCAACATTTCCTCCTGTGCTGTCTTTGTACATTCTGTATCATATTTTATTTCAGCCTCTTTCTCTGTGTTCAGAAGCAATTGGTAACATGTATCAATGCTGGATGTTTTTGTGAAGACTTGTACTGAAGCACAGAGCTAAGATCAAAGTTCATTTACACTATTGAGGTGTTACTGAGATTAAGTAATTGGCTAGCTACTGATAATTTTTGGAGAATTTTGTAATGAGAGAAAAGATGTTTTATCTCATTTTCTCAACCTGTGTTTATTTGAAATATTACAATAAGACACAAGAAAAGCTGTTAGAAATGGCACTGAATATCTTGAATTACAATTTGATCTTGTCTACATAGTTTCTGCCCAGTCACTGAATTCACAACAAAGAATTGCCACATAATGTTGGGAAGCTACATGCCATAGCTGCTTCCTGCAGTCATCCTTCATTCTCATCTCCTCATGCTGATCTACCCCAAACTCTGACTGCACAGCTGAGTAATGACAAGTAATGACTCGTATATATAGGCAGAGATGGGTAGCTCTCCCATACATCTTTTGATTTCCATATCTACCGGAGTAAGGACTCGCTATCTGGAATGGCCTTTCCTATAATCTTGTTCAGTAAAACATCTTTAACTCTGTCCCAACATCAAAAGACAGCAAAAAGATATCTTTTAATCTACAGTGACTGGCAGATGGCCATTTTCCAATATTTTACTTTTCCTGAGTGTAGTTTATCAATGCTGCACTGATGCCATTCTCTCTTTGACACTAGCAGATTCAGTTTGCACAGTGGGCTTTTTTTTTTTTCAAACAGAAATCATATTTCATTGTCTCTGCAATCATTATTTATTCTTATTTCACAATTGCTGCTTTATTAAGCAAAGTATTTAGAAAGTTCCTCCCAAAACCTTTAAACTGAGTGCTTTTCAAAAATGAAATGCTAACAGAACAATTTCTCTCCCTTCCATCACTAGTGGAATGTTAATTATCAGGGCTGTTTTTCTCATTTTTTTCAGTCTTCTCCCTTCAAATCTATATGTGATAGTTAGACACCATACTGATGTGGGTGGCAGGAGAACCAGAATAGAATGAAGAAATATTAAACCAGCACATTGCCTGTCCTAGTGAAAGTACACATGAGAAGGAGCTGTGTTGGGAAAGGTATGAGAAAGGAGAAGCCAAGAAATGAGAGAATTTTTATAGTTTAGTTTGGATTGTCTTGCAAATACCTGCTCCTGAGTTTGTACTCTGTGTTCCTGACTACATAATTTCACATGGTCACATTAGAAGGTGAGAACAGCAGAACAACACCAATACAGACACTGTGTCAAGTCAGCCATGGGAAAAGGTTCACATATTTAAAATTATTGCTTCATTACATGCAGGCAACTGAATATTGCAGCACTGGCACTCACAGAGTTATGCTGATGCTTTAAGTGGCTGCTTAGCTTTAACTATAGGCAGACATGGCAGGAATAACCATGAAAATGAAATCTTGGTTGCAGTGGTGCTTGGAGAGCAAGTGTTCCTGCAGCAATCACCAGCTCTTTAAAGTCACCACTAGAAAGATTACACCCTTCCAAAAAATCTGGAGCCAAGAAGCCAGTAGGATACTTTTCAATGCAAACATGGACATGGAAACACAGGCTTTTCCTCCACACAATTCATTCCTAGTGGACAGTCAAGCATCACTCTGGGAGGAAGGTGTTTGAGAGGGAGATGAGTTAGCTCAAATCTGAAGGTCCACAAAGCCAAACAACTAACCTAGTATCAACACTTGGTACATATGCTGCTGTGTACTGCCTTGCAAAACAGCCTCCTCACTTTATGTGCACAGCTTTTACTATCTCCTTTTTCATACTACCTAGTAAATAGCCACCATGGCGTTTGGTGTTTATTACAGCTTTTGAGAAACTGAATCCTCACAAAATTGAGCACAAATCCTCTGAAAAAGTAGAACTTTGCCCAGGGAGAAAATTTCCTGGCCATCTCTGTGGCACCCTCCGGGCCCTACTGGAGGGACAGGGAGATCCATAGCACCACAGAGCAACTTGTCACATCAGTATGAGTTCAGATAATGCTTAAAGGAACTCTATGAAGAGCTTAATCTGTGAATGTACATTGAAGAGGTGTACTGCAATAAACATATGTATTACATACAGTAAACAATGTGGTGGGATTTCTTTAACAGATGTACAGCACTGACACAAAAAAACAGTGGAGGTTTCGGGTATATATTCTGTCTCACCTCAAGTGTATGGCTTACTCTCAATGTTGAAAAGGCATCGTTATCCCCAATGCTGTGTTTCTAAACAATTTTTCAAGAACACATAGCTGTCACATTGCCAAGGTTCACATTTCATACAATCACAGAACCACTGAGTCTAGAAGGGATCATGGGAGCCACTTAGACAGACAGTCTCCTGATGAAGTTACTTGTGGCTTTGCCCAGTTGGGTCTACAGCTTCTCTGGGCAACCTCTTTAAGTTATTATAGCCTTTTTAAGATTTTGTCTTGGTGGTTTGTTTTGGCTTTTTTGGTTCTTTAGGGTTTTTTTAATTACTGGCAAAAAAAAAGATTTTTTGATTCTGGGCAAGGGGAAATATTTTTTCCTCCTGATTTGCTGAGATGATTTCAATAGATTTGGCAAGTGTCATACAGTCAGGAGGAAATTCCAACAGCAGTTGCATAAATCCCTGAATACAGGCATATTTAGAAAGGGAATGCTGATGCCGAGCCACGGCTGTGCCACTAAAGGTATAGCTAGATTTAAAGAGACAGCACTACATTGGTAACCCTCATCTGAATGACCCCAGGTCAGTTCTAGTTGGATGAAATGTATATTTAAATATCTTCACATCAAAGAAAAGGAAGGAATGATTACACCTACATCTTCCACTTTATTTTTGAACCAATTCACCCATTGGAGCTATCTCTAATCAAAATATTACCTCCAAAAAATCCTGCACTAGATATTTTATGACAGACAGAGCAATCCCTTCCTCCTGTTGTGAAGGAACAGATCGTTCAAGACAGGAGCCTGGGCTGTGCTGAAGGCAGATAAAATTACAGACAGTTCTCAAAATAGATGTCAAGAGCCCAGCAGGCTCCTCTTCCTTTCATGGCTGCCCACATAATGGGAACAATTCCACCATCGTGACATTTGTTAGACAGCCCTTCTCACACCTTCCCAGGCCTCAGAAAGAGACCTTGACTTCAGAACCTATTCTTAGTCCTGTCCACACATTCCCTGGTCCCTCAAACTGGCTAGATTTGTCTCAGGAATTCAGCTCTGGAAGGCATCCACAAAATGGTGTCATTAATTTACATAGGTGTATAGGACAAAATTGGTATATCGCTGTTTTTTTCCTTCCAGACATGCATAATGGGATGAACCTCAACATACATGGGGAAGAAGATTTTATGCCACCAGCATGTGAGCACAGACTGGTGGAATAGAGATCTCCACGTTCAGCAGGTGGTAGATGAAAAGCCTCATGCACTCATCCACAATGGAGATACACAGGGAAGCTCTCTTCATCCTTTACTGATCACAACTCATGTTGGCACAGTCCTCAGGCCCCAATAAGCCACTCCTTCTGCCCACCAGCAGTACTGCAGTGCTCCAGCCATGCCTCCTACATGGCCTGCCATACCCCTTTCCCCAGGTAATGGGGACACTGGGGACACTAGAGACAGGCACACTAGAGATGTTTTGCAGCACCCAGAGGCTCAGTAGTGCTGAGCACCACCAGGATGAATGAAGAACCATGGAGATGATTGAAACCTGAACCTTCCATTGTGGTCTCCTGAGTTATAATACCATGCCATAGTCATCTGGCTGGCAAAAAAAGGTATGGATATGGTTGGCTGGAGAGCAGACCTTGTGAGGGATGTTTCTGCTTTGCATGACTCCCAAGCCTTTCTCTAGCATCACACCACTTGGTCTGAGGACAGAGCTGGGAGCAAGTTCTGGCCTCCTGGTCTCAAGGACACAGACCCTTCAAAAGGTGTAAACCTGACTTCAACAGCATTTTGTTCCTGGGGGAACTGTCCAATTCCTAATGTGCTGTAAGAAAATCTCTCTCTCCCCATGTCTTTTTCATTGTGTTTAGAGAGTCTCAATTCTGAAGGCTACCAACCCAGTACTCAGGCTTCCTCTCCCAGCTCTCTCCAAAGCACCAGTAACAAAGCAATCAGGACAGTTCAGCAATCAGTGTCTTTATATAATCCTTCCTCTTTCTCAGTCAGTAGGAAATAAATCACTCGCTGGAGCCTGCTACAAATATACCACCCATGCACAGATAACATCCCTAAAAAGGGATGTGAAAGACAAAGACTAATCAAGGATTCTGCAGCTGTCAGAGGAAGGTATTTTCTATAGAAGAGAAAATATCTCATTTTCTTGAGTATTTCCCACGTGATCTTACCTTCATGCAAACTGTAAGCATAGAAACTGGAGCCCAAGTGATCTCTAGAGGTTCTGTGAATTTTCAACGTCATTAAGCGTAAGATTAAATTAACTTAGAAGCCAAATACAAGCTTTCTGGTATTTCTGGTCCAGTATATCTGTTCTTACATGACGGTTACATGAGGTGAAAGAGAGTTGTAAGTGGCCAGGACAAAGGCCATATTGTATTTCAACTTTTGACACAATCTAAATGGCAAAGCTGGAATGCAAATCAAGAGACTGAAACAGCAGCCACAGAGCACTTCTTGATAGCAATAGGTTTAGCTGAGAAAATTATTCTTCTGCTTCAACTATTTTTGTAGGTACTTTGCTAATGACTGAACATTTTACCATACTTGTTGTAACTTCATCGCCTCTTAGGAGAGGATGAAACCACACCTGATGCTGGATTGAACCACTCAGACCATACAGATCAGTGTTTAAAAAAATACAGATTAGGGGTTTTTTTGTGATGTTTGGTGATGAACTTGACCAATTTCTTTCTAACTATTAGAGCTACCTTTTGGAGCTTGACACATGCATATTTCCATATAAATTCTGGTTTGGTAGGTTTAGAAATCTATCAGCAGAGAGCTCTGTTCAAAGCATACTGCCTATTGCTGAAAGTTTCTGGAATATACATTTATTACCTTTTTGAAATCAATGAATTTTTACTCCAACTTTTAACTGCTTAACTCTGCAATTTATCTCATCATTCCTCTAAAAAAGCTGATGAGACTGACAGCTCATTAATTTTTTTTCATCATCTTCTTTGTGATAATAGCATTAGAATTCCTCACCTTGAGAAGACACAGGGATATTCAAGTTGTGAGAACTTTATGTTTAAAGATATATTTTTGCTTTGAAGCACCATGTCCTAAGACTTCAAAAAGAATTTTCCTCTGCAATAAGGAAGGGATGAAGGAAGAGGGAAAAAAATAGCTCTAGCATTGCAAGACATGGTGGTTGATCTCAAAGTATAAAAATACCTTGGAAGCTGTACCTGAATACATCTTAGTATCTACTGAAGCCAAACCCTCTATAACCAAAGACTTTGTAATTGCAATTTTCAAATTACTGCTGAGTTTTACAATATTGATCATACTTCTTTATCATAGTTTTTCTGTCATATCTTTTTTCACACCATGTGTTAAAGGCAAATCATGAACAGACTGCCCAGGGGAAGTGGTTGAGTCACCATTCCTGGAGGTATTTAAAAGATGTGTAAAAGTGGTACTCAGGAACATGGTGTAGTGGTGGACTTGGCAGTGCTGGATCAGAGGTAGTGATATTAGAGGGTTTTTCCAACCTAAACTGTTTCTTGATTCTATGATTCTGCACCCAAAACTGCTACCAAAGGAGAGACCCTCAACTGTGTTTGGGTAGAATACTAGCAGGCGCAAAGTCTGCCACATGCAGGAGAAGGCAGCAAAGGTGGTCAGTGCCAGGGTAAAAAAGAGGAGTGGTGAGGAACATGGGAGGTACAGTGCCTGGGGCTGGGTGTCCCACTGCCAAAGGAAGGCTGCGCTGGGAAAGCGGGGACTGGGACAGACTGGGTGGGTGAGTCAACACAGACAGGAAGTGTCAGACAGAAGATTGCTTGGTTGGTCGCAAACACCGATGATGTCTTCAGAAAGGCTGAGGAAGGGAAGTTCCCAGAGCAGCTAAACTTGTCCCTGATGGTTTCATTCCCTTTGTGTTCTCTGCTGCAGCTGTGTGAGGTCATTCCGCCTTCCTCTTCCTCTTCATTTTTGTGGTGAAGTGACATCTTTGGCTCCAAACCGGACAAGGGCAGAGCAGACTGCATGATTATTTCCATCGCAGGGCAGGTCAGGTCTCCGTCACTGAGTGTAAGACTGGGGCTCTCTTAAGATTTTCAAGGCCACCAACACAGAGATGATGAAGAACTCACAGCTCCTGGTGGCAGAGGGGCTGCTGCAATTCTGCTGAGCAGCTTAGGCAATTGTTGCTCCAACACATCATCTTGCAGAAGAGGAAAGGAGAAAGCTGTGTTCAAAGGGGAAAAACTGCCCTGCAGTCAGGGGCTGTCCTCATAGTTTGAATAAGCAGGAGAAATGGCTCTCCAGCACACACAAGAAGCCAACTCAGTGTTTCCTCTAGTTCCCTTGGTTTCTTTTCAAACAGTCATATTCCTAAGAGATGCGCTTCACTCAAATAAATGTCTTTACCAGAAGGGAAATGACAGCCTGGCTAGTTGGTAGATGTGAAGGTTAGTCCAAAAGAAATGGGCTGGGGACTCCAGACCAGCAGACAAAACTTGCATTGTATTCAGCATAAACCAAATACACTTTAAGCTCCCTTGGCTGGATCTGCACATCTTTTTTTTTCGAGCTTTTGTCATACCAGAGAGAGGCCATACAACTCCATGTTCATCTTCTCATGGTGCCTTTTGGTGGTGTTTGCAGGGGGCTGTTGTGGTCATGGACTAGGTTGCTTTTAGACAAAACTTAACCAGGAGCCCAGAACCAAGTGTGCAAAGATAAAAATTTACTTTAAACATTGCTGGGAATGCAAAAGCCCAAATGAATGACTGGAGGCATTCATCTGTACAACCAGGCTAACCTTGCTTTGGAGTAAAAGGGCAAATTGCATAAAGTGGAGGTGTAGGAGCTGCGGCATGGGCATCTTCGATCATTGGGTTCACTCCTGTCACACACAGCCTGAAGTGGACATTCAGAGAGGAGAAAAATGGACAAAAATTCCTTTCTCTCCTTGTCTCTGCTTTGAGTTAGGGTTATAAGAAGACAGAAAGGGCACTTTGGGGAACCTGACAGTGGGAGAGTTCAGTGGAGGTAAGACATAGGGAAGCAGACATTTCTGGTATATGTGCCTGTTAACCAGCCACCTTTAGTCAGTACAAATTCAGCATAAAGTAAGCAAAAAGGAATAGGGATTAGAGAGATAAAGTAAAAAAGGGATGCTAAGGTACTTGGGACAAACACTAAACTGTCATATAAAAATGTAACTCCTCAAGCCAAAACAAGGCCTTACAGTGCATTTGATATAGCAGAAGATACCTGCTAGAGAGTTCTTTATATGAGAGGTTTGGAGAAATAAGGATAAACTATTATTAGAAAAATATGCAACCAGAGTGTGTGATGCCACCTACATCCAGAAATATATTTTTAATAAATCTTCCCCATATTACACATTTATAAAGGTTTTAAAAAGCTGAGCAGTTCAATGGTCTTTTGTAACTATAAATCAGGAGGTGTTGGTGGCACTGCAACCACATAAACCAGACCTCAGCTGTTAAATGAGCAGAATCCCAACCGATCTGGTGTGCAATTTAAGTTGTCTGATGGAAGCCTCCAATCTCTCTTGTTCCCAAGTTATTTGGAGGTAACGGCTGATAACTACTGCTCTGCATGTGCAGATAAAAACATGACTCCAAGCAATCAGCAAAAATGGATTCCTACCGAGCCACTTTTCCTGCTGCTTGCGACACATCTGACCTTCACCCAGCTGCAAAACCACTGCCCAGAGCAGGATGTGAAGCTGGCCCCGAGGCTGGAAAGACACCAGCAGGCATCCCACCATGTGCCATTTTCCCCCACCAAGACAGCTGCATCATTCTTGCCAGGGCCAAGGATTGTTCAGACACCAGCAAACTGCAAGGCAATAACGTCGCTGAGTCCCAGAGTGTGGCAGGCAGTCTTATGGGACTTGTTCTTGGTTTCAAGTGAGGGCTGTGTGCTGGGGAGAGGAACAAACCTTGCAGGGAGCAGCCAGGAAGGGCAAAAGATTCAACTGGAGCAAAAGCTCACCTAAATCCAACTGTATTTCAAACATCCGAGCCACTATGCTAAAATATCCAACACACTGCAGCAAACAGCCATTCTGAGACAGGAGACACAATACCTTTCCCTAAGACTGATGGTTTTCTTAGTCACTTCTTCTTTTTTCTATTTCTGTGAGAATTCATGGAGTTTAAAACACTATTTAAATGGAAACGTCAAGCACTAGCAAACTGCAACATGGCACCTAACACAATGCAAAAGTGAAGTTGATTCTTCAGCCCATTGCTACACAAAACCCCTACGGCGATGTAGGAGAAAAACACTAATCAATAAAATACTATTGTATGTGGCACTTAAAACAAAAGACAGTGCTCTTCAGAAAGCAGTGCTTAGAGAATAGACTTCTGCTGCTGGTACTCAGAGCTCATTAACTAAAAGCACTATCTAGTTAACTAGTTAATGTCTGATAAGTCCTTTGAAGAAATATGATATTATGTGCATCAGTGCCAGCTGTTATTTATTTCAGGGCTAATGGTACATATTCTGTATTTGACTGTGCCAGTACAATCCCCTTTGGCTTCAACCATGAGATCTGAGTGAAAACAGGATATAATATCAGGACAGAATTTGGCCTTCAAACTTTAGAAATTCTGCTTTTAGCATGTGCCATCTCTTGATGACTTTAAATTCTACCCCAAAGCAGAGAAAACAAAGTTTTCTTATACAAACAAGAGGTATATTACACCCACAGAAAGCAGTTCTCCCTTGCCTACAATTTCCACACAAGCTGTAAAACAGTACCAGCTACTCAGACTGAAGCAAGCTGAGGAAACTCCGAGACACACAAAACATGAGACGTGGTACTACAGAACAGTGGCATGGACAACAGGGGAGTTATTACACTGTGAAAGATGCACACCCAGGCTACGCCGGCTCCTAAAAGCTCTGCAGAAAAATCAGAGCAAGACACATCTGTGCCAATGTCAAAAGGTAAGAAAGATAAACACCCTAAAATGCAACCCATGCATTCCCGTAAGTGTACTTGAGAGGATTGTGTTGTGGCTGGAAAATACTGGCTAGAAAGCTACCAATAAATCAACCCTCCTAGGAAAATATTACCTTTAGTCCTCCTTAGTATTTAAACCCTCCTTTAAGCTGGCCTTCACACATCGCTTAGACAAAAAACTGAGTGTAAAGCTCTCCAGTATCCCTATAAAGCAAGATGCCTAAAGTCCAAATCAAGTGAGGCGTCCCTAGAGGGATGATGGAATTTGGGGTTGTCCTCCAGAGAGGTGCTGTAAGGGTGGGAACAGACACAGACCTCCTGCCAGCAAACTCTGTGTCACTGGTAGTGGTCCCTGGGCACACAGTTATGCCTCTACCCTGTGGTGAGACCAGCAACTTAACCATGAAGGACACCACCTAAGCCATAGATTTAACATCTGTATGTAGACGAGACTTGAAAAGCTTGGCTCCCTTGATGTTTTTGTTCAGACAATGCATGTCAAGCATCTTTCTGTACATGAAACCAGTACAGATCTCAGTTCTTCAGAGATGACACAAATAATTATATATACATAATTATATGCATTATCTCATTATAATTATAGAAGATATCTTTATATACTGCAGGCTGTGTCAACTGTTTACTGCTTAGAGCCCGCCTGTATTTACAAGACAAGTTTTCAAACTGACAAAATTAAATTAATATATGTTGGTAATTTTGAATTCTGTTCTTTAGTAAGTCTAAGGAAAAACAATATGATACCAGAGAAAGAGAACTTATCTCAAGATAAACCAGAATTATTATTCTCAAATAAAAGATTGTCAATGTGTGGAACTAAATTTGAGTATTCCAGGATTAATAATCCTGAAGGCTCTGCCTGCACGTAAATACACAGCTCTCTGCCCATTCAACTCCACAATCATTCTGCAAAACCTCAGAGAAAGCAATTTAATTTTTTTTTAACAAATGTAACAAAAGCAAAGAGTGAAACAAATCAGGTAACTCAAAAAGGCCAAACTATGAAAAATAGATTTCATTACTGAACCAAAAAGCAAGACCATTTGGGAAATTGGAAGCATGGATTATTACCTCCAGAGATTCAAAAAGTCTTTCTTTTACCACATTAACTCTCCCTATCCATTATTCATCAGAGATGCCAAATTAGACAATTTTCATGTCAAATTGCTCCTAAGAAAACCTCTCCTGTGCCAATGAGGGGCCAGGGGCCAGCAGGGTTGGTGTGGCATCATTGTGTGTGCTGGGGCTGAGGGGCCACACCAGCCCACCTCCACCTTCCTTCTGAGCAACACTCTACCTCAGGTGAGTGGGCTCTGCAGAACAGCACACTGTGTCTCCTGCCTGCAGGAGCAGAGATGAAAGCTCCTTGAAAGACAAGCTGCACCATTTCAGGCCCCAATACCTCTCTACCTTTACAAAAAACAATTCCTTGTAGAATTTTATCCTAGGCTTCTTCAAATGTTTGGAGGAAATTGAGAGGGGTAGGAGCAAACAAAGGTAAAAGACAGATAAGAATACTATTCTGTCAGATAAAGGCACATCCTGTTACAGTGCTTTCTAAGTGTCCCTTCAGCTTTACTCCACCCCTATGGTATTTGGTATTACTTGCTCCGTATTTCTGCTGGTTTCTGCACTCCCTGTACCTCTCCTCTCTCAGCATCTATCATTCTGCAAAGATTTGCAACTCCCTGTCTTCATTATCAGTCTCCCTCTTCTCTTCTCCTCTTCCAAAGCATCATTTTTAAAAGCTGTCCTGGGAGGCTGGGAAGAACTAAGACCACATCTCTGTGTGTGAATGTGTATATACATGTGTGTGTGTACATGTGTGGGCAACATTCCTCTGCTCTCAGAAGCAACAGAAACACCTTGTCTTTCACTGCAGTCCAAGGGTAAAGAGTGGAAGAGTGCACAGCCTTGGGGACATGCAAGGTCCCACTGCTGAGGGGAGTAGCAGTGGTCAGGAATTGAAGGCCCTGGTGAATCCACCCCAGCACCCCAATAAACCCCATGTAGTTCTCAGCTCAGTGTCCTGGGTGTTACCATCCTGGGAAATAAGCTGAGCAGGACACATACAGGCCACCCCACTTCTTTGCCACTGATATTTCAGAACCAGCCTTTCCCAGATAAATTTATCTTGCTTTACCAGTTGACCCAGAGAGCAAGGGGAAATTCTGTTTTTTCTCTTAACATTGTTTATACAATATTGTGATGAGTTGCATACATACAGCCAAAGGGAAAATGAGGCTTAGCAAGTACTATTTCTTGGCAAGCAGTTTTTAAACAGATGTTCAGTTGTCGTAAAATGCATTGTAGTGGTGGGCTGGGCTCTAGTACAATGTGCAGCCAAGGATGTAGTGACAATTGTACAGGATTAATTAAACTTCCTGAATGACCTCACTTTGAGGCTCTGCAAAGACCAGATAAGAATCACACAGCTTGGCCAAGAGCCTTAAAAGGGAAAGGAAAGGGAGGGAAAAGGACTTTCCGTAAATGTGGACTTCTTACTCCAGGTTGTGGAGCAGCACCTGCAGGGTCTGCCAGAGAGAGGGGCAGTGCAGCTGCTGCCACTCAGTTTAAGCAAAGAGAGATGAATGGGTCAGATGTGCAAGCAGAGGCCGCAGGCAGCCCTGGAACCTTAGAGCAGTGAGCAGAGCAAGCTCCCTCTCCAGCTTCCCCCACCGTCCTGCTGCCCTCACACCTTTTTATGTAGCACTTACACAGAACTTCCCATCCATTCCAGGATCCTGGAGCATGGAAAGACCCACCAACACAAAATTATGGGCAGTTATGGTGCAAATAATGTAATTTCCTAATTTGCTCACTTGATCATCTACTCCTCATAAACCCACAAAATATGGCTCAGTCCAGCTGACAATAATTTCCCACAATCTGAAAACATGAAAGAAACCATTATTAATTTGGCTCCTTCCTTCAATGTCAATCTTCCAACACTACTCTAGCAGGCTTTGCAACCTGAAAACACCCCATGTATGCCCGACTGCCACTTCACAGGATATACAGACTGTACAACCTGGTGTCGTACTACTGCAACAGTATCTGGCAGGCTGTGATGCAGCACTGAGGCACTGAACTACAAAGGTACTTCAAAATAATGACATCCCAGGCCATGGGCAAAACACAGGTACTGGGGAACTAAACAGAGCCAGAACACAAACTTGAGGACAGCCTGTGTTGTTTAATTTTCAACAGTCTTCCTGGCCCAATTGTGTCTCCCAAGAGAATGCCCAGGATCATTTCAGGGAACACCATGCTGTAGTAATTAAGAGTAGATGACAGATGCTACCTTGTTCTGGAGAGAAGGAGTTCATTCATCAGGAGTGCAGCATCCCCTTGGGATGACCAGGACATGGCCCATTTTACTTGCTCATCAGGGTGACCATGCAAAGTCAAGAGATGTCCCCTTATGCTGGTCTCTGGACATGAGCCAGTTTACAGACCTTCACCTGGGAATCAAGGATTGCTCCTTGGGGCAGATGCCTCTAGCAGAATAGATGTAGTCAAAGGTATTCAAGTGCTTAACTTCCTTTGATTTCAGGCACACACACCTTAAAAAATACAGTCTGAACTCCACCATAATGCTGGGAGCATGATTTCATGTCACATTGAGTGTCATGCTCCCCTGGGATGGTCCTGCCCACCACCACTCTCTCATCAGTTTTGGTGGCTCTCTTTTCCATCACACCAATCAACTTACCAAGCAAGGGCACACTAGGTGCCTGGCTACAGAAGCACTGTGGAATGCAGCCAGAGATGGTGTGAAAGAGAAGTGATGCTCCTTTCCACATCAGACAGCAGATGGATTGTCTTAGATCCAAGAAAAGTGTCTGGAGAAATAAGCAGTTCTTAGGGAATAACATGACTGCCGCTCTCTGCAAAGACAATGCTTGTTGTGTCTTACAATGCCTGGAGAAAACATGCTGCTGTAGAACTTGGTCTGCATACCTTTCCCATCAGCTTGCTGGTATGTACACTAAGTGCCAAATGAAGTTTTTAAGCTCTACTCACTCAGCCCTGTGGCTGACCTGAAAAGGGAGTTTGCCCGCAGAGCCTACACAAAGTAGTTCTGAAAATTACCCACAGAATAAAAAATATTCTTGTACAAAAATTATATTTCTCAATATAGGAAACATCTTTGACCTTTCCTACCTACAGTCCTGAATAGGAAATCAGTGTGTCAGGAGAGCAATCAGAGGAATGTTTGGTCATCTCAAAGGTTTTAATATTACACATATATCAGAGGTATTTACATGTTGCTCTTACTGTGTTATATGTAACACAAAGGGTTGTGAAAAACTGCTGGAGAAGGTAAAAGATCAGAAGAGTTAAATGACTTTCTGGAGTCCCACAGCAAATCACTGATAAGAATCAAGAACAGAATCCATGTGAAACAGCAAAACAGAGCAGAATCCAAAGTGATTGGCAAGATGCCTATCGATTTCAAAGGGACCACAATTTAATCCCTGGAGTCTTGACTTCTAACCTGACCTTCTTGTGGCACAGCAGATTATCAGCTGAGAAACTGCTCTGTTTCAGGTTGATCAGCATGATGATGAATGTGACATGCATCTTAATAAACAAGTTATGATAAATGTGTTTTTAAGTACTGTTTAACAAAATAGGTCTAGTGGATATTAGAACCATCAAAAATATGGTGAAAATTTTTTCTTAGATTTACTTGCTTTAGGCGATCCAGGATCCAAGTTCCTGCTATTCTTACACATCCCAAAAGTCCAGAAAATCTATCATTTGCTTCAGCCAAACAGTAAGCTTCCTTTCCAAATATGGAGTTCACCCCATGAAATTTAGAATAGCGCATTCAAATAGGGTTAAACACTTTCATTTAATCTTTAACATGGGTCTAATTACTGCATAGCTTGATCTCCTGGAGCTTTCTTTTCACAATCACACTCCACAAGGACAAGAAGAAAGGAAGAGCAGTGGATGTCACCATGCTCATTATATAGGGCATCTTTCATCAGTAAAATAATAAAGAAAATAGCCAAAAATAGTTGTGCTGCTTCTGTGGCAAAATGAGACAAAGAGGAGAGACATCTATGTCTGACAAAACATATCTTGTAGGAAGGCAGTGGGCAGCCTGCATAACAGAACACCCCAGATCTTGAGCATCTCTGAAACATGGGTAGAAAAGCCTGCTGTTCTCTCCCAGAGTGACCATTCCTGCAGCAAGAGACAAGTGCAGAACTGCCTCTGGCAGTACAGGAGAGCTACTTGCTTGCTCCATGCCTTGGGCTAGCTCTGGCCCAGGAATACATTAACTGAGCTTCCAGCAGGAGACAAAGACTGCTGGGGATACCAGCAAACTCTGAGCAACACTCATTGTTTTCTTTGCACAAGGAAAAAACAGCAGTACTACAACTTCTGCACACTCACAGAATTAACCACATCTATGCCCTTTGCTGTTTGCTGTTTAAAAGATACTGTTCTTGGAGAAGCACAGCCAAATGTGTGCAAAGCACACATTTTCTTCTTTGTTTTCTGCAGATAGGACTGATTTTTGCTTTAAAAGCCACACACAAACACATGTAGTGACCTTGTGCTGATTCCCACCTGAATGCTTTCTGCACAATGCCCAGGCTTCACCTGTAATAAAGTCTCAACTGGAAAAGTAACAATAGGAAACAAAAGTTATTAAGAATTAAACTATAAATCAGTTGTTAAAATGAGTATGTTAACCTGCTTACAGTGGAGGAACAGAGCGTGATCTTCCCTGAAAGCTCAATTCACCTCCTAAGCAGACATGTCAGCAGCAGTGCCAATGCTGATAAATTAATTGCCTGTAGACCCAAGGTTAAAAGGCTGATTTATGTCCAGCAGCACAGCAATAGTTACAAAGGCCCAGAGATTCAGGTGGAAACAGTCCGCAGGTTCAAAAAATCTTAATTTCAGCTCAAGCCTACACCTATGATTAGAAAGAAAAAGCAAAACCCTTTATCTTACAATAAAAAGCACCCACAGTTTAAACAACTGTTATTTGGCCCATAGGACTAAAAGTGTACAAACATAATCCTCGAAGACTTATTCTCACACCCTCAACAGATGTTATTACCCAATGATTAAGCAATTGTTTTCCTTCAGTATGGTTGAAAAAATTACATTGATAATGAAACAAACAACAATAAAATACATCAAAACCTCGTGAAGGATTTAGATAAAAATTGGCATCATCTGTGCTCAAGTTGTCTTAGATGAGATGAGACGAGACTTAGAAACCCTAAAAATGGTCCAGAACTCAGCACTCTCAGATTTAGGAGAAAAAGGGAAAGATAGAAAAGCTTGGTGATTTTCTTCCACTCTTTTTTTTTTTTAAGAAAAGAAAGCTTGGGGAAAAAAATAAAAAACCCAACCCCAAAACAAAACAAAAAGCAACTAATTTGCACAGGAAAAAAAACCAACCAAAACACAAAAAAACCCAGGCAAAAAAAAACCTCCACAAGTTTTGATAAGAGGGTTCTATCTCAGATTTGGCAAAATAATTTTGATGCTATTTTAGAAAAGCCCTTTTGCAAAAGGATTACTTTTCCAGCTTTCACGTGCAGGTTTTTCCATCAGCCTTCTGTTGCACACAGATGTCTGACACTACAGAAGCACACGCCTTCATCTGGTTCAAGTGTTCCCTGTGCTGTATTTCCACACTGATTTCCAGGCACCACTGGCAATCCTTGGCAATTGTCTATCTGCATGTCACAATTATCCTCTTGGCTCCTCCAGCGACCCCAGAGGCCTTCTCAGCACAGTACTACAGGAAGGCAGCTAAATTTCCTCACAATCAACACTGGCACCTGCTGAGCAGCAGATTTTCTGTGGTGTCCCATAGATTTCATTTATCATTAAATAAGTTTGGGCCCATTCCAGTCAAGAAGAAAGTAATACATTCATAGTATCAGCATGAGCCAAACGAAGTATTTCCAGGTTTTCTTGTGACTAAAGCAGCTAACATTCTATTATGCCAATGCTACATTTTTATAAGATAGAAAACAATTATTTTAGTATTGAAGCCCAACATCATATGCATAATCTTTAATGTAGAAAGCAAATTACTACGAATAGGTAAGATACTGATGGAACAGAGACTCTGCATGCAGAAGGGTATGCTGCTCCGGCAGCTATAAGTCCCTGTAGTAAGCTATATTAACTGCTCTGACACCTCTCCATGACAGATAATAACACCACTAACAAGCACCTGACTCTGCCTAAGTATCTGATAAAAGTGTCACTGTCACTCCAGTGGGAACTCTGCTTAATGCTCCTCTCCCAGTGAGGTAAAGCAGCTGAGCACAGACAGCTCTCTCCTCTGCTGCAGATCTTGCCATCAGCTACAGGCTCCAACTTTTCCATGTCCTAGAGAAGGCCACTGTTTTTTCTGTCATAGTCCCTAGAGATTCTGGCAGGATATGGCCCCAATCCTGAGGAACTGGAAGCCTTCTCGTATTTGCCAACATAAGTTGTGGAATAGAGTATCAAAGCTTTTAAATTGACATTGTATAACAATTCTCAGATGCTTTCAATATTTCAGTTAAAGACATGAGGGGCATAGCAGGATACCTCAGATCTGTTTCTCAAGAAGAGGTAGAAAGAGCATTCAGCTGAAGCTTTTCCAAGTTCTTTCTTTCCTGTAACAGCATGTTCTGCCCTGTGGGACTTTGGTTAGGAGCAGAGCCCAGCTCTGAAAGCACGAGTGCAGTGCAATGGACTTGTTAAAAGCTGTGATAAACACAGTATGCTGTGGGGTGGGGTCGGCAAAAGAAGGTAGGAATCAACTGGATTTTTAATCTATAGGTATTAGTTCTGCCAGCTAGCATAAATTTAAAGAAGAAATAAAACAGCAATCAGAGGGAAACACCTGCAGCTCTCCGAGAGTCCCTCAGCTTTGAACTTCAACTTCTTTGTTTCACTGGTTTAAATTAAGCAATTAGTAATGTGCTGACTTTTTTTTTTTTAACATGCTTCCCAAGCAAATGTTACCCATGAGCCTTTGATAAGGCCATAGAACAGAAAGAGCACGTAAGAGATGATTCTGAAATTTGTTGTTGTCATATTTAAGAAATAAAAAGGCTTTTTTGTGCCACAGGGGTGGGGAAAAGCAGAATATTTGAATCAAATTAGCCTGCTGGGTACCTAAGAAAGATAAGTGCATGCACAGTGTATTGACCACGTACTGTTCTTGCAGGGAGTTGATAGGGAACATTTGTAAGACTTGATGGTGCTGGAAGGATCTGAAGACTCCTTCCTCCCTGCCAGCAAGATTTTTTTTGGCTGCACAGTTAGAACCTGGTTCAGTCTCTCTGCTCCTGTGATCTCCACCACCATGCCTGTGCAACCGGTGCTAGACTTTCCTCATGAAAGCAAAAAGTTATAAATAATCTGCCTCCTGAAAATGTTCCTCTCAGCAGTCCTTCCCTTCCCGTGGGTCTTCTCTAAATCCTGCTGTTCTCTGTATTGGTTAATCCCCCAGATAATTCTGCATGGTCTTAAGCAATGTTTGGGAATCAGAAACTTTCTCCAGCAGAGAAAGGGAGAGAAAAACAGAAGAAGTTAAAGCTCACTTTAAAATGTTTGGTTATTTTGGGGTTTTTTATGTCTGGGTGATAAGTCCACTGAGACAACATCAAACCACATATTTCTTAGGCAGCAGTTAGCACCAAAGCCTCAGCTCCATTCCCCTTAGATCAAGGAGCTTTGTGTAGCAGAACACTCTTCCCATGAGACTCCACTTCCCAGGAAGTTTTGTTTCCCCATTTCTGAGATCTGAGACCATATGCTTGGAAGCAGAGAAGGGAGCCTTCCCATCCATTTTAGCACTTTGTACCATGCAAATCACTAACCTACTAACGTCCCTGACCTGCTGTGTTTGCACCAGCTGCATATTGCACTTTCCAGGACAGTAGAAAGGCCATGGGAATGTTTGATGAACATTTCAAGGGCAATGTGCTGTGCTGTCATATTTACAGATTTGAACATCCTCACTATCTCACATCAAGCAAAAGCTAAAACAGGCCCCAGTGGCAGCATCAGCTGTATCTTGTCATATCACAAACTCCACAGGGCCCATGCAATCAAGATGAGGCCCATTCACTGACACCTACCCTCCTTGGGTACCTATGCCATGAACAAGTCACTCAGTCTTCTGCTTGCATTGAATCCATTGAGTTTATTTTAAAGTTGTCTTTGAGCCAATACGACACATCTGCAAATGCAAAACCTCAGCCTACTCTGCTGAAGATTTATAGATGGCAAATAGGGCACAAATATAATGGGAATGACAATTCCTAGCAGAAAGGAGTTTTTAAAACCACAGATAGATGTCCTTTCTCTAACTTCAGTTTTTTAAAAGCACTTCTCTGCTCCATCCCCTCCATCATTTGCCAGCCACTGTGTTTCACGTTCCTGCATTTGGATTTATACCTTCCGACCTGGCAGATTGAACCCAGATGACCCAGAAAGTTTGTGTTGCATCATGCCTGCAGGCCTTGAGGCAGGAAAGATTAATGAGGGGAAACAGAAGGTTTTCCAGAGGAAAGCCCCTACAAACAGCCTTTTGGGAAGAAAGCCAGACTCAGATTTACGTTTGTTGTTCAAAGCTGAGAATCAAGGGAAACTCCAAGTGCTGTAAAAGCAACATTTACAGGGTGAGCATACTACAACTCAAGACAGATAAGTCACCTCTGTGGTGACATTCCCTGCCCTCTACTGCTCCCAGACCACTACTGATGGGCTTGAGTTCTCCTCTGTCTCTTTCTACTAGTGTCTGGCTTAAGTGAAAGCAGTCTTGAAAGCATTAAGGCACTGTCACTCTCTGCACCGATGCTGAAGCCTGTCCAGCTCACACATCCCACAAGCAGGATCCTTCCCTTCATGGTCTGCACCAAATCTCGTCTGCTTCTGACAGCCATCTACCATTGCCTAGTTTAACTGGTTGTTGTGGTTTTAAGTAGCCAGAGTTTTTTATTAGCTGGGGGGGGCTAGGAGAGAGGCTTCTTTAAGAAGCTGCTGGAGTTTTTCTCTGCTCTAAGCTAGCCAAGGTCAGGCAACAACGCCTCTGTGATAACATATTTAAGAAGGAGTAGAGAAAAAAGCT
>WEIV01023034.1:159994-225704 GCA_013390005.1 Calyptomena viridis
TGTAGTAAATTCTTAACATTCTAAGTTAGAGCCTGTTTTGCTTGTGTGAAGTAGTTAATAAACAGTTGCTTGTAATCCTTGTCACAAAAGTCGAGGTTTGTTGGGGTTTTTTTTTCCCTTCTCTGAGAAATTTTGGATCTATGTGTGGGCTCTCAGCTTTTAGCCAGAGTCAAACCATGACACTGGTGGACAAGATTTGGGAACAGAAAGTTAATGAGCTGATTGATTCATACTTGTCAATATGCAAATGCTTCAGAATAGCTACACAGGTCCTCCTCAATGTTGCACATGGCAAAGGGCCTAACTGCTTGAAAAATTGTCTTTCTTTTTCCCCTGGCAAAACTCTGGATATTGCCATGATTAGAAAAATGGCTTCTCCTGCATGTCTCTACAAATGCCTCTAGACATATGGTCGTGTTAGTAGTATTACTAGGATTAAGGACTTCCAGCCACTTGCTGAGCCATCAGCACCCATCTCCTGCCCTGGATCCACTCCTGCAGGCTTCTCTGGGAGCACAACCTTCCCCAGGAGAGGAGGGATTTCTCTACCCTGCCTCAGAGCTGTAAACAAGGTGGGCTGGCTATGCCAAAAATTATTGATTTGGGGTGGGCCAAGCTTCTCTGGAAGCTGAGAAACCTCCTCTGTACAAGATGAGTCTGACACCAAAAAAGCAAAAACATTTGGTCTTATTAGAGAAGATACCATTCATCTCTCACTCCATTGATGCCACTATCTCTGAATTGTAACCTAACTACAAAAATCTTAATATTCTGCAAAGCCTTTTCTTGTATTGAAATGAACTATGTCACCAACACATCTTGAAATCTGGAAATGTAAACTTCTAGCTAGAAGAAAAGTCAAACCACATGAAGATTTTTTATTTTCAAGAGATTCTAGATTGCTGTAGTTTATATGTGTAGAGTATTCCAATTGTACATGTGCAAATCATGCTATTTATAGGAGCCATTATTAAATAGATCGCACAGAACACAGCCTGAATACAGTCCAGTCAGCATTAAAGAAAAAAAATTGCTAATTAAGTGAAACAGAAATATCTCAGCCTGGCAGTGCATAGAGCCTAAACTACTGAAGCACCCATGTTGCATCTTGGGTGATCAATCTCTGTTACATTTCAAACTCTTTGTTCTACATTTAAATATTTTAATATTAATTTATTCTAATGGCATCAGAAATGAATAATGAGTTCTATCAGAATTATTGTTTAAAGAAACTTCCAACAACAAAAAAATATCAGCCTGTTCTGGTTATTAAAACCCAGAATACCTATTTTAAGCAGAAAATCTGCCTGTAATGGACTCCCAAGAGGTTATTCAGCCAGCCACAAGAATTTTATGTTTACCTTGAAAGCAGCCATTTTACCTTGAAAGCTTAATGATGTCTAAAAACATCCCTAAACCCTGTGTTTATGGGCTAAATAACTTCTACAGTCTAAAATAAATTCAGTAGAAAATGCTGTGGTAAGAACAAGAGTGCAATAAATAACAATTAACATGCATACAAATGCACTAAAACTACAGACAGAATGGGATATTCCTAAAGGTCGCTGCATAATTTTTTTCTGACTGCAACAATTCTTCCTGTTACTCCAAAATAGAATAATGGATGTTTTTCAAGATTTCTACATAACTCACTTCCAAAGGAAGAAAGAAAAAATAAATCCTAAACTGTTATTTTGCAAAATAAAATTTCTTAGGCAGTCAGAAAATGTCAGGCAGATCATGTTTGACCCCCAAAGGGTGTTTCCACTTAAATTAGTTTATCAAAGCACAGGGGAAAATATTTTCTTTTTTCAGCCCTTCTTAGACACATTTACACCTGTAAAAAGCAATACCAGATTAAAGTAATTTCCCTCTCTATATAAAGAGTGGGAAAGAAGAACATTTGTGTGCCTGCCTGAAATCTTTTCTCAACTCTGTGCACCAGTCTAAGAAAAATACTAATTCTCCCTTCAAAGTCTACATCTTTGTCAATGTCAGTGATGTCTCCAGTCTTCACAGCAATATTTCTTTGATATTTATTCAGCACTTCATGGGTTACAATTATTTTTTTCTATTTGTCTTCTCAACAGCAAGTAACAAGAAATAATTGACAAGAAACAAGGGAGATGGAATGAGAGGAGGTAAGATATTGTCTTTTAGCAGTAAAAGCAGATATTCAGAAAATGTGAAATTGATCTGAATTTGGTTGTCCTACAAGGTAGCAAGCTCCATGGGCTGGGTCCTTGTGTGAGAACTTAGGAAGCCTGTGCTTAGGTGTTCCTTTAAGTGCCAGTTCAGTGCATGAAGTTCCCATGAATATTTTTTAATTTATATGTTCCCATCATCCTGGCATGAGTATTTCCAGTCCTGTGGCCAGATTGTTGTTACTGAGTCTACTAATCTCATCTATTAATCCGTGACAGTTCCTTCCAACAAGGGTAGCATTTGGCAGAAAGAAGAAAATGCAGTCCAGGAAATCATCTTCATTTATGAACTGCTGCCTCCCTTAGGGAAGAGCTGTTTCTGTTTGTCCCTCCATTGTGGCTGTGATGGAAGACTGCACAGAGTCCTGCTATACCTGCCTGTGTGCATGACTACAGTGCTAAACAAATCACACGTTTTAGATGAGGCCTTGGGAAGTGTTGGATTGCCTTGTGGCTGTTGTTGCTGACTGTATTGTAAGACTACCAGGTTTCAACACAGCAACTGCTCAGCTTCTTCATCAACAAAATAATAAAGACAGGTTTCAAATACAAGTCATTCAGCCAAAGAATCTTCCATGCATTACTGTTGTGAAAGGTGAGGAAAAGCAATCAAGGAAATGGAACCAAGGGATAAAGGACTGCAGTCTGGCTCTCTTTTCCTGGTTAGAGCTGAAGCAGCAACACCCCTGAAAAAAATCAGTATTCAGAGGTGCAACCAGAACTACCCAACACAACAGAATATCATAAATATCCAATGCATAGATGGCTGGGGCCTTACTACTGCAACTCTGCTTCTGCAAGGATCAAAGCACTGTGAAATGGATCAAATGAATAATTAATAACCACTGCCTGCACCCCACCAGCATGAAATTGCTCCTTTAATTCTAATCAAAGTTAAGTCTCCATTTTCTAAGACTAGACTTTTTATTCACTTTATTTCAAAATACTGATGTCCTAAAGATGTTTATCCAATGTTATTTACAGTTTGGTTTTCATGATATCCTAAAAGAGTTTGTTCTCTTTGCTGCTTGCCTCACACAGGTGAATTACACAGCAGTAACAATCTGCAGGATGCACAATCATAAGCATAGCAGTCAGTCAGAAATCCAATAGCTGTTGAGCAACTTGACCTAATAGTATGTTCCTCTTGAGACTGGAAGTACAGTATGTCAGCAGAAGTTACAGGAGGGCATAGACAAGACCAGAAAGCAAGAGATGGTGATGTATAGCTCAGACATGGATTCCTTTCACAAATCACATTAGTTTTCATCTCTTCAGAGTCTTTCCTTTTCCATGTGCCCTCCCTGTCTCCATAGAGGAGGAGTTAACAGCACCACCCTTCTCACCTCCCTTGCTGTCCCCCAGGGTGTCTGGCTTTAGCACTGTCCTCCACTAGCCAAACGAGGCTAGTTGCAACTCTCCAGAACTCATCAAAGAAACTCAGCCATAAGAAATCAAACAAGCCATGAACCAGGAGGTTATTCCAAAGGAAGTCTCTGTGAAGGTGCCTGGATTATTTAAATAGTTTTCTTGTCTTGAACACAATTAATAGTTCAGCAGTTTTGAGTTCTGCCTCCCCAGAGGAAGCCCATAGGGACCTTGTTCTCATATTTTCATTACTTTCTTACTTTGATCTGAAGACAGAGGCATCTAGCTTATAGGAAATACTATGTTCACAGAGTTAGCAGAATATAAGTTTTCTGAACATGGCCCTTGGAGTTTCTCTCCTGTGAATATGGCAACTTCCTACTGTATCACAGTGACCATCAGTAACACAGCCAACCTAAAAATTAATCTACTCTTAATATTATTATCATCTCAACATCAGATTAAGTTCTAGCACTAATTACACACCCTCGGATCTGAGCTTTAAGAATTACATTATTTGAAAGAATATAGAAAACATGAAGGGCGTAGATATATCTACTTTCCCAATTGAAACAATCTCCAAGTAACTTATTATGTGGGGGGCAACTCACAACTTACGTAAGAAAAACGATTTTAAGAAATTGAGCACTTTCCTGAAAGAGCCCAACATATAACCTTAAGGATCTACTACAGTACGCAAATTACGTCAGTGGTGAACACGAGGAGTGAACATATTAGCAGGATCTGACCAAGGCCCTCATCCCTACCACAAAGCATAGAAGCATTTTTGAGGGCTGCAATCTTCCACCTGCATTATCTCCAGAAATCTGAGAGCCCAGGGGGAAACTGCACTGACTGGGAGAAGAGAACTTAAGACAAGAGCAGTGATGTTTTAATAATTTGGCCAACACTACTTAATAGGAGAACAACTGTCTGCATGCTTTTGTATTCCACTGAAGGCACATAGTACATTATGTGGCACATTAGACTTAAAAGCTCCCAGTGTACGTAATGAATTATGCAGCAGTGTTTATCGAACAATTTTACTAATAAGCCATCTTAGCTTTAAATAATAATTTTGCATACAAGGCATACAGTAAAAGTGATTCATGGGTTCTAAGTGCCTGGAGCAAACGTACCTTCCTCCTAAGGAGGCTTACTGGGAGCTGATGGCTGAAGGCTTACCAGCTATGCAGAAAAAATGAGGACAGAGGAACAACATGCCTAAGTTCCTCTTTCCATTTCAGCCATCCTAGAGCCAGCCTTGTGCTAGGAGCTCAGGATTGTAAATATTACATATATGAAACTAAGTAGGAGCCTTAGCTGATAGTTTCAGATCATTCTTCCATATATATCTAGAGCTAAATGTAGCCTGAGATAAGCAGAAACTTATGAAACACAAGTGAGAACTGTGAAATGGTGAAGTGACAATATATTCATTTGGGGATTTTGGTCTTTTTTAGTGAGGATCACTCAAATATTCCACCAAACCCATCAGGAAGGACAACCAGAATTTTGCAGCACTGCACCATGTGCTCTAGGGTCTTAATGACTTATATATTAGTATAATGTAACATTATAATTCATTACAATTATGTAATTACAGCAATACTAGAAAATATTATAATGCATAAAATTGGTATCATAATGTTGCATAATTATAATCTGAAATATATTATATGAATTGATTTGTATACTATGCAACACTACATTATAATGCTACATTTTAATGCTACATTTTGGCATTTCCCATGCTCCAGTTGCAGATTATCACTTAAAGCATTTGCTTAAATCCCTATCCAGCGCTCCTTTGTGCTTTTTGGCATACCTTAATTTCTTTTATCTTCATCACACATTTTCTGCCTAATATGGTTAGCTCACTAGCTTGTGTTCCACCACAATGGTTTTGTCTTAGTGCATGTGGTATTCAAATCTGGTCCTGGTGGATTACAAACCATTCTGAATTAATGCAGACTTGTTCAAGAATGCAATCACAAAGCTCCATAAAAACAAAGCTTCTCCCCCATTCAGAGTCTGGCTTTGTCTTTTTCACTAACTAGAAAATAATAATCTTTTGGAACTATTAGTGGAGCATAGAAATACCCTTTAATTTGAGTAATATACTGTAAATTAGCATATCTGCATACTGATTGTTGAGCATATCTGGAACCAATGGATCTGCTACAGTCTGTAACAGTTGCCTTATGGCTCAATTAGTCATGATAGCAATGGAGCCTTGTCCTAGATCACCCCAGGACCTGCAGCCTACCTTCCAAATTTGCTGTCCACTTTGGCTAGGAGTATGCAATCCTAGAGGTAACAAGCATTTTTTTCCCCCCATATTAATTTAGCAGTAATAAATAATCAGGCAGTTGGTTTGTACTTTGAAAATTTAAGTCCAAACACACCATCCGTATTAGTAACACCTATAGATTTTGTTCCAGTTTTAGCTACCTTTAAAAATATATTAATTCCATGTTTCCCCTTGAGTTTACATAGTATTATCTAGACAAATAAGAGAGCAAATCCCAGAAGTAGCCAGAAATTTTGTTAGAACTTTTTTCATGGATAGTTGAAATACTTTACTTTTTTATGAGAAAAGTCTCTATTTTTAGCAAGTTACTAGCTATTCCCTTTTTAAAAGTCAGGTGATATTCCTTAAAACAATTAAAAATTTTAAAAAAGCTTTATAATAAAAACAAAAATTTTGGATACAGACAATGAGAAATTGGGACTTCCTGCTATACTAAATTGGATTTGTAGCTTGGGTGGCTGAATCTCCTCTCTGGATTAGAAGCTGCCACCAGAATACACCTGCCATCAAGCATGACCAAGAGCTCCTCTTGTGCTCAAGCCAAACAAGCACACAGAAGTTATGCCATCAAACCACAAAAAGAAGAAGTCAGATATATTTCCAATAGCATTTTCAATGTTTTGGAAGTTTCTCAATTTTAATACAGAAGTATTATTTTATACAGGATTTTTACTATTGCACACCTTGAATGTGTTTTCATTTCCCCACCAGCCCCAGTAACTTCTCCAAGCTGCAGATAAAGCAGCAAGCACAGCACCTGAGAATAAAGCACCAACTCTGATCATAAATGATTCAACATTTGACCAAAGGGCATAGCTGAAAAGTCTAACTTTAAACTTATCTCTGCTTAATTTAATTCACTTTCAATGGCTTTCTATTTGTCTTTGTTAATACAGTCTACTTGGCATTTTTGTCAAGTAAATCTTTCTAGGTTTTTCACCTCCTCCATCACTTATAGCCTATTCATTGGAAAAGGACAAAAAAAGCTTTTTAATTAATCAAGAAGGTTTCTTTCAACGTCCTTTAAATCCTCTTCCTTCTTTTTATTCATGTCATGTTCTATAAAGTTTGACCTAGATTTTGTGACTGGATCACATCTTTCAAGGGAAACCTTTCCAAAGGCCCTTTGTGTTTCAGTACAGGAGCAGAGAGCTGCCTTGCTCACTGTTCCATCAGGGAATCCACGTGTTTGGCTCATTTTCTTGGATAACCTGTGCTGATGAGATGTGCAATTCTGGTTTCTGACCTTAAATACTTTAAATTATTAACCACCGAACAGTCATCCTGTGACAAATAAAACCCTGAAGATACGCTTGGCTGATTAACTTAGTTCATCAGATACTTGGGAAAATTTTGGCCATTGTGGGCTGATGTTTTAGTAGTGATTATTACATAAATAATACCATTGAAAGTATTACTTATAACTGTTTAATATTTAGATTCCTATCTCCTCACCATAACCTCACTGTACGCTTTCTTATAACCTATNGTGGAAGTTACCGGGTGGGGGAAAAACTTTTGCTCGGTCGCAGCTCGCCCTCGCTCCAGCGTGAACAGTACATGGGAGCACAAAGATGCAGCTTCCTAAGCACAGAGAAACTCTCTACAATTAAAACAAACAAACAAAAANCACGCTTGTTATTTCTGTTTACCTTTAGCAATAGGTGGCACGATCTGCATTTCATTAAACTAAACTTCATCTTCTCTTTGAACCCCTTCTGCTCCTGGAGAAATAACCCCCCAGGTCACANAACCTCACTGTACGCTTTCTTATAACCTATACGCTTGTTATTCCTGTTTATCAATAGGTGGCACGATCTGCTTTTCATTAAACTAAACTTCATCTTCTCTTTGAACCCCTTCTGCTCCTGGAGAAATAACCCCCCAGGTCACAAGGCTCTGGAAAACAGGGGAGGCTCCCACGGGGGACATCCCGATCGGTTGTCCTGGGGGGAACTGGATGCGGCGGAGCGCCCGGCACGGGTGGCACGGCCCGGCCCGGCCCGGCNCAGAAAAAAGAAACAACCCCCCACCAAACACAAACCACCCACCTGTTTTTTTAATAATAAACTCCCCCCCCCCTCCAGCTTTTCAGTAAAAACCAAAGTTTCAACTACAGAAAATGAGAAATTGGGGTTTCCTGCAATACCAAGTTGGATTTCTAGGTTGGGTGGCTAAACCTCTCCTCTGAATTAGAAGCTACCACCAGAATACACCTGCCATCAAGCATTACCAAGAACTCATCTGGTGGTTGAGTCAAACAACCAGACAGGGGTGATGCCACTCAGCCACAGAAACATTCTAGATCTAGGCATAAGAAACATACTTCAAGAAATAAGTTCCCAAACAAATAATGGAAAGACTGATCCTCTGACAACTGCTGGGTTTTTGGCTATGGCACCATGAACCTTCAGGGCTAGGAAAAGAGAGAAAGCCCAGTGTTACAGGCATAGTGGAACTGGGAAGCAACTGCCATGGAGAGCCAATGCTGACAGTAAGTGGAAATGCTGGCTGCACTAGCCATGTGCTCAATGAATATGTCCTCTTACCTGAATCACTGGTTAAAAGAGAGCCCACGGCCCATGAGAACTGGAGCTGGAAAGGCTCTGTCAGAATGCACGTGAGGGGTGTAACATAAAACATTCTCCTCCATCTCTCTAAGAGTACCTTACTGGCTACCATTTTGGAGATGCTCAGCAAATCAGCTTTGGGAATGTTTTTCCTGCCATAATTACATGCAGCTGTATTTTTAGCCCCTTCATTAAGTATATATTGCCTCTTTAAATCTCCTGATAGATTTTCTTAATAGATTATCAGAAGGGGGTTTTTCAGCCTTTATTTTTTCTTTAATTAGCTGTTATTCACACAAACTGGGCTAATACCAAAAGAAAAATGTTTTCATGGAATTCACCATAGGCAATCAATAACACCTTTTGACATTATTTCTATGAAATTAGGGCTATTTTGTCCTTATTCCTGATTGCTTTATCACCTTTCATCTGTGCACAAATTTGGCGTGCTGCAACTTCTTAGTATTCCCAGTTACTTAACTGATGCCTGAGACATTGTCTAGGAATCCCTCATAACACCACTGTGTGGACATAGGAGTCACTAGTCTGCACCATGCCCATATGCTGGTATGGAGCAAATGTGTGAAATCAGTCATTTTCCCAGTCCCCTTTATTGAACACAGCCGAGAACATCATGTGCTGCTGTTGCTCCTAAACCAAAAGGGTTTGTGTTTTCTCTAACTAGTAGTTTTCTCTGATGTCACAATATTTCTTGTTGAAAAGATGTGGTGCTATATATATGGCTGTATAATATGTTTGGGATTTTTTTCCCCTAAAACAAGGACTGGGTCAGGCTCAGTGTTTTCAGAACTGGAGGGTCTTCACTGCAACAGGAGACAGACAGGAAATCAATGTCATCTCCTATCTTTCTAACAAATAAGGCTCCTCCCATAAAGGTTCACATTAAGTCTTGCTTATGGGTTAGGATTTGTATAATGCTACACTAAGGCTCAGCAAGCCTCACCAGTTAGCAAATTTTAACAAGCTTTTGACAAAGCCCTTGCTAACACCACACTGCCACAGTCCAAAGACTGGGCCAGCAAAGAGCAAGCAGCTGCTGCTGTAAACACCCAAAGGTGAGCTACAGCAGCTGCACCAGGTCTGCACCTGGGAGAAGAGGGTTTGAAGCCCTTGCTCTGCAGTGAGCACTGTACAGCCCCAGCAGGGACTTGGCATGTAGTGGAGCCACTGCACAGCTCCATCCCAAGCATCCCAGTTGGCCACTGCCACATGCGCAGGCAGGCAGCAGGCACCGTGCAACCCTGTTTAAGTTCCTGCCACCCTCAGCTGTACTCAAGGGAGCTACTCCAGCCCACAAAGTATGATGGGAACTGGCCCTATGGCAAGCAGACATTTGGCTTTGTGTTAGAGGATGAGGGGACTGAAACTACTGAAAACCTACAATATTCCCTGTGTATAAGAACTTATGTTGCAGCTCTGCTTGAAGATCAGAAGAGACAGCATTGGGTAAGACTAGCATTTTAACCATAGGAATCACACTGATAACACATACTATGTTTTTGCACTGATATTTCTGGCTACCACTAGTTCTTTTACTACCTCATAGTATCTTTTTCAGTGAACTGATGTCTCAAATGTTCCAGCTTCTCCTCAGAAAGGGACATTTAATCTATGGGAAAGCCTGGAAACAAACTTGGCTTGCACTGAAACAACTCAAAAGCTCCCAATTAACCATGATGAGAGTTGAGGGGAGTTCTGAACTAAGTAAAGCCCATTCTGATATGAGGGAACCACACATGGGAGAAGGGGCCCATGAAAGAGTCAGACAGCTCCTGACTGAGCTGTCTGAAAAGCAAATATGAAAGGAAAGCATATGGAAAGTAGAAGCAGAGACAGGCTACCCAGAAAGAATATAGAAACTGCTTGAATTCACAGGTGTGAAGCTATGAAGGTCAAAGCTCAGCTGGGTTAGAACACATAAGAGGTCATGTTGGTCAGCAAGAAGGACTTATACAAGCCCAATGGCACCAAAAGAAACCAAAGGAAAACACAACCTTGCTGTGTAGAGGGACAGGGAAGCTAGTGACAAAGACATTGAGTAGGCTGAGGTACCCAATGTTTTTCTTTCTAGTTTTAGGTCGCAGCAATAAGATCTGCCATCTGATCCCCAATTTCCCCAATCCCACCAGCCTAGTCTGTGGGAGTATGTCAGGAGGCAGCAAGGGGAGGGCTGTCCACCCTCCCCTTGCTGGGTGAGACTTGGGAAAAAACAAAACAGGTAGTGATCTTACCACCGACTGGTCCCACAGCCCTGAGCAGGAGCAGTAACAGCAATAGGTCCCATCCCATGATTATCAGTGAAAGGCAAGGTAACAACTCAGATCCAAGGTCAACCTAGGAAATCCAAATAATTACTCATGATCACCAGAAAACAGAACTGCATAGGTCCTACAGTTGCAACACAGCTCAGGAGGGGACTCATAATCTGAACCTGGACTTCAGAGACCTCCTAGTTCCATGATCAGTGGGTGTGTGGATGGAAGTCCCAAGTGAAAGGGGTCAAGGCAATTGCAGCCTGTTAGTGCATTCAGGGTCTCAACAAAAAAAAGATGCTCACAGTCAAGGACTGGAGTACTGGAGCCAATTGGATAGATACAAGTCCACAGGATGCACCTGAAAGTCAGGAGGGAAATGCAGGCCAAACAGCTTTTTCTTAGGTCCAGGGAAGATTATGGAGCAAATCCTCTTAGAAATAATTTCCAGCCACATGAAAATCACAATGATTTGGAGCAGCCAGCATAGATAGTTCAAAGGCAAGTCATGTCTGACTAACCTGGCCTCACCTGATCAGATGCCTGGGGACAAGAAAAGGGCAAGATTGCAAGATCTGGATCTCAAAAACTTTTTAAGGCACAGTGTTTCTTTTGCACAACAGAAGCCAGTTGAAAGACTTCATCTATTCTTTACCTAGGCCAGATTTCACAGACCATCCCAATTTTAGTAGACGTATACACTAATAATCTGAATTAGATGAGGCATCAGGCATCTGTATGTCCCCTTTAAGATCTTGAGAGGTTTTATTTCTTGTTTAATGTAGTAAATTAATTTTGCCAGTTTTCTTTTTATTGTCTTTACCTGAGCAGCAGAGCAGAGAGGGAGGCATTGTTGACTGGGCCAAGCAGAAAGCTTGTGGGAAGAGTCAATGTTAAGACCTTGGGTGTCATACAGTGTATGTGGCATCAGAACAGTCCTCTTTCAGTCCAATAGGTTGAAGGAGAACATAGTCTTTCAATGAAATGTATGAACCAACTTTAAATATTTTGTCAACTGAAGACAACAGGTTGTCACAGGAGTGCAGTTCAGTGGGACTATCTTTGGAATAACAGAGGTGATAGTTTCTTCAGGGTCCACTGCTGAGCAAAGGGGTCACTCATGGGAATGGGCCCAATAGAGCACAGTGCTAATAATGCCAAGGTTCTAAGTTTGATCCTCATAGGAGCAATTAATTTACGAGTTGGATTTGATCCTTGTGGGTCCCCTTCAACTCAGAATATTCTGTGATTCTGTAATTCAGAATTCCTCTTTGTTGTGCATAGCTTTAAGTCTAGATGCTTTTCCCAGATCTATTTCTAGATTTCACCAATACAGCCCAGACCCATAACTGAAGGACGTAAACAATGCATTGGATCAGTTAACTTGTTCTTCTAGTGCCAATGCAGTTCTACATTACACTTCCAGCAGCTTTAGTGGAGCCACTTGTTAAAAGAGGAGAAAAGTAAAGTAAACTTTGTAAAGCGCATATGTGGACATTGAAATTGGATGACCTCTTGGTTGAAGGAGTGGGATCTTCATTCATGAAATAAAACACAAACAATTATGTTAATGTCTAGGCACTATTTTTCTGATTCGTGTACTAACAGTTATCTCCTTAAGTGTGATTATATATTTTTTCTTCACAAGTCACATTGTTTTTCAAAATGTAAAGATTAGCACTTCTTATGTAATCCTTCGATGTTGTCTAAAACACAGAAAATAGGTTTCTCTATATAATACTTCTACATTCAGGTGATATTTCTATCACATTCAGGTCATAAAGGTGAAAGACAAACTATACCAATGTGATGTATTATTTAAATAACAAAAGGGGAAATTACAATGGATTGAAAATAAAGTCATACTTAGGTTTTTAAATCAGGATCTTATCAAAGAAAATTGTTTCCTGTGTATAGTACTTTGCAGAAAAAAATAATCAGGCTATATCTAAAACTGTGTACACATACACACCACTTCTTGCAAAGTTCAAATGTGACTCATGTGACTCAGGAGTTCAAGTGTGACTTCGAGTGTTCAAGTATGACTCAAGGCTCAGCACTGTGACTGGATGTCTGAATCCTAGACAGACTCTTGCAACTCCTCATGGGAGCAGTTTTAGCATCAAAATAGTCTTCCTCACAAGTATGTGGCCTCATATTATTCTGAGAACTATGCATGTCCCTAATATTATGGGACCATGACAAATGGGCACTTTCTTTGATTTCTGCTGTGATCTGGGGACAGCCTCCGTGCTGGCACCAGTGCCAACAAAAACTAGAGTTCTCTGTAGCTTAATTGACTCTGTCTACATCTACTAGTAAGAAGGATGCATAATCCATCTGTGCCCCTCACCAGTGCCAAAACACACCTTACACATAGACCATTCTCTTGCCACTGTCCGGCGCAATCACTTGCTTAAACTTCATGACTGTTTGAGACTAGTGTGGTTTAAAAGAGGCCCTTTGGGGTTTTTTTAATGAGTCGTGGAAAAAATGAAATTGTGACGATGGAAAAACTATTGGAGTCATACTTGTTGCACTGTTCTTTCCTCTACAACTGTATGCAAATTCTTCAGTGGCTTTTACTGGGACCTGATGTAGGATGTTGTTCTCTGATGTATGTGTAGGGAAATTCCCATATTAAAATTATTCCAGTACCAGTTTCATAATTCCATGAAAAGTTTCATAAAATGCCATTCATGTCACTTCCTGAAACCATCTTTGCAATTGCAGGCTATGTGGTTACAGTAGAAAGAGGAAATGGTTTGTTGAAATACATATTTTAATATATATACAAATTATTGTAACATCATTTATATTCATGTCTAATATATTGTTGTTACATTATATGCTTTATATATTATTATACATATAATTATTAAATCCATTCTTTTGTATAGATGTAGTACATTTTATTAGGCACTCACCTGTCAGCCTGACCTGCTTTCAAGGGAGGTGTGTTGCCTTCCAGGAGCCCAGATCAAGGATGTTACTGAGAAGCTGCCAAACCTTGTGAAACCCACAGATTATTACACACTATAAGTGTTCCAAGTGAGAGCCAACGATATAGCTGGAAGAAGTCTGGGAAGCATTAAGACAGACTATAGAGCACTGGTAGAGGTGGTAGAGGGCTTTGGAACTCAAGTAGTTTTTTCATCAATCCTCCAAGTCAAAGGAGAGGGGTTGAAATGGCCAGACGAATCTGGCAGGTCAACAAACGGTTAGATCAATGGTGTTGTAGTCAGAGTTTTGGCTACTCAGACCATGGGACTGGCTTTGCCAAGCCTGGTTTACTGGGATCAAGGGAGTCCATCTGATGAGGATGGGAAAAAGTGTCTTTGATTGAGGACTTGACAGAGTAGTGAAGGAGACTGTAAAATAGATTTGTCAGGGGAGGGCACATATCCATACCAATCCTGCCAGTTGGATGCCAACACCTGTCATGGATGCCCGGAACAGAGCAAAGGCATTCCAGATACTCCAGCCAGCAAGTCGGCTCTATCCAGGGCCCAGCTCAAATGTCTCTATGCAAATGCACATAGTATGGGGAACAAACCAGAGGAACTAGAGACCCAATATCTGTTGGAGTGACAACACAGCAGGGCACAAGCAATCCAAGAACTTCCTCGAATGCATCAACGACAACTTTGTTACATAAGTGATTGAGGAGCCAACAAGAAGAAGTGCCATGCTGGACCTTATACTCACCAACAGGGAGGAGCTGGTGGGGAATGCCATGCTCCAAGGCAGCCTTGGCTGCAGTGACTACAAGATGGTGGAGTTTGACATTCTCCGGACTGTGAGGAGGGAATGCAGCAAACCCTGGATTTCAGGAGAGCAGACTTTCACCTCTTCAAGGACCTACTCAGTAGAGTCCCATGGGATAGGGCCCTGGAGGCCAGAGAGGTGAAAGAATGCTGGCTGAATTTCAAAGATCACCTCCTCCAAGCTCAGGAGCAATGCATCCTAACAAGGAGAAAATCAGGCAAAAATTCCAGAAGACCTCCATATGTGGGAAAGTTGCTGCTGAGCAAACTCAGAGCAAAAAAAGCTTTCAGGAAGTGGAAACAAGAACAGATGGCCTGGGAGGAATATAGGGAAATTGGACGGGAAGCTTGGGACAAGGTTAGGGAAGCCAAGTCCCAGTTAGAATTGAGTCTGGCCAGAGGTATTAAAGATAACAGGAAGGGCTTCTATAGACATATTGCAAGAAAAAAAAAGACTAGGGATAATATGGGTGCTCTCTGGAAGGAAACAGGAGACCTGGCTGCCCTGGACAAAAAGAAGGCTGAGGCTTTCAATGATTTTTATGCTTCAGTCTACAACAGCAAGTGCTCCAGCCACACCACCCAAATCAAGAAAGACAAATGCAGGGAATGGGAGAATGAAGACCCTAAGCCCACTGTAGGACGGGAGCCAGTTCAAGACCATCCAAGGAACTTGAATGTGCACGAGTCCATGGGACCCGATGAGATTAATCCACAGGTCCTGAGGGAGCTGGCAGAAAAAGCTGCTAAGCCACTATCCAGGAGTGAGATATCAGCTCAGGATCCATCGGTCAGTGACCCTCCAAGAAATAGCAAACGTGAAAGTTGATAACTCTGAGAGGCATCCCAGCTCAGAGGGAGGTCACTGGTCACAGCTTGCTGTGGCCCAGGAGAGCTCGATGGGTCTCCTTTTGGGCTGCTGTTTATAGAGTCTCAAGAGAGTGGGCTTTAGTCATAATGACCTTTCAACTTGGCTTCATTTTTCATTGTTACACTTAAAAAGTATAAGAACAAGAAAAATATTATTCAGGCCAAAAATGTTAATTAAAACAGCAAGGAATTCATTAGACAACACAATACTGTGTAGGAACAGACAATATTTCTGATAAACTCAGAGGAGCTCAGCCTGGGTGTTGTTAAGGCCAAAGTCTAATGAGCCTTTCTCAGATCATAGTGCAGCTTGGGGAGGGGGGAATGTGCACTCACAGCCTAGAAAGTGAACTGTGTCCTGGGCTTCATCAAAAGGAGCATGGCCAGTAGGTCAAAGGAGGTGATTCTTCCCATCTACTCTGCTCTGGTGAGACCTCAATTGGAGTGCTGCATCCAGTTCTGTCCCCAACATAAAAAGGACATGGAACTGTTGGAGCAAGTCCAAAGGAGGGCCACCAAGTTGATAAGAGAACTCGAGCATCTCTCGTATGAAGACAGGCTAAGAGTTGGGGCTGTTCAGTCTGGAGAAAAGTTTGCATGGAGACCTCATAGCAGCCTTCCAGTATCTGAAGGGGTCCTACAGGGAAGCTGGAAATGGACATGTTGGGACCAGGAGTAAAGGGTATAAACTGAAAGAGGAGAAATTTAGGTTAGCTATTAGGAGGAAGGTTTTTACTATGAGAGTAGTGAGACATTGGAACAGATTGCCCAGGGAGGTTGTGGATGCCCCAACCCTGGCAGTGTTCAAAGCCAGGTTGGATAAGGTCTTAAGCAACCTGGTCTAGTGGGAGGTGTCCCTGCCCATGGAAGGGGTGGTTGGATTAAATAATCTTTGAAGTCCATTTCAACCCCTTAATGTTCTATGATTCTAGGATATAATAAGATAGCAGATGAGAAAATGCCTGGAAAATAGTGTTTGCAGTGATAGTGTCCATTTTGTTTCTCTGATTGTGGTGTGTTCCCATCACAGTTCAACCACGTTAAGGGCCTAACCAGAAAGAGATCCTGCAAAAGCTCTGTACAGACAATGTAGACATTGCACACACACAGTAGAGATCCAACATCAGAAACAGCAAAGGAACAGGGTCACGGCATTGTGAATTTGCCACAGAGAGAAATGTCTTCAGGACCAGCACACACTGTCTCCAGTACCTGCACATGCTTCACATCCACACACTGGGGACCATTTTTGCACAGATGCAGGCAGAAACTGTTCCTCTAACAGAGGCTGATCCATCAAAATCATGTCTCAGAATGGCAATTGAAAAAGTCATATATTCAACAGACTAGGAAAACTTATTTCAATGCATCATACCACTGTTCAAAATAGAGGAAAAAACCACTTTAAAACAAAGTTTTGTGATAAAATGTTTCAGATAATTATAAAGGCATTAAGTTTGAGACAGTGAAAGTTCTTGGAAAGAAACCAAATTTTGAGTAGGAAAATCTTAGAGACAGCTAGAGTAGTCTTCCAAATCAGTATAACTGATCAGGAATTAGGTATGTAACAAGATATTGAGCATTTTTTAAAATTCTGATGGAATAAGAGATCTTAATGAAAACAAAACACCAGGCAAGCAGACACCTTTTTTTTTTGTTTCAGGCTAACTTTTGGGTTTATTTCACTATTGCTTTCTTGAACCAATTGCTGAAACCATTACCACATGACTTGCTTTCATTTTCTTACACGAGCATGTTTTTCCTTGCCCCAAGTGAAACAGGATACCATCTTTCAGAATTTCTGCCCTACCTTTTGCAATACCCTTTATTTTTATGTGGTAAGAGCAAAGAAAGCATTTAGCAAATCCCACTGTGGTTAAAGGAAATTTGCAGCTTTACTATTGCAATAGAATAAAGCTTTTGTTGATCTACAAGATTGACTAACGTGGGACACTTCCTACTTCCCCTTACTTTGATGTCATCTGTTTAAGAGAACAGCAGAAATAATAACTATATTTTACTGTCTATTTTCTACTTTGCCTTGACACTGACTTTTAATGAGAGGAGATTTAAAGAGCACATGAATCAGTCCAAGGTGCCTCTTCAAATCCCCTGCCATTAGGCAGACTACCCCAGTGCCAACCATGCAGAGAAGGGTCTGTCTTCACCTTGTTAATGGTGTATAGTAACTTTTTTTAAACAAATTTCTGACAGTTAAGTGTCTGTGCTGCATTGTCATTGGTAACAAAAACTAGCTAAAAATCATGATGAGAGATTGACAAATACACTGATTTTGCTAAGATGTTTTCAATTATATGTAACATGCGATGCCAAGAACAGTATATATATTAATTTCTTAATAATTTGCTCTCCAAAATTTTAGTTTTACGTTGGAATGAAAAGAGTCACCAAAATAGAATTACAAGGCCTGTTTACTCTTGGAAAATGCAAGTTAGTGAGAAGGGAAGTAAAGACTGATGCTGCAAAGTGAAAGTTGAGCAACTATGACTTTTTGAGGTAAATTGTTTCTGCTTTTACAATTTTCAGTTTCCCACCTTTTCAGCTTCACTAGCTAGTTAACATTCAGGCTCAAAGAAGAGTAAAAAGATGTTGTCCAATGAATCAACATTTCTGTTCAGATGCTGAGATGCTGTTGAGAAGCATCAGACCTTGCAAAGCCTGGTCTCAGAGTCATCCAAGAGGTCCTCTGCCAAATGGGGAAGATCTTGGCCAACCTGCTCCATTGGGTTAAGGTAGGAAATGAGAAAAAAGATAATGTATTTGAATGGAAATATCAGTTTTCCCATATTGGTTAAAAAGGAAATGAAAATTAATATCACTGCTGTTTTAAAAAAAAGAGCTCCCAGCTGATTTTAAAGCATTATCTTTACATGAAAAGGGGTTTTGATTCAAGTGAAATGACATGTGTATGTGCCCTCTATAAAGTATTTTGTAGAGGTGCAGTCAAGGTTTATCCACATCAAGACCATGTCTACTCTCCATATTACATACCATTTAAAGATAAATGGGTTAGAAGCATGTCAGCAGGCCTGGGTGATGCTGTATCTTCCTGGGTTTATAGATTGTGAGGTTGCTTTTAGTTTGAGGAACGTGACTTGTTTCTCCAGGGGATTCTCACCTCATTCATAGTCCAGGGTGAGTGCTGCTCAGGTGATGAGATAGCTGCTCAGCACTCTCACTGTTTGACAAACAGTCCCTCTCTCACCTATCACCATCTGTAACTTTTTCCAGTTTTCTACACCTGGAATGGTGGAGAGCTGCTAACCACAACAGGATTTGTACCACAGCCTCCTAAAACCTCAAAAATACTAATCTATGTGAGGGAAATTATTGCATTTATATCAGTCCCATGGGAAACTGAAGACAAAAAGCTTTTCCTGAGGCTTTACATAGACTGGACCAAAAAATAGGAACATTTTTCCTAAAATGTTTCATTTTATTAATTCACTAAAGTTGCCTCACTTGTGAAATAAAATGTTTTCAAGACAGTTTCAGCTACACAAATAAGTTAATGACAGATGAATCAGTTCTTCCTCACTTCTGATTCTGTCTCCATTTCTTCAGATATCACAGTTTCTTCATCAAGGTGCTGAACACTGCAATGACTTCAGTTCTATGCATCTGTAAAATGAAAACCATCACTGTTGTTTTAGCTTCTAAAGCCTGGTGATTATCAGTGGCCTACGAGGACCTTTCAGACAAGACACTGCCAGCAGTTCACATTCTTTACTACAGAAGGCAACTGCCAGTGGTTCATCTTCTTTACTATAGAAGGTAACAAAAGGACCATGCCTAAATCCTTCTCTTCTGGTGATAACTTCCAGGAAAAAACACCAAGGAAAAAGGAGTGTTTTAGGACTTATAGGAATTAATGTGTTTCTACAAGTTCTTCAAATTAAATTCTTTTATTTCTTTTTAATTTTGAACTAAGCATGCCTCTTGGGATTAGGTTTAGGGTTCAATTTGGAGGAGAGTCATTTTGAAAACCCTCATTTTATGTCCTAAATCTTGGAGGGCATCTGCTGTATCCTTAAGATGTAGTGTATAATTGGTACCTAAATTATTTTAAAATACTTCAGGGAAGATGACACTTTAAAATGCTTAAAGGACTAACTCTAAAGAAGAAGATAGGAAAAAAATTTATTTTCAACATAGTTTCATTGTTTCTAAAAGGGTCAAGACATTCTGCAGAAGCAAATCAACCTTTGGGGACCTCTCTTCCAGTGAAGGTGGTTGCATCATGAGGAGATTTTAAAAAAAGTCTCCTCAGACTTCATTCCAAATCTGCTTCTTTTTTTTTTTTTACATATAATTTCCAGCAATGAATAAATCCCTGAGGAAAAATAAACCTAATTGTTTTCACATGGCCCCCCACAGTCACCTACTTGTGTCAAGTGAGAGTCATTCTGCTGACGCACCTCTCACTAGCAGCTCTACAATATAGTGGTGGCTCTCCTGCCCTCATTTCGCTTTCACTGTCCACTTGGCAGAGGTATGTGTGTGGGATTTCACAGGGTAGTCTGCCAACTTTGTAATGAGAGATGTGTCCAACTGCTATTGGTTGTTTTCAATTTGTAAAGGCTAAAATAACATTATTTGAAGCTTCAGACAAATACCAGGAAGGAAAAAAAATCTCTGCTGTTCATTTACTGGAACATACTATCATCGAGACGTGAAGGGAGGGAATTTAAAAGGAACAAATTGCATGGATTGCACAAGCTATTAATTTTACAATTTGATGAACAAGCCAAATAACGCATGCCCTAATGTGAGAACGTAGGTAAGAAGCACCACAATTCACATCTGTCATTCTGTCTTAAATTGATCTCTGCATAACTTCCCAGACTACTAGCTACTACACTTTTAAAAAAAACAGCTTAATTTGCTCCTCCTTCTCTGTTTTTTCAAAAATCATTTCTCTAATATAGTCAGAGCATGACTAGTCTAGTAAGATTTAGGGATTAAACTCAAGATCATTACAATGTACCTAAACTGGGTATTAACACTATACAAACCCTAACGAGCACACAAAACCTTTCTCAAAATATAAACTGAAGGTTACATTTCCTCCATACAGTGTCATACCTCCTTAACATAAGGTATCAGCCAGGGTGTCTTATTCAAAAGTCCTCATAGGATTTTTAGAGGTGCTGGAGCAGAAGGAAGAATAACAGGTCTGTTAAACAGTGAACCTAATGCTGAACTGCAAAGCAAGACTTTGCACAAAGACTAAGTGCCAGTTGTGTAAGGCAGCTTGATCAAAGTTTGCAGCCAGAGAATTCCCAAGATGTTGAAGACTCTTTCTAAAAACTTGCTAGGCAGGTTTTGTTGCAATATTGTGCAAGGTAAGAGAGTAAAAATAACTTGTAAGTATCTTAAGGTAAGAAAAATGTTTCAACCATTTTGGCCAACAGTGAGTTCTGCTATTTAAATAGGACTCAGGAAATATTCTTTATTCTTAGTACTTCCTAGGCAGCTATCTATCAGCAGCCAGAGAGGACCTCATGTAAGTTTGATAAAAAGAATCTTTCCTGGCATAAGACTACTGATTAGCAGTTGGAAAGGTAGTAGGAGTTCATGTCGCTATTTTTAAAACTCTCCTCTGTTGATCCAAAAACCCCACATCATTCCTAAGAAATGTAAAGTATTCTAAAAGACTGATATATTTCTTTTTTTATAAAGTTTTCCTCCAAGCTGTTTTCTACTGCCAAAAAAAATGAGTAATTTTTCAAATCAAGTAACTCATTTGGGGATAGTCGTTTTCGCATTGTATCAGAGACCATTTGACGTTCCTTGTACTCCAGATGGTCCTAAAATGCTACCTAGTTTAACTCTGGTACAGCTGAAAAACTCAGCACCTTGCAGATGCTTTAGTGTTTCCCCAAACTGGGGCTGTAACCCCATGGCTTTCATCCACTTCTGCCTTCTACAGCCTTTTCCCCTCACCCCAGCCCCTTGCCATCACCTCCCTCAGCTCCCTGTGCTCTTCTGTCAGGGCAGAGGCATTGCAGAGTCCACAGGCAGAAGCCACGGGAGTATCTCATGGCTGTCCTCCAGAAAATTCACCTGCCTTCTCAGTAGATGTAGGACAACCAAGACATTCTGGAGAAAATACACATTTCGTGGGGAAACTGAAACTGAGCTGCTTGCAAGGGCCATTTGCCCAGCTCTGTAGCAGAGGAATAAGTTAAACCTGGTAAGGCCATACACAAAGATGGATGCTGGTCTTGGCAGACTTTCTTCATCGCAGTTTAGTCTTCTGTACATTTCCAATCCCTTTATTTTATCTATGAAAGTTAATTCAAAATACTGTTAGTACCAAAGATCGACTGCAAATTCCAACAAAGGGAATGTTGTCATGTGTTCCTCCATTCCCTGCCCAATGGAAAGACTATATACAGTATTCACATTCTCTTCTAGCAGCACTTTTTTGAACCTAAGATCAGACCAAGTGTTAGGCCTTAACATCAACAAGATAAGTTTGATACTTTAGAGAGCTATATCCTGCTATACCTAGGTTTTTGAAATAAACACAAGTGCACTGAGTATAGGATAAGTACATTATTAACTCCCCAGATTTCTAGGAAAGTTTTGCATTTTCTACTGCATCTCATGCTACCATGAATATTCTGCCAGAAGATGCTCAAGAGAGCTACTTCAGCATGCAATTACCTCAGTCATTACATTTGTTGCAAAAATCAGTGTTATGGGGTCCTGGTGGAATCCTTTTGTTATCACCTTCAGTTTTCAGTAACTTCCACTCCCAGAGCTTCGAAGCCAAAGAACTAGCAACTTACTCTTGCTAAGTAGAGGCCAAAGACTGTCAGCCTGGTCCTGTCCTGGCCTGCCCACACATTAGAGTGTGAACATGTAGGATCTCAGCCCTCTCATTTCCCTGCAAAAAGTGCTGAACCCCCCTTCCAGAACATGCTGCATGCTTGGAGCTGACTAATACCGTATTCCATGTTGTAAATGTACTTTGTTCTATCGTCATTATTTTCCACAGTCAGTCCAAGAGCGATCCTTGTATTATTTTATCTCACAGTAATGGAATAGTTTGGCAACAATATCACTCACCAACTGTTGATGGGTTTTGCTTTTTCTCCTTCTAAAGAGAGGAGACATCTTCCAAGTGTCTGTTTCTCAAAAGCCATGAAATTTGGTGATTTTTTGCCAGAGGAATGAATGAGTCAGGCTTCTAACAGATAGTACATGCAGATCTCCTAGAAGCACATTAAGCTGTTCCTGGGAAATAGCTCTGACTTCACAGCCTGACATAGCAAGTTCAGTCTGAGCAGAAGAGCTGTTAGCACATGAATCATGGTGGAACAACAGGTAGCTCAATACACAACGTGATGTTGCTCTTACATCAGTGTTCAGAGCAGTAAAAGAGAGAATAAAAATAGAATCAGAAAGCTGTATTATTCAGCCTTATTACAAGCTAAAATCCAGAGTTCAGAGAAAGGGAACAAAGCATGGATTAGAAATACCTGAGTATAATTTATTCTAGAGGAACACCATAACACATTCAGAAGTGGAAAGATTTGCTTGTTGGAGGACAGTCCAGTGACCCAGTAACATAATGCTTCTGCTGTATCACCGTTTCCAGCAAATTATTCAAAAACACCATTTCCAGTAGAGTGGAGTAAGAAAGTTTTTCCTAAGAGGATAACACCAAAATAATTTAGGAGGCTACTGAAAACATGGTTTCTGACAGGTAGGATTCACTGAATGAGACACCAGGAAATATTCAGAACTGAAGTCCAGATTGCCAGAGTTGTGTTCTTTGATATAATTAATCTAATAGAAAACCTTGATTCCTATGGGTCAGTTACCATTTAAGGTTACCAGCTTAAGGACACTGAGACATAGCCCCCACCACTACTGAAAAACAAAGCAGTCAAACAGGGAGACATGGCAAGAGTACACAGCTTTCAGACCACTGCAGAAAAATATCATCCTCTTTCAGAGAGGATATTGGTTATGCAATTTGTTTTTAATTTCAGCTACTATTTAGCTAAATAATATAAAAGACTTAATGACCCGCTCCTTTCCTCCAGCATGCTGCTGGGAAGCTGCAGTGCTTAGAGGCTGTGATCTCGCTGGTTCCAAGGAAATGCAGCAACAGCAGCAACAGCCAAAGAGATGGCAGTGAGCCAGGCCAGTTTCACACATAAATTTCTCTTGCTGGTGTATGCGGAACTGTCAAAACCCTCAGTGAATACCACCAAGAACTGGGCGAGTTTTGCACCCTCCCCAGTGCTGGGGTACAAACACCTTCTCTCCCTAGAATTTGCTCTATTGAACTTATTTTTCAATTAACACTTGTTGTTGATCGAGAAGAAGAAGAAGTTTATCTTGGTAAGAATTATCCATACTGACAGAAATGTTAGCATTTCAGAATCAAAGATCAGTGGTGTGGCACAAGGTCAGCCAGCACTAAAACTAGGCTCTCCTGGATGTACAAGCAAATTAGGAAAGATGACAGTTTCGGGGAAAAAATGAAGAAATAGAAGAACTTTCCTAGCTGAAAGGCCCAAAGCCCCAAAAAAGCCCCGAAACCAGTCTCAAAACCTGTGGTTACATAGTGTGGTACATGGTAATGAAATATGAGGGAGGCTGGAAGAAGTGATACTGGGATAAAGCAATCAGTCACACTCATAAGAAATAGCCATGTTCCACTTTCTTCCAAAGAAACCTAAAACACTTGTATGGTCTTGTCCAATTTTGCCTGGTCTCCATAACTGATTGCAACAAAAATAATCATTATTAAAAACAAAATCAAAAAATATTAGACTTGCAGTGACAGACTTCTGAATATACAACTATAGAGAGGAATGTAATGTTGCTTGTGAGCTGCAATATTGGTTAAATATTTTCAAACTGTAAGTCCTACATCTTCTTTCAGACAGTGCCATCTATGCTTCTGTTCTAGCCTGCAAGACCTGAAAGTTTAATAAAACCCCACTAGTTTGAGATACAGCCTATGTTACCAGAGAAAATTAATAAAGATCTTAACTTTTAAAAGCTTTAGGGAACAAGTGTGGCTCGTAGCAAACACTGAAGCTGGGAGAATGGAGCATAACATTTAGTGCTATGACAGAATACCTATGACAGTCCTTATGAATACGGTTGAAACTACAAACACCTGTTGATCAACTATAACAGAGTTCTGGTGATGCTGAGAAAAATCTGCTATGTAATTGCAATGTGCTCTACTGCTTTTCTGATTAGAGCTGTCTGGGCTCTCCCTTAGCCTATGCTACCAGGGCAAAATCTTGCATACTTGCATTCAGCAGGTTAAGCATCAAGGCTATGGTTATTTCTTCAAGAAATAACTGGAAATAACTGGTCATTGAAATGCCATCTCTAGAAAACAAGCAACAAATTACCCTTGTGTTCAGGTTCATTGCATTTTGTGATTAACCTCCAGGCCTGAGGTTTTCTTACCTCTAATTTTAACATTAGACGTATGAATTTCAATTGTCACATGGTTTAAATTATCAGTAAAGACATGTAGATGTCAAACATCAGTGAAATACTTTTGATGATGTATATAATTGGTAATGTGGGCATTTGAAATTAGCATTTGGCCTCCAGGATTTTCATGTGGGCTTTGACATTAATTCTCAAGGCAGCTTGCACTTTCAATTCCTGGCCTGTACAATGAAGGGATCAGCTGTAGTTAACCTAGTAGGGACTGCCAGTTTGAATAATTATTGCAATATCACTAGAGCTAGCAGCAACAAAGTCAGCTGGGCATTGCTGTTTCTTCACTCATGGAAAGTACGTCATGATCTCCTTCACAGAAAAAGGAAGTAGGACCTGCACAATCCTGGAAAGCATTGAAAAACAGCTTCTTGCCCTCGATCTGGGAGCGGTCATTGCTGTGTTCTATTGGCATTTTCCCTTTAGCTGACTTGCTGCTATACTCTCTAGCCATGGCTCTCCAGAGGTGCTGAACACCTTTAGTTCAGTGAGTCATCTTCAAAATGTGAAAAATCAGATCACAGAGCTTAGGAAATTGGGAAGGCATATAAGGGGATAACATTGTCTTTTTTCTCTTCACTGGCTTCCCAGGAAATACAGTAAGTGCCTCCAGCATTTCAGCCAGCTGCAAGCCCTTTTGGTTTCTCTGTTTCATTCTTTGCAGGCACCTCTGGTTTCTGGTCAAGGGACAGCCCTTCCCGTTCACTTTTTACTCCAAAAAAAACCCAAAACAAAATATCTACACAGTAATGAGATTGAAACCACGTCATTCACTTTCAGGGAGACTGATCAAGGTTTCCTGAAATCTGACAGGATGTGAAAGCAGCAGCAGCACTTTCAGCAGAGTTACACAAGCCTCTACAGCAGCAGTGTATTTTTGCTGCAAGTCCACAGGCTGCCTAGGGGACTTCTGTTAACACACCTCTTCCGATGACATCTTACACTAGTTCATTACTTTAAAGTTGTTTCCTCTTGAAATTATTGGTGGCCAGTCACAAGTGGTTCCTTGGGCCAGCCCAGTTTAATATCTTTATCAATGTCCTGGATGAAGAGATCGAGTGCACCCTCAGTCAGTTTGCAGATGACACCAAGTTGGGCAGGAGTGCTGATCTGTTGGAAGGTAGGAAGATCTGCAAAGGCATCTGGACAAGCTTGATCAATCGGCCAAGGCCAATCATATGGGGTTGAGCAGGGTGAAGTGCTGCACTTGGGTCACAACAACCCCATGCAGCACTACAGGCTTGGAGGAAAGTGCCTGGAAAGTTGCCCAATGCAAAAGGACCTGGAGGTGCTGGTTGACAGCAGCTGAACATGAGCCAGCAGTGTGCCCAGATGGCCAAGAAGACCAATGGCATCCTGGCTTGTATCAGCAACAGTGTGACCAGCAAGACCAGGACAGTGATTGTCTCTCTGTACTCGGCACTGGTGAGGCCACACCTTGAATCCTGTGTTCAGTTTTGGGCCCCTCACTACCAGAAAAGCATTGAGGTGCTGGAGCAGGTCCAGAGAAGGGCAACAGAACAGGTGAAGGGTCTGGAGCACAAGTCCTATAAGAAGCAGCTGAGGGAGCTGGAGTTTTTTAACCTGTAGAAAAGGAGGCTCAGGGGGGACCTTCTCACTCTCTACAACTACCTGAAAGGAGGTTGTAGCCAGGTGGATGTTGGTCTCTTCTCCCAAGTAACAAATGACAGGACAAGAAGGAAATGGCTTCAAGTTGCACCAGGGGAGGTTTAGACTGGATGTTAGGAAATATTTCTTCACCAAAAGGGCTGTGAAGCATTGGAACAGACTGCTCAGGAAAGTAGTTGAGTCCCTGGAGGTATTTAAAAGATATGTAGGTGTGGCACTTGGGGACATGGTTTAATGGTGGACTTGGCAGTGCTGGGTTAGCCCTTGGACTTGATGGCCTTTTCCAACCTAAATGATTCTATGGTTCTCTGATGCTCTGAGTCCAAGATTTGGGTGGTCTAATGTGGAAAAAAAAATCAAAAAAATCCAATCTTCTTCTGTCCATATTTAGGATATTTGGAAATTTCACAATTGTACGAATTTCATTCCCATTTCTCCCCCTTCCTGGCCAGCTAACCTTACTGCAGACCTCAGATACAGTAGATTCAGCTCCTATCCAGATTCATCCTAGCCTTCTGTTTGTAGCAGTGTTGTGACAGCTGTTCCTTATGTCAAGATTGACCAGCTGGGAAGAACAGGGGAACGTTACAAAAAGAGATATTGTAATTCTGGCTTTGTACAAAGGAAATTAAGGATGGTGTTTCAAGTATAGCTAAATAGTGACAGCACTTCAACGTGCATACAAACGCTTGTTTTTCCATATGATTTCCCACTTGTACTACTCTGCATTTTTTAAACTTTTAATCAAGCCCTTGTCACAAGTCTCTGACTGAAGGCAACTTTGCCTTCTCCCTCTGGTGTCAGAAATGATAACACCTTCCACAAACACAGGCCTCCAGTCTCCAGCATTTGGCCAAGCTGTGCTTGATGCATGCTGATATCTTGTGGCATTAGCTACCTTATCCTATCACAGTCAAGTTCACAGATTTCACTGGACGGGCTTTGCATAGGATCTTATCCAAAAAATACAAAAACCCGACACTTTGCTCTTGGAAACGTGATAAATAAAAAAATAAATCACTGGCCCATATTGGCACCTCATTTATTAAAAGCCGGATTTGAACTTCATGATTTACTTTTGAACCCAACCTGCTTCAGCACACACTGTTTACTATTGCTGAAAATAAATGCTTCTAGCTTTGTGACTTTGGAGGTCGGTGTGCTCCTCAGTGGCCAAATGAGGTCAGCCCAGAGATGTCGAGTCCAAAATGTTTCCAAACACTTGAGTGAGAAAACACAGCTCAGGACCCAGATTCCTGTTCTGGCTCGGTCGGGCTGCAGGCTCTGGAAAGCTTATCTACAGATGCCAAGAGTGATTTAACCCATGACAGTGTGTGGAAACAGACCGTGCAAGCTGTTGCAACATACAGCAAGAGCAGCAAAGGCAGAAGGAGTACTACAAGTACTGTTCTACCACAGCAGTTTGCGCCAAAGAAAATCTCCGTAAAGAGAATTTACAGACATCCTCTGGCAGAGGTTGGTTAATAAGATGGGATAACCAGAGACTCCCCAAGGCAGCTGTGGTTATTCCTATATCCCAGAGTTAAGGCTGGGTGTGAGCAGTAGCCAGGAAAAGGATGGAAGTAATAAAAGATAGAGGAAGATCTAATTTTCCATGACCCAGGTACTTTTCCCAAGGCAGAAGAGAGAAGAAATCAGAAGCAGGTTTGCTGTTAGAGGGGGGATTAGTCACGAGAGGAAAATGCTTTGTCATACTGACTCAGCAGAAAATGTTACTTGCGTGGAAGCAGCTGGAGGACACAACAGTGAGTCAGGAAAATCTGGGCTTTGGGCTGCTACCGTCACCCTTCCTTCCAGCCTGCATTTAGCAATCTGAGCATCTAGGAATAAGGTAATTCCTTATAAAGAGATACCTCCTATTGTCTTATGTAGCTGTAGGTGGATGCATAGCAGAAAAGGAAGTAGAGATGACATTATTTCTCTTTTTGTGAAATCTTTTTTGGCACTGATCCGTCTATGGCAGCTCCCGTGTCATGGTCCTAAGCAAAATAGAATGGTGAACCACAGATGAGACCTCCAATACATACAGTAGTTTAAATTCTTGGTAACACAGACCTGGACCACCAGCTTTTCCACATGAAAAAAAAAATGTGAGGAAGAAAATCTCCTGTCACCACAGCTCTATGCTCTGTGATGTCTCTAGGGGAAGATCCCTCCAAAAAGAGGCTATATCTTCTAATAAATTGTGTGTTAGCTTTTCTGAGAACTAGAGCAAGGACAATGGAGCACTGTAGTGTGTTTCCAAGATGATTGCCTAATTTGACCTTTCATCTCATGGAGTCAAAAAAGATAGGAATAAGACTCATCTCTGAGAAAGATATTGTGAGGATAGGAAGCTATCCAAATGCTCTCTCCTGTGTGATTCACTTAAGTGGTGCTGCGGAGAAATGAATAGTACCTGAGTACTAACTTATAACATGAGTTAAAGGAGATTTTCAGATTTTTAGCCTGTCCTGCTCACCTTTTAGGAAACATTAATTTTAATTTTCCCTAAACTCTTTGTATGGACCTACAGAATGTTTTTGTTTTCACTGTTTCATGCTACACAACAGAATGGAGAAGCCATGCAGAAGTAAATCTCACATCAGTGGCAGTCTATAACTCACCAGGAGGTTATATAACTCACCAGAACTTCCACACCACTACTCCACACATGTTTTATAACCCAAGATACAGATAATAGGAAGCAGGTAAATAGGAAAGGGAACCTAAGTAAAATAAACAACCTAAATAAAACCTAAATATAATTAAATAGCAGAAAAACAAAAAGTGACACACTGTGATGTTGAAGGCAGGTGTCATTACATGACCTAGCCACAGCAGAGACCTGGTTAATTACCAGCTGTTTCTGGATCATTTGTGTGACAGATAGCACAAAAAGGTAGGATTTGGTGAAGATAAAATGATGTTGTCATGAATTTGAAATAGTGCAATGTGTAAAACCAGAAGGTATTTTATTTACTGGATGGATTCACAGATTTACTACAAGTCCATGAAACTCAGACTGGGATCTGCAATGTTATTTTCACCAGTCATGGCAAACAATCACTTTCCTTGTTGCTGTTTTTCTCTTTTAAAGCTCATTGCTCAGCACTCTGACATTTTCTCATATTAAAATGGGCAATGCTTTTGGGTTTTTCTCACAAAATTTCTGCTGACAAACCCTGGCAACCTGTTAGAACATCCTGTTGGTGTTGGGCCACTGACAGATGATGGGCCAAGAAAATGGCTGCTGGAAGTGTCAGCAGTCCTTGCAGATGAAATTACAGGAGTGAGCAACCATTAGGCATGCCTGCATACTCACAGATGTAGCTAAGTCAGGCTCCTGGCTCAGTCCCCGGGTTCTGATCTACTTGAGCAACACAGTTTCCAACTCAGATTGCCAGAGGTCATCCAAGGACCACCGTGACTTCACTGGTGTCTCTCCTGGGTACAGCTGTGCAAGCAAGCTCAAAGCTGCACGTCTTCTCCTCTTATGAATCTGCTCTGAAAGGTAGCCCTCTCTTCAGCGCTAATTAAAACAGAGGTTATAATTTACCATATGTTAAGGAAGGATCTATACCAAAACAAAAAGATAGCAATAATCCCTCCAGTCCCACATTGCTTATTCCCACTCTGTTCATCTACTTCACTCTCTCTTTTGCATCCTTTCTATGAGCAGCACAGGCATGAATCAGATCTGGAAACTGCCTCATCTGAAATCCATACGTCACCCATGCGTTTCTGTTTGTTGGGGGCTTTCTGTTAGGCTGAACACTTACCAAAATTCAGCCTAAGAAAAAACTCAATAGATTATTCACCAGTCTACTGACTCACTTGCATTGCCATTCCTTTGCTTTAGTCCAAAGGTACAACACTGCTCCCCAAAACTTCAAAACACACTGCAAGAAAATACCAAGGAAACAAAAAACCTTGAGCAACTTTTCACAGACTTTCATTTGATAGGTAGTTTGAAATTCGTGTCCCTGTATAGTTCCTCTCTGTCACTCAAGGATGGTTTATGTCATATATCATCACAGGCTCACTGATGAAAGTAGCTATTCATAAACCCTGAAAAATATGCCAGATTGGAAAAGACTGACAAACCATGTCAGAGGCTTCAGGAGGGTGGCATGGAGCCAAGGTTATACCAGTTGTCCCAGATAGATCACGTCTTTTATTTCACAATTTGATGTAAGGGTCAAATCTTTGAGGTCTTTCCTAAGGATGACAGCAATGCCCAGAGAATGAGTTTGGTCCAGGACACTGACAAAAGGGCACAACAGCAAAGCAGCAAGCCATAATGCTCAGGTGTAAAAAGGATACACTGCAGTGAGTTCAAGCTCCCAGTTCAACCTCTGGTCTTACCCTGAGGGCAGATCACACACTCTCTTGGGCAAGACTCTCACCTCCTTATCAGTGAGGTTTATGAGGTTGTGCCAAGGAGAGTGCTCAAAGGAGATCAGGGCTTATGCTTGCTTGACAGGATGTTTAACTTTGCTGTGACAGAAATGTTCCCTGTATATTTTGTTTTGAAATAAAATAACAGTTCTGTGTTGCATTTTCCTCCTTAGGCAATTTATCTTCAGGGAAAAAGACTAAAAGCACATCAACAGCATGCATTTATTTACAGTGTTACTCACTCTAGAGCCTCATGAACTCCCAGTACTTTATCAAGAGTTCCAATATGTGTGGTACCATTATTTAAGCCATAATATCTTCAGAGTCCTTAAGGTGGACTGGACTTTCACTACTGACAACTATAATAAAGAAGCAATTGTCAAGCCTTGTGTTCACAGACAGAAGTTTGAAAAACAGCTAAATATGCCCCACAGGCTCAAACCTAGTAAAGCAAATATAGGAAGAAAGAAACATTTTTTATATCTTTAGCATCTTGCTCCCTGGGATGCTTGTTTAATGCATGGTGTTAGAGTAGAAATATTGCTGCTGTATCCTCTTGATAAAATTCATGCTGTGAAGCCACCTGCAGTACAGAATAGAAGCGGACAAACGGGATTAGCTAATTGAGTTCCCTTCTTTTGGATGCAGGGAAATAAAGTGAAAAGGTGGTGATTGTCTGAATGGCTCAAATGAAGATGGGAGAAAAGAGGTGAAGATCCTCTTGCTCTTTCCATCTCTAGGCACTGCCATCTCTTCCACTGCCATTTTGTCGTAAGGGGAGGGGAGGGTATTTTCTTTCCATCTTGGAGCAGTAGTGAAGAGAGCATTTCCTTATCTAACTTGCACAGAAACTTCTGTATGGTATTTGCATCTTCAAGTCCAAAGGAGAAGGCAATGAAAATGTTTGTCAAAGTAAGATCCATTCAATGCAGGACCTGAAGAGGGTCCTATTTTGCAGAGTGAAGTCAGAGGGATGTGTTTTTACAACTCTAAGAAATCCAGGGAAATAGTTCCTGTAAATTTGCCTGAAATGACAGTGAAAAAGGATGAAAGATAAAGCACTCTAAAATGGGGAAACTTTGGCTTCTTCACTTGCCAAGATCTTCTTTTCTAAAACTACATAAGCAGCTAGGCCAAAAGGAAAATAGGGTTTGACTGAATTGTTTGAGGGAGTTTTATCTTTTTTTTAATTACTTTTTTAATTTTATTTTTAAAGTGTGCTTAACTCATACTTCTACATATACTTTTATATGTACCTATAAAGAATAATAAGCAAAACTTGTTCTCTAAAATCATGCATGTAAAAACAAGTTTGTTTCAGTTTTTTGCTTTTTTAGGACTGGAGCCTGGAAATTGCATTTTCTTTTCTCAGGAGACTTAGAAAGCAATTCACATTCCAAAGGCAGTTACAAGTTACAGTTTATCCTGTTCGTTTTTCAAGAAAATATGAAAAATACACTTTTAAATGGCAGAAATAGTTTACCAGCTCAAATCATTTAATTGCCAGACAAGAGCCATAGGGTAGTAACACTATTATGAAGTCTGTAAAAAGGACACCATGCAAAATGAAGTATTATGTGGCTCATTTAGCTTACAGCTGTTCTGCATTCTTATCAAGCAGTATTCTGTATCAAAGAATGACAGTTTCAATTTCCTTTTTCTGGTTGCTCTGTTTAGATCACTTTGACGCAGATTGTCATTTTTACAAGAATGTAGTCCAGCTGGAGGGCAAACTTCTCTCTTAATAATTTTTCTTTTGTTTTTTTTTCTCTGTTGTTCTTTCACTGTGTAAAGTGGCAGTGCAAAGTCAAGTTGTATAACTTGGGTTTAAAAATAACGAATTTGATACTTTTAGACATTCAGGTGTAAAGTTTGGTCCCTAAATTACAGGGCTGTAATTCCAGCTTAGTCCAGAGAAAAGGATTTCATGAGGCAATAAATGAAACAGTGAATGGATTAAGGAGTATCAAGAGAACATTTAAAGCATGGATTCAATTTCAATGGATCTTAGGCACATATTTCACCTTCTGTATGCATCTAATTGTTGTCTTGAACAAAGGTTAACCGAAACAAAATCTTCCCTGACCTTGAGCCTATGGAGTCTGTGTTTACTAGAGCCTGTGCTTACAACACAGGTAGTTACATTGCAGCGACTGGTGCTTCTATTATAACACCTGTCAACTAGAAATCAGGACATCAAATTACAACTCAGGAGTTGTAACATCATTTCAAACTTCCACATCTGGCATTGCAACTTCAACTAGCCTCCTTTTATAAGGGGATTTTGGTAAAGATCTTGTTCACTATGTGGCATCCAGAATCACAAAATCACAGAATTAACTGGGTTGGAAAAGACCTTTGAGATCATCAAGTCCAATCTATTACCTTACACCACCTCATCCACTAAACCACGGCACTAAGTGCCACATCCAGTCTTTTTTTAAACACTTCCAGGGATGCTGACTCCACCACCTCCGTGGGCAGCCCATTCCAATGGCCAATCACTCTTTCTGTGAAGAAACTTTTCCTTGATGTTAGGAAAACTCCCCCTGGTGTAACCTGCAACTGTGTGCCTGGGAGAAGAGACCGACCCCCACCTGGCTACAACCTCCTTTCAGACCAGACTTTCCTGAAAAGGGTCTGTGCAGACTAGTTTCAAGCTCTACACTGTTTCCTGCCTCCTTGTGCAGGGAGACTGTCCCATATCCACCATTACTGACAGTCCTTCCCCTGAGAGCAGGTCAAGGAAAAAGAAAGGACTAACCTATCCTGGACTGCTGGTGTTTTTCCAACAATGCTAATAAAGACTTTGACTTCTCCAATGTAAGCATGAGAGAATGGAATGGAAGCATGAAACAACATAACTGTGTGTCTGCTGGGGTGCATGAGAAGGGCAGGTCTCAGCACTGTGTTTTAAACATGGGCTGTGCCTTTCAGTAGTATGCCTAGGCTACGGGTCCTTGCTACACTGTGCCCTTTGGAAATTGTGAATGCCAGCTGTATTTGGCACAACTCGTCAGAAAAACAAGGAAAGCCTGTGCCAGTGCACAGCAATGGTGGTAAATACAGGTCTGGCTTTGGGTAATTTCAAGGTAGGAGTCAAACCAGTCAAATTGTTACTCAGTATGGTAGGTTGTCTCAATAGAATCACAGAATTACAGAATCAATTAAGTTGGAAAAGATCTCTAAGATCAAGTCCAACCTGTGACCGAACATCACCATGTCAACAAGATCATAGCACTAAGTGCCACATCCTTAAACACCTCTGAGGACAGTGATTCCACCACCTCCCTACGCAGTATATTCCAATCACCTTCTGTGAAGAAATTCCTCCTAATGTTCAAGCTAAACTTCCCATGGAGCAGCTTGAGACTATGTCTTTTTGTCCTGTCCCTAGTTGCCTGGGAGAAGAGGCTGACCCCCACCTGGCTACAACCTCTTGCCAGGTAGTTGTAGAGAAGGATATGGTCACCTCTGAGCCTTCTCTTCTCTAAGCTAAGCAACCCCAGGTCCCTCAGCTGCTCCTCATAGGACTTACCCTCCCGACCTTTCACCAGCTTTGTTGCTCTTCTCTGGACTTGCTCCAGTAACTCAATGTCCTTCCTGAATTGAGGGGCCCAGAAGTGGACACAGCAATCGAGGTGCAGCCTCACCAGTGCCAAGCACAGGGAGTTGATTGTTTCCCTAGTCCTGCCGGGACTATTCCTGACACAAGCCAGGATGCCACTGGCCTTCTTGGCCATCTGGGAACACTGCTGGCTCATGTTCAGCAGTTGTCAATCCCAACCATAGGTCCTTTTCTGCCAGGCCACTTTCCAACCACTCTTCCCCCAGCCTGTAATAACTTCATGTCCAGGGTTTTCTGTTTCTTAGGCAGTTTAGCCAGGATTTTCTTAATCTAATTGAGGTGCCAGAAACTTTACTAAATATCTAAGACTTCAACTTTGCTAGTGAACTGTGACTAAAACCATTCTCAGGCACTGAAGCTCACATTCACATTATTAAACCATCTCACCTTCCAAACCAGAATGGGTGCTCACAAACTGCCTCTTAGGAGTGGTCATGAATTGATCCTAATCCCTAAACCATGCCCAAAAACTTTTTCAGAGAGTGATATTTCCCTTAGCCTGAAGTGGGGCCAGGTATATTCTGACAACACAGAGGTCTGATTCTCCTTGTCAAGGGATGCCAACTGACAGCCTCCAGCATTTTCCCTAGTAGACACACAGCCTGCCATTGATTAATTTCATTCATTCTCTTTCCCTCAGTATTCAAATCTCTCCTTCCTCTAAGCAATATTGGCCTCTCCTAACAGTGAATGCGTGTCAGGAATACAACTGCCATCTGTAATAATTATGCCTTCTTATTAGCTGTGTCTGAGGTCCCCCAGATCCATCCACCATGCAGCCCACATGAGGCTGACAATGCTGCCAATGACTGACTCTTCATACAGTTCTTGGACAAAACCTTCCTCTGTCCCTGTGGCCTACTTCCAAACTAGGCATTCCCTATCCTTTGAATCCAGTGCTGGACCTGACTATCACTGCCTTGTGAAGACCAGTGCCAGCTCAGGAAGTGAGGGTTGCAGCTCACTTCCATGAGCACAATGAGGTGCATAGTCCAATATGGAGAGGAAGAGAGAAGGAGGTGTTGGTTTGAAATTGGTATGTGTGGTAGTCAGGTCCAACACTGGATTCAAGCCCTTGCAGAGGAGTCCTTGGCACCTTGTAGATAATATAGCTTTCCTTTCATAGTCTTTTGGGTGTGCTGCAGCAGCACTGCCTTCAAGCTACATTGCATCCTCCACTCAGACAGACAAGCTGCAGACAGAGTGCTCAGAAGTGGAGGACAGCCAGTCCCCCCAGAGGAGGTGGATCAGATAAGGGACGGTCTTTGGGACCCAAAACAGGAGACAGACACAGAAACCACACTGCAGGAGATAGATGCAGAGATTACTTGCAACTGAGCTTTTCAGTTCCTAAAGCTGAAAGGGGACATTGGAAGGGGTAGTAGCAAGGATGCATTCCTCAAAGACCAGAGGATTCATAAGAGAATGTAAAGCAAATTTTTAGGCACTCAGTGTATCAGTCCTACTAACTATAGCTGTGGTGAGAAAGACAAAATGTCCTGACAGGAAACATGTACGATATAAAGTCATTATCAGAAGCAAACATCTGCAGCTGATTGACGTTATTGCTTGTGAGACAGTTACTGTTTTCACCATAGTGGGAAAAAACACTTGAGTGTAAGAGAAGCAGAAGAAAGTGGAAGAAAGCATTTGAGAATTCCTCTTTCATGCAAGCACAGACATGTTTCGGTTTTTGCTTGGCCTCTCTTGAAGTGTTCAACAGCCAAGCTATCATACCCAGCTGTTTCCACATCCTCAGGTGTCAGGCAATGCAATTGAAAGTGCATGACGGTTTCCCCAGAATGACGTGTCTTCCTTTAGCATATGCATAACTGCCCCGGGTGTCTGAGTCACTGGGGAGATGCCTGCCCATCCACTCTGTCTGCCTCTGGGCAATGAACACAGGGTGTTTCCAAACTATTTAAAGATTTTTTTTTTCCTGAGGAGGTTCTTGTTTCATTTGTCAGAACTGTGTCCCTGCCCCTGGCTCTGCTAGGAGAGCGGGGCATCTGCCACCTCAGCAAGCAACCCCCCTCACACACACATTATGTGTGCAGAGCTCACAAGGCAGGCTGAGAGAGGTGTGTGTGCTACAAGTGATCTGTTTCATGCTGAGCCACCCACACAGTGAAGATGGTCACCTGAGAAGCAGCAGATTGCAGGGTACCAGTAGGCAGAAAGCCATGCACTGATTCTCGGTGCGATGCTGAAACAGTGCAACAGCAGAGAAAAGCTGCATGTTTTCATGTATATACATATTTTGCATGTATAACTGTCCTGCACCTCGCAGGTGCCAAGACTTCCTTGCCCATACAAAGAGAATTGCATGATGACTCAGTGAAGGCTTGTACTTCTGGATACAGAACTTAGGGCAAGCTGAGCCTTAATACTTCTTTAGCTTAGAAATAACATGTGTATCTCAATGAAAAAAACTACCCAAAACATGTGAAGTCTTTCATTTCAGATACAAAAAAAAGCAGTGAATAAGATATAGTTTCACATGAAAATGTCTTTCAAATCAATCAGGATTTTCCTTGTATGTTTATTTTTTGCCTGCTACTTCAAAGTAAGTAAAAAAGCCATCAAAAAATTTTTTTTCCTGGGCATCCAATTATAATATTTCTACTTAGCTCAGAAAAGTATCAGCCTAGTCCTTGCACACGTATTTCTGTGTTAATAGTATGTCTAATGGACTAAGACAAAAATTGCCCGCATTTATTTCAGTGGAATGACACTGGTAGAAAACAGAGTTAAAAACAAAAAATTGATCTTTCCTGCTGGTCTCAGAGATGGATGTGCCTGAAGAAACAATTGCCTCTTTTCCCTAAAGATGGTCCTACCAACTTGTGTAGGCTATCTGGAGAAGAAGAGGAGTTAGGGAGAGAGAGCTGAGTCAAAATATTGTTGCTGACTTTGCCCAGGCTAATGCCCTGTCTTTTGCAAGTACTATAATTACATGATGCAAAAATAAAAATCAGGTCACTTTTGCTTCCCCACTGAATTTCACTTTATAAAGGATTTAGGAGAGGCTGTGCCATTGGACCTGCCAAAGAAATTCAATTTTTCAGATCTCTTTAGCAAATATGGGCTTCTCCTGATCTTCTCTTTCTCCTTCTTCACTTTAATTCTCTTCTGGTTCTTTCCTTTCCCTCCTCTAATCCTTTTCTGTCTGACTCTCATCACCTTTTTTGGTTCATTACTTGGTCATTCTCAGCTATTCTGCAAAATACCTTGAATCTTGTGAAAACTATATGGGGGACATGGGTGATAAAGACAACAAATAAATAATTTGCCAAATTCTTCTGTATCAAAAAGTGCACATTGCTGTTGCTAAGCTGTGAGACGCAAAAGAGATGGCAAGACTTGTTCTTAAATGTCTCCCCTCTAAGGCTCACAGCCTGGAAAGAACATCCTGGTCCTCAGATCTCTTTCCTGCTCAGCACCTACAGGTACAAAATAATCCTGCTGTAAAGGTCTGCCTTAACAGCATTTTGGACTTTGAGGACTTGTTCTTTCTTTCTTTTTGCATGTCACTCATGTGCTGTGAAAGATGTCTGGGAACTTCTTTGTTCTAATGGAGCACGGGATCATTCATGTGGAAGGCACCTCTGGAGATCATCCAGGCCACCCCTTCCTTACTGAAATTCAAAGTGGGATCAAGTTGCGCAAAGTCTCATCTGGTCAAATTTCACACAGCTCCAAGAATGGAGATTTAGCAGTCTTTGGGCACTTATGCCAGAGGTACCTCTGGGCATGAATCCCACTACAAAACATTTTTCTGGTTAGAAAATTTGTTCCATGGTTAGAAAGCACTTTCTCATTTGAAGGACACCTATTCTTCTATAGGTAGGTTAGTCCATCTGCTTGTTGGCATCCTCTATGGTATTTATATTGCTAGTAAGCACTCTTGGTCCCCTCTAAGGCTTTATTTTGCTAGACTAAATACAGTGTCCACTTTCCACTTCCTTTCCAGCTCAAAGCCCTCCATCACTCTGATCACTCTTGGGCACCCTTCAGTCTCAGTTCATGTTTGTTTAATGTAAGCAGTCAGAAGCATGTGCAAAATTTAAATAAAATCTCATTAATATCTTTGAATCAGGGCAGTAAGCTTCCCTCTTTTCTGCTAGATATACCTCAGCTGGCTGGTCTAAGATCACACTAGTAGCACATCTGCCATATTTCACAGCTATTTCTATCCAGAACACTTGCTGCCACCACAGCACCCAGCTCATGAATGGCTTCCTCATCACATACTTATTAACACTCAGCAATGCTCTCTCCCTTTTAGCCAGTTCTTAATCCTTAATACTTATCCTTGCATACTTAATCCTTGTTTCTCACAGCTCCCATACCACTGCATCCTACAAGACTCCATAAAGGCTTAATTGAAGTATCCAGGAAGGAAACATATTTTCCCTTTATATAGGAAACAGTTTCTCAAAGAGTCTATTAGTCTGACACAATCCAACTCTGTAAAGTAATGTTTCATTTTATCCTGTTCACATCCCAAACTCTATTTGTCTTTCATGCAAAATTTTTCTGAGAGCTTTGCATACTATGGCAGACAACCACATAAGACTTTCTGGGTCATCTTCTCTCCCCACCTTTTTAACTAAAGGGCCCAGGTTTGCTTTCTTTCATGTGTGTGTTATTGTCCTTACCGGAGAAGTTTGAAACTAAGAATACTTCCTACCAGAGCTGTGTTTTCATGTAACAGTCCCTCCAAAATTCAGAGGCACATTGCCTCGCAATAATCCAGGAGTTTTCTGGAAAAAAAATTAGAGATTCATTGTACCTTGAAGAGCAGAAGGGTCAGAAAAATTATTAAATTCTTGAGATCCAAAATTACTTACCATTATCCCAAAAGCAAGCAACAAGATACAAACTGAGCAATAGTTCATAGTATTTTCATAGCTGTGGAGGCAGGAATTTATTTAGCTATATCTTTATTGTCAGAGTTTACCTGTTAGGTTATGGGGATCCAAAATGCTGCCATAGCTCTGCAGTTTTGTTTCTGGAGTTATTAGCTGGAAAACCAGAGACAAAAAGAGGTGAAATCATGAATGAGGAACTAGCTACCAACAGAAGAGATTTCAATTTCCTTCTAATCCCTTTCTTTGCTGAGACACGTCTGGTTATGCCAGTTGTATTATCCTTTCCAATCACAATTCCCAGCAAGACAGTTACCAGCACTGCTTTTACAGTATCCGTAGCTAAAATAGTTTTGCAATATGGGGAATATTAACAAGATGCACTTTGTTGGCCTCCTCTCAATTTTCTTGGACACTTCTTGAAAAGGCAAAAATCACTTGGTACAAAAGGTGTCTATATGAGGAAATATTTTAACCTCTAATCTTTACAAATTGTAATCTAAATGTAGAAATATATTTTAAAACAAGATTTAATGTGATACTACACATTTAAACAGCTTCACTTTCTAAGTTCAAATATAGTTGTAAATTAAATCACTGATCCTTTGCTCAATCACACTATAAACATCCTACACGTTGCATGGAAATTCTGCAATTTCATCCTAGAAAATTAAACCAGACCCAACTCTTTCATCTGTTCAGTCCCTTACAAAACTTTTATTAAAAAACCTCAAAACATGACACAAGAAAAACGTGCCAAAAACAATAACCTCAACCTCCTGTTGCAGCTGCATGCTGACAATGCTAAGTTAAAAAATTAAATTCTGTTGGCACTGTTATTTGTTTTGGAAAAAAATATATGTTGCATGGATTGTCAAAAATTAAATTTATCAGTACTGTAAACTAATTGTAATGAATAAAATGTGGAAGACTGGAAAGTTAGAAGTCAGCAGAGAGAAATTACACAAATCATGTGTATGCAAACGGTTATTCATAGTGGGAATAAACTACATTATTTATGTAAAACTTACTATTTACTGCGCATAAATATGATGTTTTGTGCCAGGATATTGCATACTTTTTTCTCCTATTGCTCTCTTGCTCAGTCTGTGAAACTTTCATTTGTTTTCAGGAAACATCTAACATATTCCTGCCATGTTGCATAAAATTCTGCCTGAGCAGAAGGCAGCTCCTCTGCCAGCTCCACGTGTGCTGAGAAATGTGTACTGAAGCTAAAGGCTTCAGACAGCATACCTTAAAAAAGCTTTATCTTAGGAGATCCCTGTCCCAGCAGATATCCTCATCTGTCCCACTGCTGTATGGGCCTGGCATCACCACTGGTGACAACAGGATTACTTAGAAACATGGGGCTAAGTACCTGTTTGCTGTTCTTCCACATCTAAGATAACACTGTGAAAGGAGCTGGGGAAATCAATACGCAAACAGAGACACACAATCAGGAACAATTCCAGGCCATGTGAAGTGCCATCTTTTCAGAGCCAAGACTAAAACTTACATTAGACACCACCTCTCTGCCAGAGTTTCTCCACTGCAGAGTGAAGTGTGATCATAGGTGCTGTCTGTCCCACGGCAGGGAGAGGACCTGATTCCCTCTTGCTGTGAGTCTGTAAAACACCGTGTTGAGTTTTCAGCAGCTTTGTTATGAATCAGCACAAGGAAGCTTGAATTCAAGGAGTGGGAATGTTCTCTCCTCCCAGCAGGCCAACTAGCTTTCATATCCTCTTGTTCCTGCTACTGTCAGTACAGCTGACTACACAACAGTGTAGTACCAGTGTGTTTATAGCATAAGTATGGGACATGGCTGAAGAAATCATGCCCATTTTTTACACGTAGCATGCAACACTGCCAAAAGGAACATCCCCGGCAAAAGTTATTTTGGGAAAACATATTTGGTGAAGCAGAACCTAAGTGCATGGGAGAAGGTTGAGGATACAAACAGTATACATATCAGTAGGGAATTAATAGCAAACTTCAGAAGTACCAACAGATATAGCACGGTGGGATTATAGATTCCTACAGATGTCAGGGGGAGCTATTCAGGAAACGGCCCTTACTGAACAAATTAGAAGTGCTGCAACCTTTTTTTCAAATTAAAAAAAAATAATCTTCACACTCTATGAAAAGTTACTCCAGGCTATGTCAAGATTGTTAGTGCTTAAGGAACTAACGCAAAGGAATAAGTGTCAGAACAGGCAGAGTGACTTTGTCCCCTGGCAAAGAAATACCCAGTGCCAATAGCAAGCAGAGGACTTCAAACAGATGTGCAGCTAGAAACTCCTTCTTTTCTGATATGATCTAACTTATTTTTGTCCTTGTGGTATCTCAAATAATCAGATATATTTCTTACTATGCCAGCCTTGGTTCTGATGGTACTGCTTTTAACAAAGTTTCCTCAAAACTTGATCAGAAGGAGCTGAGGTTTGGAAGACAGTGAACAAATTGTACAGATAGTAGTAGGGATAGTAGAAGCCATTTCCCACTTTGTTTGTCTTTCCTTTTACATATAAGATAGTGCCAGTCTCATAATGAATTCAACAGAAATGTTGCCATTGAGTTCACCTTCTTCCAGTAATTTTACAATACCTTTGGGAAAGTTTTAAAACAGCTTTCATCTATATGACACTGATCGTAACCTTCTGAGAAGCAGATATTTTCATTACCCTTATGATTAGTTCTCTGAAATTATTTAAAAACATTTTCTCAATAGGGACACAGCAAGGACACAAAACAAAACGTAATGGAATTCTGGAGATGTTAAAGGAGTCTTCCATGATTTTCTTTTATCATCATCATAAGCCAGGAAAATCAGCATTGTTTTCAGGTTTTTTATTCTGCAGAGGTTCTCAGCAGAGCCCTGGGAGCTCTGGTTAAACCATATGTTTGCTTATCAATGCTCCTTTCAAAAGCCCTGCTTTCCAAAGTTAGGAGCTCATGAAATTTGCAGTCTAAAGGGTCTTGCAACTCCATCACATTGCTTAGCAGAAAAAACTGTCAGCTGTGGACTTACCTATTCAGATGGCAAAGCATGCATTGACAACAGTCTGTGGCTGCAAAACTCTTCAGGATGACTCTCTTCGCTCTTTCATTAGGCAAGAGAAGTCCTGTCAAAATTCCTGTCAGAAGTCCTGCAGTTATAACAGTTTAAAACATATGCAATGGCTTTCCATGGGCAAAAAAGGGGATAGAGCTGACCAATAATACCATTCAGGGAGTAATAGATACACAAAATAAATAAATAAAAAAAAATAATAATTACAGTAATAATAGCAAAATAATAATAATAATGTCCAGAATATTGTCTGGAATTGAAAGCAGGTAGGGAGACAAAAGTCCTCATGAATTTCAATTGAATTTAGCTACTAGCTTCGTCTCTTAATAAAAAGTGATGACTTGCTCCTTCATACTGACACAAGTGTTCGGGCAGACAGACAGTCACTCAGATCACAGAGTAGATCCCAAAGAGAGCTATTTAATTTCTCTAGTGGCTTATTTTCCAGCTGGATCCCCTCCCCAGTCTGACATAATGGCTCAAACATAAGCACTGACACACACGGGACATGGTGAGAAAAAGTGACTCGTGGCAGAAGTCAGACTACAGACTGGCAGTGACACTCTTTCTGGTAGCATCTTTCCCACATTTGTGCCCATTTGGTAGCATGTACCCACTTCTCAGAAGTTAGCAGGGCTCATTGAAAGCACTTTAAACTAGATTTGAATAATCAATAAGCCCGGGGCAGCACACCAATGTATGATTCTATGTAATAGTATGTGGAACCACATGCTAAATGTCAGGCAGAAAGCAGCAGATTTCACTAAATAGCCATTTGGCACCTCAGTTAAATGGGAGATCTAGCATGCAGCTGGAAACAGCATAGTAGTCTCCATGGAATGTCTTCTATATGACTTTAAAAAAACACAGTAGAAAATCAAATTTTACAAAGTAGTAATTTTATAAAATGCATAAAATATGCAACTTCTCATCCAAAAATTTGCATAGACTATTGCAAACACATAATGAAAATACTGTGAAATGAAACAAAAGTTTTATTTATCCATTCTTAAAAATGCCTGTAATTCTGACCAAGACTTTTGCTCTCTGATCGTGTTTGTCAGTGGTTACTGTGTTCACAAGGAATAAAGAGGCTCCTTCACACAGACATGTTTTGAAAGTCTGGCCCTTTCCAAGTGCTGACAAGTCCAGACAAGAAGTATCAGAAAAAAGTAGACCATAGAAACCCCAAGATTTGAGCATTTGTGAGTAACAATGAAGATCAAAGTAAGAACAGCAGGGAATGGTGGTTCATGGTGCTGAGTTAAATACAAAGGGAGATACCCGAGGAGTTCCCTCACTGCACAAAAAATGCTATTGTCGCATGTAGCTTCAGGCATAGGGAAGGGCTGAGGAGGTGGTTTCAAAGCAGTTAAACTTGACTGCTTCTAGGGGTTTTTTAACTTTTGGTCTCTCACCTATTTTTAACATCAGCAGGGGAAATGGAGTGCATTCTGCATTTTGAAGTCCCCAGGAGGGGACTTTACAGCAAGAAGTGCTTGAGCAGAGCAGGCAGAGCTGTGGTGTTCTCCTTGCCAGGCATGGGGAGAGCCAGTGAGAGATGGTGTGTTGCATGAGGAGCTCTTGCACCAGCCCATAAGAGACTCCATGGAAAGGAGCTTTCCCCCCCAGAAAGCAGACATCTCTCCCAGGCAGCCAGGACCCTTTGCCAGGGAGGATCTGACAACCAATCCTCCTGGGTTTCTCACCACACAGACCAGCTTTTCCTCCCAAAAGGCAGCCTATGAAGAAGTGAGGCCTTTCTCCCTCCCCAAGCTTACTCAACAGCTCTGAGGTCAGAGGGCTCCCTGGGAGTCACTTTCTATTTCTGCCCAAGGTCTGAATTTCTTGTACTACACACTTGACCAAACTTTCCCTGGGATCCAGGTCAAGGCACCTAGATGGCACACAGGCTCTTTGTAACAAAAAATGGTTCACTTTAAGAGGAGGGATAGAAAAACCTCTTGGCCAACATTCTTCCTAGGAATTGGTGGACTTTCCTGTAAAGGAGTAAATCTGGGTTCATAATCCCTTTAAATAGGGAAGGGATATGATTCAACATTTCCCACATCCTGGTTGAGCAACCTAAACAACAACCATCAGACCATCTAATTGGCCATCTGAAGGAGAAATCTAGTTGGACTTAAACCACTCAAATCCTCTGGTGATGGGAACAATGTCTTTATAGCCAACCTGGCCCCCCCAGACACTTCTGCTTCAATAACAGCAGTGTGGGAAGAGTCAATATTACAGATCCAGCACAACCTATTAATCCTATTACAGTGTGCTGGCATGTAATTAGAAAGGGCTCCTGCTACAGTAAGTAGGTTTCCTTTCACAAATTCAGTTTAGAGCAGTAAAGGAGTTTGCTAGAACTCACCCAGAAAGGAAGAAAGACCCAAAACGCTCAATGTGTAAGGTACTGAGTAGTGATATTCAGGTTTTTCAACAAGACTGTAAGGCCAAATATATGACCAAAGTGGCAAACTCCACAGCAGTTCCACTATGTCATTACAGGATCCTTGAGCCACAAAACTTTTGTAAAACCACACAACAGTTACTGCAGGTACATAGTGCATTTTTGATTTTGTAGTTATCCATCCACTAAGACAAACTTCCAACACATATAAAGTGCTATTGAAAAGTTATCTCCCAAAAGGAATGCACTGTAGCCTTGCATCTGATTCTGATGATGGAGTCACAATACTTTTGTCAGTGGCAGTTAAGCAGTACTACCATAAGTAAAAGATAGCCCTCTAGCTAGACAGTATACATCTCATTGTACTCAGATGGGATATAAATTACATCTACCCACAAACAGCATTATTTCCCTATTCTAAGCTCTGATGTAGAAATAAAATTCTCCAAAACATGGGAAGTGCTCTCTCTTGTGTCATTACGCATACAGTGGCAAAAATAACTGCTGATACCATCCAACTTCTGTTTTCAGTGCAGAGAGAAAATGCTGCTATCCAGGAAAAAGCACAAAAAGTTCGTTAAGTGACTTGGGTTATGTGTAGGTAATTTACAATGTCACAGAAAGGCAATCACCAGGAAAAGCAGAACAAGGATGCACAGCTAAATGTCAAACCAAGTGAGACAACAGTCTGATTATGAGACTATGGGCACAAAAACATTGGGCATGAACAAGGGTAAACACATTTAGATCTACAGATATCTCATTGAGGAACACATGAACTTTTATATAAGAGTGGAATAGACCCTCTGTATACTGAGCTGAACTAGACTTAGTATGCTTTCATGAGTGTGATTATAGACAAACAGTGACATCCCTTCAGTTTCCTTTTGCATTGAGCAAGCTCCTCTGAGGGAGAACTTGCCTTTTGAATGCTTTGTGAAACACTATCTATATCTAATATACTACGTTAAAAATGGCAAACAATAAAGATAAAAACTTACACTAGTCAGTACCTCTCATACACTCAGACTCGTCACCGTGTTCTCTTTTTAGCTTTGTCATCTTCCCTCATGACTGAAATACTTCATTCTTCTCCTTTGTCAGATGTCTTCTTTGAATTTTCATCTTTCATGGGTAAAAAGAGAGCTCAAAGGAAACCAAGAAGTTCCTTGAACACCAGTGAAATTTACAGTCAATGTATTTTTAAAAGGGGAAAGACATTTCTTTAGGAGGTACAGCGCTACAAAATCCAAAACACAATGCTTGTAAAAAGGGATCCTTGTCAAAACAGTGTGTTGCCATAGTGGGTAATACTCACAAATAAGCCCAATAACAGCACACAGGTGCTGTGAAAGAGTGCTAGTGAAAGATCAAAGGCCACCAGGGTATTTCTAACTCGGCCAGTTCTGTTGTGGTGACTCATGCAGCCCTGTGAAGAGGTGCTATCCACCACACCACACACTGCGCTATGATGGAGACAAAGCAACAGCTACCTTCCTTCCATGAGAAAAGTTTGTGGAATTGCTTCCTGACGCCACTTATCAGTGCAGCCACAACAGCAAAGTGTTCCTGATACAAATCTAGTTTCACTGTCAGTGTTACAATGTTCCTACTCCAGCATCAAAATGCCTACAATCATCTTGAAGGAGATGTGTCTACTTAAAATAACTTGTAGCATTCAGATATTCCCCAAGAACAGTTATCTTTAGGACCTCTTTCACCTAGGTCTGCATACCTGCCTGCCTGAAAGTTGACTACAGACTAAATCATGGCATGATTTCTCTTCTTGAGATTAAGCAGATAAAGCTGGAAACCAAGGCATAATTTAAAGGTAAGTAAACATTTTTCCTTTAAACCTCTGATTTAGCTTAAGGCAAGGAAATTCATGGTATTTGCATATGATGCACTCAAGGGGAAAAAAAGGTCTTATTACACATCCTATTCTTGTTTAAAAATTATGCAAGTCTTCCTTAAGGAAAGAAAAATAAGCAATCCCTGGAGTTTTTCACCAAAAAATCCCCAAATAACTCTGCATTTCTGTGGCAAACAACCAAAAGAGAACCAAAGAACTTGCAAAGCCACAAAAGCAACAGGTCGTTAGTAAAGTGTGACAGTGCTCTTTGGTGACATGCAGCTTGTCAAAGCAATGTTTGCTTATGAGAAACATGATCACAAGGTATTACTGACCTGTTCAACCTGTTCACTTCAAATACAGCACAGGACAGCTTGGTTTAACACTACAAAGAAATTTGACACCCTTTACAAAATCTGTAGGAACTTGAGTTCCCTCATTTCAAGCTTTGAGGAATTCAACCAAAAATATGTCAGGGGAACTGGACATTAGCTTTCCACCTCATTCAAGATATTTGGAAGTTATTTGCTTAGTCACTGTCATGATCCCACTTGAACAGTCTTCTGACAATTGGCATTTTCTTCCACGCACAATCTAACACTTCTATAGAAGAACACTACATTTTCAGTCGCATTTATTCTCTTACTATCAACAGTACTATTTCAAGTCATAATCCCCAAATAAACATTGGTGGCTTGTCTTACTATTATAGATTAGAAGAGATTATTAGAATGAAGAAGGTGGTCAAACCAAACACACAAATCAGAGTGGAACATGTTGCAACCCTAGTAATTCTATTTTATTAAAAGACTTCCTTTTTCTATCTAGGAGTGCCATTTATGTAGCCATTTAGCTGACTCACAGCATTCAGCAAGCAAGGTCTCCTGCTGCTGCCAGTTCCACTGAGTTTTGCCTTGGCCCATGGTGGAGCTCCTTGCAGATGTGCCTGACAGCTGACAGACGAGGGGAGACAAGCTTTGGCCATGACAGCTCTGCATTCGTCGAATGCTTTAGTGGCAGTAGCATTTCAATGCTGTTGTCACTCACCTCTCCTGAAAACAGCCTCCTCTCTGCCAATCTCCAAGGTTATTATGAGCAAAAGTGGCATGGGCTTGCCCTCGGGCAGAGCAATTCTAGAAGAAACAGAACCTGTTCCAGAATGGGTCAGTGAGTTGCACACTGATCCTAGAAAACAAGAGTTTGACACATGGTATGATTCTGGATTGGTTTCCTGGCTATAAGCTCACCCTTGACTGTAATCAGGAACAATTTTCATGTGTGGATAGTCTGAGAGGAGAGATTTTTTACAACATTCAGAACTGGCCCCTCTGCTCCTACGGAAATGTACAGTAGTAAATCTCATTTCTCACACAGAAGAAAAAGTTGGATAAGCACTGCAAATTTCTGAAATCCCACCTTAGGAAGGTTTTACATGTCAGGATGTAGCCATCTGGGTGACAGTATAAACAACAAGAAAAAAAATCCAAACCTGTACAGTGAAATGAAGTGCAACAGAAATAAAATTATTCAAGAAGAGTAATTTGCAGTATTATAAAGATGCTATGCAGGAAAGAAATTCCTCGGTACCTAGAAACTATTCCTTAGATTTTCAGTAATACTACTCATACATTTCAAGTACCAGCCAGATCTCCTGACTCTTAGCTTACTCATGAGCAAGTGCTGCTTGTTCAGGGCTTAATACATTTTGAACAACGTGACTACTGATAAATCAGTGTAACCCAGAGTAGTACAGTGTGGACTAATTGACCTCCTTTGAGCCCTTCACAAACTTTAACCATTATAGATAGATCAGCACAGTATTTCTATTATGTACAGTACCAATTAAATAAGTGATTTTCCATAAGAAACTGTCCAGAGCAATGGAAGAAGTATTTTAATGCTATTGTGTAAATTCCAGTTCCTCCTTCTTTTGAATGCTATGCTTTGTCCTAGATTATCATACGTAGTTTCTAAGGCATTAATGAGCAACTTCCACTGGAGCATGTAAGTATACTTATACTTCTGAAAAGTCACATGGACACCCATACAAAAAAGTAAACAAAATCCTCAAATGAGAAAATAACAACTGAAAGCTTAGAGGTTTTTAGATGAGGAACAACAGTTGAAACTTCCTTTTATTTCACTCTTAAGATGTAACTATATGCATCAGCACGACTGTATAACTGTGATCAGCACAAAGAGGTTCTCTGAAATTTGCTAAGGAACAGATACTTTCGTGACACAATGAGAAAATGACCACTCATAAAAAAAGGTTACAAAACTAAAAGTTACAGAGCTGCAGACAAGACTCAAATACAGAACACTCGCTGAAAAGATTTTATTAAGGAAACACAGCCTTCTAAGAAGTTTGGGTCATTTTAAGAACAGTATTTTCACTCAGGTTAGATAAAGGAAAAGTTTGACTGTCTGCAGGAACAGCCTATGAGTCGCCTGGTAGTGGAAGGAAATCCCTCTCTGAGACATACGTCCATGTGCTACCACAAACGGAAAAAGAAGTAGGCAGGAGTTCCTTCCCTGCTGCATCTGCCTCTGATGGTTGTAAGCATTGAGCTCATCTGGTCTGGCTGTTTTAATCCTTTTGTATACTGCAATCACCTCTTTTAATTGATACTAGTCAAATCTACTGTTAGTGGTATTTTAGGCTTTCTTTTATACCTAATGCCACAGGTCTGGCAAGGGAGAGCTAACATTACAGCAGATACTATTCTGCCAATATCCCCTCTGCTGTGTGCAGGGACCTGGGCAGAAGTGGATTGTTGCCGTTGAAAACCATTCTCTCACACGTGTTCCAGCTCTAATATCTCTCCAGTGGGCAAAATTACTGCAGCTGCTTTTCTGCTACTGGCAAACAAGACATTAAATAAAAAACAGTACTACCTTGCTTCTTTCCTGAGGCTCCCTATCCATGCTGGTTTTAGAAAATGAATTAGAAAAATCTGTTGGCTTTTTTAAAGGGAGAATCCAAATGAGGACACCCATGTTCAGTCATTGTCTCTCTACCACCTCTCTTGTGCCCCACGTTCTGTTCTTCCTACTCTGCACCTGCCTGGTAGCACTTCCCCAAGCAGAATCAGGTCTCACTCTGGTCTTCATTACGTGAGAAAACAGAACTGATTTCATATGACAGTAAATTAAAAAAAAAAAAGTCAGTTTGGCCCAAATCAGTTTATGACATTCCAAAAGTTCACTGTCAGCATGCCTTGCATTTTGACTCAGTCTGCATTCACAGAATCACAGATATCACAGAACATGCCGAGTTGGAAGGGACCCACAAGGACCATCGTGTCCAACTCCTAGTCCTGCACCCATTTCCAAGAGTCACACCACGTGCCTGAGAGTACAGGCACACTTGCCCTGGGTGAAGAGTCTCTTTGAAAGATTAAAATTCCTGCAACACCCACCAGAAAGAGTAGGCAGAAAGAGATAAGGCAGCAGATAACAGGGAACGTCGTGGCATTTCCTGCAACCACCCTCTTGTTGGAGCTGTAGGAGCTGGCTTTGGTCCACTTAAAGCATATGAACGTGATGTATTTAATCTTCCCATTTGTAGTTCACAGGCAAAGAGGCAACTTAGGACTTGCACATACCCTGCACCTAAACAGGGGCTTTTAGTTTCACATGTATAAATAACAGCTAAAATACGGAGATAAATATATCATACAATAATTATAAAACATTAAACCGCATAAAAATATCAAAATACATGAAGTTATGTAGCATATATAACGTATGCACGTACACAGGTGGGTAAGTACGTATGATTTCTAGGACACTGTGCGGCTGGAGCTGGCAGACTCAGAAGCAGCTGGACCGGGGGGCTCCAACTCCGGCCCCGGCCGAGACCCACGGGGCCAGGTGAGCCGGCAGGGAGTGGAGGGGGCAGCCCGTAAGGAATTACGAAGCAGGATTACCTCATGTCTCCACCACTTGTAGCTGCCCACTCTCACGGTTTCACAATCTCGCGCATCCTCCAGGGCACTGTGTCAAGCGGGCAGCTCCTTCAAGCACCCCCCCCCCGCCCGTGTTCTCATGCCGGATTTTCCCAGGCCATGAATAATCTCGAAGCCCCCTCAATAAATACACGTTCAGGGATGCCCGGAGCTCATTCAACCCGCCAGCCTCGCCGACGAGAAGGGGCCGGGGCCGGAGCCGNGTGGGTACGGGCGGCCCCGGGATCCCACTCGCTCGCTCCCTCACGCGGCCCGGGGGCGGCCGCCTCCGGCCAAGGTGCGACCCAAACTCATTGGTGTCTCTCCCCAGATGTGCGAGAAGTTTACCGTCTGCGAGAACAGCATGGAAATGCTCCTCCAGAACAACCTCAACCTCCCCAAAGTGACGGAGGCAGATGGGTGTCTGCTCGCCGGCTTCGATGAGGCAAGGAACCGCTCTCCTTTCTGATCTAATGCTATATATCTGGGGCAACTTTTGCCTGCTCAAAAAAACTGTGGAAGTTGACCTAAAGATCTGTGCCGGCTCCAGCTGGCTTTGGCCAGACCTCCACGTTCTGTATAAGCATCATCTGCTAACCTGCAGAGCATTGCGATCAAGGCATTCTGTGCTCTAAGTGACTTTCTTGCCCTTCTCTCATTTCAGGATAAATGCTTGAGAAAAATCTCCAGTGGGCTTTATACATTTCGGACATACCTCAGATATGTACAAGAAACTTTTATTAGTGAAAATCAAAATGTTGAATTGCTATCCTATAGTACAGAGCACCTGGCACGTACCATAAGACAGATGGTGAGTTGGTTTTAAATTCACTCTGATAATCGTTATGACTTAATACTGATATGCAGTCAGAGATACAGGATGCTATGGGAAGCTAAGCATTTCCCACTGGAAAAACAAGTGACAGTTCATAACGCTCAGATCTTACCCTTATGACTCAGAGGTTTTACAAAGTTTCGTTTTCTTTTAAGAAACAACTCTTCTTCCTACTTTCTATTGTTGTTTCTAATTTTCAAACCAACTAAATGCATCATTGTTTTAAGAACAAATACACTAACACTGCCTGGCTGATAAAAATAAGATTTCTCAGGGAGCTTGTTCCCAGTTGTAGAACTGCAGTTCAGCCCATGCTTTCTGGTGTTGGATGTAACTCCCTGAGAAGTAGAAATTAGTAACTTTTTTTAAGAGCCCACATTAAAAAAAAAATTCTCCACACAAATACATTTTTACAATATTATTGATCTTTAAAACTCTCCAAAACAAACTTTTAAGGCAAGTTGTATGGTAAATTGAGATATCAGTAGCTTAAAAATCAAGGAAGACAGCTGCCTATTAAAAAGCACATAATTTACTTGTATTAATCATGAAAAAATATTTCTTTACAAATACTGTTTTGATTTGCTAAACTAATGCTATTATATTCTGATATTTTCTATGTTTTGGAGAGCTTTGAAAGATCATACTTCAAAAATTCACTTACTTCCTGTAGTTCTTGCTCATCTTAATAATCCTTAACATTAATTATTTCCTTGGTCATTGGAGAACCTATTTGCCTAAGTAAAAATCATTCAGGAAAGAAATGCAGAAGTCTCAGGGCATTATTTCCTTCAAGGTGCTTTTCAGCATGTGAAAAGCCCATTGTGCACTTGCCATATCTTTCCTAACATTGATTTATGCTCATCATTCTTTACAGTGAAAGGAAGCTGAACTGCTTTTTTCACACAGTACTAGTTGAGAATAATAGCCCTGTCACAAGACAGCAACTGACTACTGGCTTCCAACTTGATATGCTAGTTTGCAGAAAGTTTGTCTCATAACTGAGGGAAACTAGAGGGGGTTTTTTGAAAATTAGTAGGGTCAATGTAACCAGAACAGGCAGAATTAAACACAGTAATCAAATGCAAAACCTGTACTTGCAGAAACTACATTTTAGAGAAAGTCTTGATCTTTAGGTTGGAAATTTTTCTTTAGGAGAGAAAAATCTGCTATTTAAGGCAAAGAGAGCAAAGACAGAATCCATCACTTGTGGTCAGGTAGACACACCAGCATAATACCTGTCTGGATATCCAGACACAAACTTTTACAGAGTGGAACAAGGAGCTGGGTATACCAGTAACATGGGATGTGATCAGAGTCCACTTTCAAGTAGTCTGGACAGAAAGAATATTTATGTTTTATATTTCACAAAAAAGATGTTCCAGAAGGAGGTTTGCATACCTTTGTCACTTGTTAAAGGCTAGGAGAGATCCTAAACACAGGATGAAGCACACTTGCTAAAACTTTTGACCCCAAACCATCTAAAACAGCTCCATGACTTGGCTGTGTAACTCCCATTTTCAGAAGTCTCCTACGCACATTTTGGGACAAGTTCTTAAAAGACGATTAGGTACTGGGTGCCTAACATTGTGAATCAGCATTAGGTAAATCCTTTTACTCATCCTGTAGTTATGCTCCCACATAGCAGTGGAAGTTGGTGGCATTCAGTCTCCTCCATGACTAAATGCCTGGAAAATAAGAAGTAAGCAGCCAAAGAAATCCAACATTTTTGGAAACTGTTAACCTTCCACAAAACATGAGCATTTTTACTCCCAATGTCAATTAACTTATGCCTCAGGATGGAGCAGCCAGCACAGGTTAAGACAAACCATGGTCAGCACCTTCCCACCTAACCCTGTGACTGCCATTCAGCAGGAGAGGTGCTCAGTGCGGAGTGTTGGTCCACGATGCCAGACACTGCTTTCAAACCAGACCAGTATAGATCAGAGATCCTTACACAGCAATCATAGCAGCCATGAGCACTCCTCAAACCCCTCCACAGAAGCACAACTGCTGGGAAGCACAGGTCCCAGGGAGGGCTGTTGTCTGCAGTACAGAAAGGGTGGATACACAGCTGGTTGGGAACATACAAACTGATGTTCTCCAGTAAGCTCAATTACAGTATTTTAACCAGGGCCCCCCCAATATTGTCTTTTTCACAGGTGATCAATCCCGAAGAAGTGATCATCCCTGATGCAGCTACCCAGGAATCCCTTCGCACAAAGCTGAACTCCAGTAAGACCTGGATAGAGAAAATCACCACCCACCTCATCCTCCGAGACTTTACTTCATTTATGGAGAAAACAGTGAGGGCCGTGCGCTACTTGAAAAATACCAGGAATTTCAGTGCCTGAATGTTTTAGTTGAGGCACAATCCTTTGTTACAAATCTGTCATGTGGCAGATGACAGTGTTGTTCTGTTTTAAGAACCCGAAATAGTAACAATGGTTTGCATTTATATACATTCTTCCTTCCTTCTAGGAAGTTATTTATAGTATTTAAAATATTTATTAGTTTCTTATGTTTCTTATTTATATTTTCAATATTTAGAAATAATTTAAACAAAGGACATATTCCTTTCTAATGGTACTATTCAGAATAGCAACTTATTTAATATGCATTCAACAAAAATATTTTCAGAATCCAGAAAAACTGTTGTATACCTATGTTTTTTAAATATTTGAATGATGGTATTTATGACTTATTTATATTTTTAAAACAAATAAAAGCTGATTTTAAAAAAAAGTCTGTATAACCTGTGTGAACTTTAAGACTAAGGCTCTCTAATATATCTGGTTTTTAATACCTGCAATTATCAGAATAACCACTTCCGAGAATTTATCTGTATGAGTAGGTCAGTTATCTGCATAGCACATATGTACACACATACACAGACAACCTAATCAACATGTAATTCACAAAACTGGATCTAAAGGAACCAGATGCACTCAACACGGCACTTAAGAATGAACACGATCAACCATCATTGCTCCTGGGAAAGAAATGAACAATAAATGCCCTGTATTTAATAAGGAACACTCCACAAAACTGTAATTGCAAGGATCTTCTTACAAGTCAAACAGTCTCTTTTAAATAAATAAAATGGTGAGACAACCACATTAACCACTTTGACATGAATACGATCTTTTGATTAGTTTTATTGCTGTTATCCAAGGGAATTTTCCAAGTTTGATTAAACGTTTTTTCCTCGTCCCCCAAGAAGCAGAAAAAAAAATCTTAGGTTCTTTCCTTAGGAGATATAAATCAACATATTGCTGCTGAGATGTCAATGACCATTGATGATCTAATGCATTTGTCTTTTATCATTTATATTCCACTGGCATGGACAGGCCACATACCATGAATGCATCTTCTTGAATACTGTATAGAAAAAAACAAACAGAACCTAAGCCTGAGTACCAAATGACTGACATTTTCTCATCTGCATCATCTGCAGCACTGGAGCTGTGCAGATACCTTGTATTCCCAAACCTGGAGGAATTCACAGACCACACAAGGGATGCAGGCAGCAGAAGTCTCTCAAGCTTTGTCTCTAAAATTTGTAGAATACTAATTGCCCTCTCTCTTTCTTCAGGCACAGCAGTGAAGATGAGATGAAAGGTGTGCCATGGAATGTGGATGTCAGTAAATTCTCCTCTTCCTCTGAGTGATCTGATTGCCCACATAGGCATTCCACCACCAGGGATGCCAAAACAGTGACCAGTTCAGCCACTGCCCATATCTCAGACGCTCAAAACAAACCAAACCACTGTTTTGCCCAATATGGTAAAAATGTCATCTCAAGTTGTGCAACATCTTGAGAGAGAATGAGGAGACCTCAAGGTGGTCACTTGAAAGATGTCTGTGGTGAATGGTTTTTCTAAAAGCACGTAAGATCCTGCTTTAACTGTCCTGACACATGCTCTATGAATCATAGGAAAGTCTGGCTTGGCTTTTTCGACACATACCTTCACAAAAAGCAAAGGCATCTCCTGGTTTCACCTCTTGCAGTAGAAGGTGGCTGCCTGAGACCACCATTAGTTACTATGTACACTAAACAATTGGTTACTATGCTGCTAAACAAACTCACACTGATCTCCTTAAATGCCAGAAGACATCTACGGACTGAGGTACTGAAATGCCTTGCAATTGGTAGAGAAGCACCCATACTTCCCACAGCACTCTTCAGCTGGCAGCCACCCCAGGTCTTCTGCAATTCTAGTAAAGATCTAAATGCTGCCACATTTTAGGATGCAGAAGATGAACAAAGATTACCACTTACTGGGTGGGGAGGTCAACTTTCAAGTCCTTCCCAGAGTGAAGGATATCACTGGTGCTGCTGCAGAGCTGCCATTATTTTACCTGTGGCTCCTCCACAGCCACCTGCAATTCTCAGGGTACTTGAGTGCAACAGCTGCCTTGCTGGCCATCATTTGCTGTCACAGTGCCAGCTTCAGGGGCTGCCCCTAGGATACGCACCACTTGCTGAAACCAACACTCACTGGTGCTTGTGGCACAGGAAGATCTGCAGTTGGGAATTCAGATGGAAGTCAGAGGAAACCTAAACGCTGTTGAGCATGTTATGGGATCTCTCCAACAAACCAACTTGTTGTCCTTTTTCCAGTTTGCTGTGTAGAAAGTATTTTTCAACAATCAAAAAACACACATAGGCATTTATTTTAGTTGGCAAACAAGGACACACACATAAAAAACCATAACAAGAGTAAAAATGGGCATTCCTAACTACATTTAGCAACAATGAAATACCTCAACACTCCTCCTAACTGACAAGTAACTCCCTGAGCAAGGCAAAAAACCTCAAAAACGACAAAAAAGCCCTCAAATGACCCAAACAACAACAACAAAAAATCTGCTAATGATCACCCCTCAGAAATAGGAAATTACCCAAGAAAGCATCATTTTTGGCTGCTGCTGTACAAGACGAGCTTTGCTCTGAAGATCCCAGCTAGCCCTCCCCCTTCTATTGCATCCCTTCTCATTGGCCTCATACTGAGATTTTGGAATGCTCAATAGATTACTAGCTCCCTTCATCCTGATTTTGAAATCCCAACGAAGGAAGAAGGTAAAGCTATGTTGAAAAGCATGCATACACTCTAGGCAAGAAAAAGCCCCCCAGTATTAGGAGACATTGTTAAGATGAGAAACAAAATATTCTTCAGTACAACTGTCATAACACTAGAATGCTTGACATGAGAGAAAAATAAAACAATAAAAACAAAAAAAATTACAAAGAATACAACCTAATACTAAAGTCATCTGTAATACAAAAGCACCTTTTCTTCTGCAGTAATAGTCTTAGAAATAGCATTTTTCTAATTTTTTCTTTTACCATGCTTTTTCTGTGTAAGAAACTTCTAAGAAAAAGTGTAACATTTCAGCCTGACCAACTTCCCAGGTTGCAGTACCATTCCCTACGCAGTAAGCCTTTGTACTGGTGTAAACACTAAATTTTGGCAGAAAGAACAACAGCTACTTGAAAGACTGCCTACATGTCTAGTGCCTTCAAAGATTTTATTAATAGCTGATGGTAAGTGAGGTTAGCAAGACCAAGCTGATGCTACAAGAGATGGAAGAGTTACACCACCAGGAAAGCATGGGAGCAGGATCACTTTTCAGCAGTAATGAGCCATTAAGTTGGCTTAGCTTGATGGGAAACTTCCTCTGAAGTTTGCCACTGTTATTTGTGACTAATAATCTTTTCCAGGTTCAATTTAAATATCAAGTCAAATGATTAGATAACAATTTCTGATCTCTCTCAATGAATTTTTCTTCTTGTTAAGAGAAAAACCAAAACACAGCCACTTGCTCTCAAAAAATGCAATCTCTGCAGGCTTCAATACTTAAGTACCATTCCCTCTCTGAACTCCTAGCAAAATAAATTTTCATAATCCAAACATATTTAACCAAATCTTGGTACATTTTCCAGACTGACCCTGGCAGCCATCAGAAAACATGTCACAGAAATTTTGGAATTTGGACTTTTATTCAGTGATCAGTATCTAAGAAGATTTAATCTTTCATGAGAAAATCTATTTTTAAAAATATTACACATTCACCTTCAGAATCAGAACACTAAAATTTGATTTGCCTTGCCAAAATAGCTTTTTCCACTTAGCAGATAAGCACCCCCAAATCCTGAATTAACATAACCATAACCAAGAAAGAAAGCATGTAACCCACAAGCTTAACCAAGAAATGTTTATTGTATCACACATCATTATGGAAAAGCATTAAGAAATTGCAGTTAAGTGGTTACTTGTAAAAATTAAATTAGTCATATGACATTTAACAGGATGTGGTCTACTCCTGTGGTGAAAAGTGATGTAATGAAATTTAATTGCCAAATATCATTAGTATCATCACAGCTTAAATTCCAAGCCTGTAACAAAATTTTTCCAAAAATAGTTTAGTTTAGCATTTTTTCCTGATAAAAACCCTTATGTTTGATCTGTTCCATTTACAACACAATGCAAGAAGACTAGATCTTATACAGCACTTTGTCACCTACAGTCATTTGGAAAGACAGATGTACAAAGCAGCAAAGCATGGGTTTTATATATCACCAACAATGGAGCCTGTTGTAACAAAATTCTGAATGTTGCTTTGGTCTGCAGTGTTTATGTGTTTAAAAGCTATAGTTCAAGGTAACAGGAATTCTGCCCATGAATTAATTCAAGAAAAAAAGCATGCAGCCTCTGTTTTACAAATGTGATTAGATACAGTACAGTCACTTTGTACCAGCCACGTGTACATAAGGAATTTGTAGAAGGAAATACCTGTTCCAAATTTCCTATCATCTTAATTTTGCCTCACAACTGGCCATGCCTTGAAGAGTTTTTGGAGCAAACAAGTAGCTTCTTTTGTAGATTAACTTATTAAGAACAAATTTATACTGAAATCCAGATCTTTTTTTCTCCTTTGTTTAGTGATGACACTAAATTGGCCATTTTTTCACAGCCTACTACTGGGAGATCTACAGTTCATGCACCAAGACCAAGAAAATCATCACATTCAAGATTCCCTCAGCATAAGTATCAAAGGGCTCTGTGACTGCTTCTCTGATGTGTGCCTTTTTCTCACTTCATACTTCACTGTCACCTTTAGAAGTCCTGTCCATTTTCAAAACACTTTTTTAAAGTGTTTTTTTTTAAAACACTTCATCGTTCTTCTGACTGACCTCCTTGTCTTTATTCTCTTTTCAGGACTCTAACTCTCTCCCTCTCCTCCTTGGCTTTTAGCCCATCTTTATCCCCCTTTGCACTGCTTGCTGTGCCTGCACCCCAGGGCCGCTCCTCAGAGCTGAGCCAGCAGGAGATGCTTTGCTCAAGGACCTGTCACTACTGAGAGCTGAAGAGCTGCTGCCCACCACGATTACCAAATGGTACCAGGTTGCATCTGACTTCACCTGAACAGAGTAATGCCAGAGGCAGTTTTAAGAAAATATAGGAATGATACAAAATATAGAAATTGTTCCTGAATGGTAAAACCACCAGCAGCAGCTGTGGTCAGTGTGCCAGCAAACAAGATATTCAGATGGCAGGATACTGTATTGCTCCTCAACCACCACAAGCCCCTCACAAATTGGCTGAGCCCATTCCTTCCTTCACAAGTTAACAAGCCTCTGTTCACAGACACCCTCCTTGGAGACCAAAAAAAGCCACTGCTACCTTTGCCACTTTCACAGGAGGAGGCCAAGAGATAGACCAGCACTATCTGACAAGGAGAAATATTGTCTTCCTGATATGAAAGGATCATGGGCACAGGACTGCAGGTATTCTTCTTGCATTAAAATCCTCAAGATGCCTTCACTTTTGGTAAGCAATGTACGAGCAGAGCAACCTTTGATCTTCCTAAGACTGATCCAGATAGAAACATTCCTCTCGGCCCCTTGTGCAATTGTTTGTCACCAGGTACAACAGGCTCCAGGGAGAGCCTCTCACCTGCAGTATTTCACTGACACTAAGGCAACCAGAAGCACATTCCACTTCCACTTTGAAGGCACAAAGTACAAAGCCAAACAATCCCTATCTCCAGTTAAGATCAGCTGGATACCCCAAAGTAAGTACAATCTCCACTGAACACAGGAAGGCATCATGGATTTTATTTCACACATCTAGACTGTAGTCTTGAGTTCAGCTGTCGAAGTCACAGCTCAGTTTTCAGTAAACTACACTCCCTGACTTTATTCCAACACTGAGTTCACATGTGGTCTCACAGGACTGCATCACAAATCCCACCACAGAAAAGAATCCGTACCTGGCTGTGGAAGCCACTGATCACTAACAGAGATCACCACAGTCAAGTAGGGGAGCTCATGTTTGTTCTTTTCTAAGTGTCTCCCACCTGACAGGACAATAAAACTTGAGAAAGTTTTACTAGGAGAAGGACAAAAATCACAGATTAAAACGCTTGGAACAAACATCACCCAACTTAAGCCCCAAGCCTACAGCCTTGACAAAAATGAAAGTCCTTTCCCTGCACTCCAGAGACCTGCCCTCTTCTCCCTAGCACCACCAAAACCCCCAGTCTTACTAAAACTAGCATATTTGCTGAACTTATTTTAGGGAATTAAGATTCTTTAGAGGAATCTGTTTAATGTATAGCTTCACACATTCAAATTTTGTGAAAGTAACAAAAAACAAGGTAACTTCAAAATATTGCTACCAAAGATTTATACATTTTTAAAAATGAAGAAAAAAATTTCAGATCCTTTTTCTGTTATCTTACAATTAATTACCATGATTTATGATTAATACTAATTTTTTTTTCCAGGAGAAAAAATGAGTGTTTATTTAAGGAGCTTCACTCACCTTTTAATTATAGAAAACATACTATACAGAATCAAAGTCTGGATGTATAAATGAAAAATACTATATATTGGCATTCAATTTAACTTCACTTGAAAGGTACCATGAAAGACTTTTTTCTGCTCAATTTGAAAACCCAAGGGTTCTATGCCAATGACTTCCCCAAAACATACTTGAGTAGCAGTGAATTACCAAAAATTTGCGACCCAATGTGCTCCAAATAAGAATTGCATAAGCAATATTAATCCAGTAATTCCAAGTCTCAAAAAACTGAAACTGTAACTACTTTTAAGAGAAATATTCCACAGGGGGAGGTCACAGAATCTGGCCTGTGCTTGAAATATCCACATTTTTGTAAAACTTTTAACAAAACAGGCAAGAACACTTCCCTGTTTCTCTACCTCTTGCCAAATACTACCATTCTTGGAAAGCAGCCAGAGCAATCACGGGGTGGTTAAGACCCACAAACCACATCCTCAAATGTCTCACACAGAATAGAGCACATGAAATACACTTCTGCAGGTGTTTGGGTCCATCTACACACTGCTGTATTTTGGGTATTGTACACCCTTGTGAAATGCAAAATCTGATGCAGAAATCTGAGCTACTTCATGCTGAATACTGTATCCCTTAGTATTGAATATCCCGGGTTGTTACACTAGACTCAACAGAAGAAAAACATGTCTGATCATTATAAAAGCTACTATCAAGTACCAGCAGATTATTTCATTACTACCATAATTAGGATCAGTCAAGAAAAAAGATCAGAATTTTAATTCCTTTCATAATTTAAGGTATATCAGTGGTTACATTAATCTCAAGTTACCAACAGAAAAAAGGCACTACAAAAAGCTGCATTAGGAAAAGGATACACGGTCACAAGAAAATGTTCTGCATTTAGGCCTTGCTCTACTCCCCAGTCAGCAAGGATTATCATTAGCTATTCCACTATTTTATAACATTTGATTAAATTATCACAGTCAATGGAATTTTAAGGAACATGGTGGTTTGCATTAGCTCTCATAAATGTTTCCACTTTTTTTCTTCGCAATTCTAGTCTTTCAATTTAATTTTTTTCTCCCTTTTTCTTTCAATCATATCTGCTCTTAAACACAGTAACAGTTTACCATGGATTCTCATGGCAGATTAAAAACTGAGAAGTCCCTTATTCCTTAAACATTCCTTACACATTTAATTAATGTAAATATTATCTGAAAATCTATGGGGATTTAGGGAAAAAAAAAAAAAAAAAAGCCATGCCAAAATCTAGAATGCCTTCATTGCAATGATAATTTGGGACCAATAAACATTTTTTCACAAATCGCTGCAGAGATCCAAACTAGCCTGCATAGTTCTGGAGGGGAGAGAGCAACCCAGCCAACACAGGTTCTATTTAACAGAAACCACGCAGTCACCATTTTAGTGCCTGAATTTCAGTGTTATAAAGGGAAAAAACAACTGAAGCCAAACCAACAATGGTCCAAAGAGCAAGAAAAATGAATCACATACCTTGTTTAGTGTACTTGTTTTCTTCCTTCAGTTGCACATTAATATCTTTCTCTTACAGCAAAAGCACTACATATGCATACACACACAGAACACTCTTTTTGTGTCCTTCTGCTCCATCCTAAATCCCAGGAAACATAGATAGTATTTAAAGGTAAATCTGGCAGAAAAGTATACTTGTTACTATCTGACTGTGATAAGAAAAAAAATCCAAGGAGGAAAATGTAAACAGGTCAGCACAGTAACCAGCCACAGAGGCTTACCAACATCTCAGGAAGGAATCTTTGAAAAATACTGAAGTATTTAAAATATTAGCTCACTTTTCTCGTTACTGTGAAGATAAAGTAGAATCCTTACCCAAAAGATGATCACAACAGGGAGAAATACAGGGACTGAATATCGCCATAGTTTGGAAGGGAGAAAAGAAACCAAACAGAACCCACACAATGGGTTATCCTTCTGTTATATAAAGACTTAAAACCAACACTTATCCATTCAAATTGTATTTATTTAATTACACTGTAATGCAAATAAGTTAGGTCCATATAAACTCCATTTTGTTGTATGTACAACCTATGTCATTAGCAAGCTGATTGTGCCAGCTGGTCTAAGTGTCGGCCTCATCCTCTGGAATGTTCGTATCTTCAGACACTCTGTCCATCGGCTGCTTCTAGAACAGGACCACCACATCCTTCATCCCCACAGTAGACTGAAAGGGGAGGAGGAGGAAATGAAAGTCAGATTTGCAGCATGTACTTTTCTTTAAATTGATATTTGTGAAACACAGGTCCAGAGGAACAGCCCTAGAAATGTACAGGGAAATGCTAGTCCCAAAATACTGAAATAATGCCACCTTTAAAATAAAATTTAAGCCTACAGAGCACAAATGTGCTCAGGAAAATGAGTTTCTGTAAGCTTCAGATTAGCCCAAACATCTGCTTCTGGTATCTATGTACATATATTCTGGTATGAAATACATATTTTACACTATGCAGAGACACACTCAAAGGACCAAGGAAAAAAGTCTCAAACCGCAAGTGAAGCTAAACATAGAAACACTGTCAGCAAGCAAACAGCAACTTAGTTCTTAAGACAACTGAAGATTCTACTGAAATTGTAACATGATCTTGACACTTTTTTCCCCATATTTTCTACTGTTTCTACTAAATAATTGAATCCTACAAAATGGGATTTCCATACACTGTAACTATGTAAAGCTACAAGAGTTAATGTATGATTTTGCAGTCCACCAATTATTTGTTTTAGGAACACCTGGCCTTGCACAGTAAAGAAAAGTACTACTATGAAATCAAAAGTATTTCAAGAAAAATTGAAGAGTCACCCTTTCTTCATAACTTTATTTAGTTTGACTTATGGAAGCCCTTCAACAAAACTTAAATACCACTAGAACTTAAGCATTACTAATGCCATGACATGCAGCACTAACAGTCAACATGAAAACAAGAAAAAGGCAACATAAGCAAACACGCTTTGCTTCATCACAATGACTAATATTGAAGGAAATAGGCCTTTATTTCATGCAGTTTGTATGCTACTGCCTCATTTGCAAAGGCACAAGGAGATTGGGGTTTGTTTCAAATTTGTGCTAGAAAGCTGGTAAGTTATTCCTCAGTGCAGAAAGCTGCACAAATTAGCTCTACAACAGATTATTAGAAGGGCAGCTGCCACTCAAAAGGTACAGGAAGTTCCATATATTAAAAGCCATGCAAGATTAAGACAAAGGTTCTTCCAAGAACTAGAGCTTTGCTGACTTGTCATTTGGATTCTAAAGAAAAAAGGACCACAACAATTAAAAACAAGGAATGAAAGCAATGTTCACAAGTGTTGCTGTCCAGAGATAACACCCAAATCAGTAACTATCTGCACTGGGTTTGAAGTTACTTTTGGAACAGATACATACCTCCAGATAGTTGGCTCAGGCATTCCAGGATCTGCACCTCTCTTAAAACCTGAAGTGAACATACAATACATATATACATATAAATACATATGTGCAATTTCCTATTAAGAATCTCGAAGCAGAATCACACAATTCAGGCACTGTTCAACACACTGTCTCCCACACCGGCTATCTAGAAGTGGAGGTTTTATAAAAAATATATTATTTCATTCATTTACAGAAAATAATGTCACCTTGTCTGAAACATAGGCCACAAAGGTTAATGGAAGAACTTCCATTAACTCCATGGGCACATAAAAAGCTCTTTGAAGATAACCTTGTGTGATATGATACTATTAAAAACATCCTGACCCAAGTTGTTTGGTTGCCACACTGCCAAGCAACACGGCCTTAAAAGTCATAAAGTTGTACAAGGATTCACACTGTGTATGTGTGTGAATGTTTCTAGCTCCTCCCTCCATCCCCATTATTTTTAAACAAGCAAATCAGGTTTAACAAAACTACACTGATCAAATTTACTAACTTAAAACTGGGGCAGTCACTTCAAAGCAAGTTTGAAAAAATACAACAAAACCCCCCCAAAGACCTATTATTACACACTCCCATACCAGGATCCCTCGTACATCCTCTGAGTGTCCCATCCTGAGCTAGAAAGCCTTTCAGAGGAAGTTACAAGCTCAAATTTTCTGAACATTTCCTTGCCTATGTTTAGTTTAGCATGTATTTCGTATACACAGCAGTCACTACAAAAATTTGCCTCAAATCAGTCACAACTGTTGTGTAGCCTTTTGCCCTTCCACTGCACCACACCTTCCCTCCCAGATTCAAAGGCAATCCCAATACAAGAGGTTCTTTCAATCCTACACACTTTGAGTGCATGCCACCTCTAAACGTCTATGGCAAGCAAAGGTGGCACCTGCATGTCCCCTTCCCATCTGCTTATACTTAATGTCCTTTCATTACTGCAGACAAATTTATAAGAAAGCAATATAGACATGGAACAGCACACTTATTTTCTGGAGCGAGTTTCTCACTGTTACATGACAAAAATGTACTAGGCACCCTGATGCTTGTGCAATTATGAATACAGTAAGATGCCTTTACATAACGTTAAGTTTATAGAATAAACTGAAGTGGCTGCTCACTGACACAGGGTTAAATCACAGCTCCATTTGCTGCCTGGCTGCTCCCCTGAGGGGCCCACTGGGCATGCACAGCACGGGAACTGCCAGGGAGGAAAAGTGGCAGAAAACTCTTTATTACAGAATCACAGACTCCTTAGGGTTGGAAGGGACCTCTGCAGATCACCTAGTCCAACCCCCCTGCCAGAGCAGGTAACACAGGAACACATGAAGGTGGGTTTTGAGTGTCTCCAGAGAGGGAGACTCCATGACCTTCATGAGCAGCCTCTTCCAGTGCTGTCACCCTCAACGTAAAGGAGTTTCTTCCTCATGTTGAAACTTCTTGTGTTTTAGTTTATAGCCATTAATGCTCCTCACCCTGTCGCTGGGTGCCACCAAAAAGTTTGGCAACATCCTCTTAGCACCTGCCTTTGAGATACTTATATGCATTAATGAGATCCCCTCTCAGTCTTCTCTAAACAGGCCCAGCTCCCACGGTCTCTCCTCACAAGAGAGACGCTCCAGACCCCTCATCATCTTCGTGGCCTCCACTGGACCCTCTCCCGTAGGTTCTTGTCCTTCCCGTACTGAGGAGCCCAGAACCCCAGCTGTGGCCTTACCGGCCCTGGCAGAGGGGGAGGACCACCTCTCTCGACACGCTGGCCACACTCTTACTCTTTACAAAGCAAGATTAAAAAAAAACCCAACCCCCAAAAACCCCATAACAAAAACACCTGACAAAAAGCCCCAGTGTCACGCAGCTCTGCCAAGGGCAACCCCCGCCCTGCCCCTCCGCACATGCG
>WEIV01023034.1:225778-241449 GCA_013390005.1 Calyptomena viridis
CGGGGCGGCCCTGCCCCCGGACCGGCCGGAAATGGCGGCCGGGGCTTCTCTCCGCCCTGCGGGACCCGCGCGGGCTCGTCCCGCCCTCCTGTCGTTGCCGCAAGCGGAGGGATCGGGATCGGGACCGGGGGTGGCTCGCCGGGGTCGGGCGGCTGTGAGTGGTCTGCAAACGCTGTGGGTCTTTTCCTTCGGCCTTAAGTCCTGCAGGAGTCGTGTTTGTGTTTCTTCCCCGGAGCTCTCCAGGTGTACGCGCGCGCTGCCGCTGGAGTGTAGGTAGTGCTTTTGGTGAGTGAAGGGTAGAGGTGAAGTGAGGAGAAAAATATTTCTGAGTGAAACTGGAAATGCCTCTCCATGAAGTCCTACTGTGTCAAGCGGATGTTTGGGTTGGATATTAGGGAATGGTTCTTCACGCAGAGAGTGGTTGAGTGCTGGAACAGACTTCCCAGGGAAGTGGTCACGGCACCAAGCCTGACAGAGCTCAAGAAGCCTTTGGATGATACTCTCTGGCACATGGTGTGACTCTTGGGGATGGTCCTGTGTGGGGCCAGGAGTTGGACTTCGATGATCCTTACTGGTGCCTTCCAACTCTGGATATTCTGTGATCTTTGATACCAGGTTGTGTGATGTGTTCAGTCTGTAGAAAAAGAGTTCAGGGAGTGAAAGCTTGACTAGAAATACAGAGAGAGAGACCTAATACCTAAAAACTGCCAGTACAGCACGTTGGCCTTGTCCTTACAACCTCAGAGCCTGGATAAGCACTGAGGCACTTTCTTTTTTTAACTAATAAATGAGTGGTCTTCCCTTGCAGTGCCATAACTAACAAGCTGTTGTCTGTTTGACACCACTTACTTATGTGACATCTTGCTGCATGGTGTCTGTACCATTGACTCAGCCAGTTGTGTCATGTCTGAGCCATGTTTTCATTCTTTCCCAGACAATCTGCCGTGTTTCACTGTCATGGCAGATCCAGGTTCATTGAGGTTTCTGGTATTACTACTATGGCTGCAGTATTAAACACCAGCAGGCTATATCATGTCTGCTAACTATAATAAACTCCTGCAGTAGTTTGGAGGGAATTTGATTTCATGTGGAAACTCTTGAGAAAATTCTTAGAGGTCATTCCTTGTGACAGTGCAGAAATATACTCGCTTTTGTTCACAGTCATGGTTTACCGACCAGACACAAAGTTCTGCAGGTTATGCATTTCCTAAGGTGATTACTTGAATTTCTGTAGCCATTTTGTCACATTAAGAATAACAAGTCGTCAATGCTTTTTAGATCCAAAATGAATCCAGGGATATAATAAGTATCAATTGTACAGATATCTCATTTCCTCTTCCCCTGTGTGGATGCTTGCTCTGCCATTCCATCGTGATAAAAATGTGAGCTTATAGCTCACTACTTGCTTTCCAGGTACAGGCAGGTAGCAAACTGCAAGCCACATTTGGGATTCTGGCACCTCATGGCTTGTTTTTGCCATGGTCTGTGAATAATCAAAACATGGGGTATAAAAGAATGTTTTGGTGATGTCATGGCACAAAAGTGCCGTCATGTTACAGAATGCACAAACTGCCTTTATTTGTGCACCAATCCATGTGCCCTGTACTTCCATACACATTAAATGTGCTGATGGGATACATCAGTATTCTACTCACATGACTGACACACATTTAATGATATATAACAAGTAAAGTGAACATAATGTTTATGAGTGTCCCCATTATAAACTGAATAGCTTATCCCTAAGGAAAGTTGAGGCATCAGTGCTCTAGTTCATCAGCAGATGAACAGCAGTATGAAGCTTGGACTGTAAGCCTACACTTTTCCCAAAAGAACATACATTATGGGGGGAAGTTCTGGGAACCGTAGGTTTCAGTTGGATTTCAGGTTTTTTCCTATATCACCATTGTCAAACTTTTCAAACTGGTATTCATGAGTAGAATTGTACAGACATTCAAAATTACAAATGTACTCTTCTAAGCAAGTGTAGTGCAGAACACACATTCATTTGTCAGTAATGGTTTGTTGTACAACTCAAACCACTGAACCTGCTTTTCTGAGTCTTGCAAAGGAAGAGAAGTGGTTGCTGCAGAAACCTATTTTCCAGCCATTTGTATTAAACTGGTTTTCCTGTGTAGATGAGGCCTAGTAAGATCTGTTTCCACACTGTGGTTAGTTACAGCCTGTTCTTTCTAAACATTCAAAACCAACTGTTCATTACAGCCCACAGCTTGTTAATCATCTCTTACAAAATACTACAATAAAATGTGACCCACTGTAGTGGAATTAAATTCAAAAGGTGTTTTTCCTTAATTTTATTGTAATAATTTCCTGTAATTTTATTGTAAGTGGGATTCAGAAGGTCGAATGTACTAATTAACTGATCCAGAGGGTTAAACAGCTCTGTCTCCTTTGAGAATTGGTTTAACAGTGTCACATGTGACACAGTATAATCTTATTGTGGATGTTCTTGAAAAAGGGTGTTCACCAAAGTGCACCATATTTACCAGCTCTTTCTCTTCTTTCCTTCGCACTTTAAGTCAAGGATTAATTTTCAGAGCACAGAAACTTGATAGCTCTCATTTCTCGTGTCTGCCAGTTTGAATGTTTGACTAAAAGCTTGTAGGTTATTTCCTTGATTTAACAGTAGAAGCCCGAAAATGAATAGCAAGAAAGTTAATACTTTGTCAGCTTTCTTGCAAACAAAATCGGTGCTGTGGCCTATAAGAACACAAGGGGGTGTGTTTGGTATGCAGATAAGCCAGTGTTGATGTGGCATTACAGTTTTTTATATCTTTAGTTATTATTAGTCTCGGAGACTTACCTAAAGACTTTTATTCATATTGATTTTTACATCTCTATATCTTGCATGCCACAAACACATACACGCATAGTTAAGGTCCAGGGTTCTTTTGCATGGCTTTCTTTCATAGCTTTCTCATGGTTCTCCTTCCCTCTCCTGCTTCAGCTTCTTTTCGTTGTTCTCTCATGGCTGTCTCTTGGTTGTCTCATAATTATGTCTGTCTGTCTTTTTAGTTCTCTATCTAGATCTTTCTAAGAACACTTCGATACATGGAAGACCGTATCCAAGCAACAAAGCAGTAACCTTTGGTTGGTTGGCTTAGTTTTGCCCACACGTGGGTCACCTTGTTACCATTGTAAAGGCCATGGCTCCTACCTGGATCACAGCTGTCTCAGAACCATCAGGCCAAGTCTATTCATTTGTTAATAGAACTTAACGACCTCAGCCAACATGTTGATTCTGTAAAGCTACTAGATTTACATAATCTTATGTACTGAAGCTGTAAAAGGATACCTGTAAACTAAGGAAAGTGACTGGAGAAGAGCACTTACTCCATCATAACACAGATCCGCAGCCTCATAATGTCCAAAGTATCGTATTTGTAAGTAAAAAAAAAAAAAAAAAACCCAACAAAAGCCACAAAACTCCCATAACAAAACAAAAAACAAAAAAACCGCAGAGCATTCAAACCGTAAATGGTTGTACTGAATCCAGAAGTTTTCCATGCCTTTTTTTTTTTTGGAGCTCCTGTTGCACCTAGGATGCTAGAGGGTCGAAGAGCTCAATAGTCCTTTGGTGTACTACTGACTCAGCCAAAGGGGGAAAGAGAGCAGCAGCCATCCTTTCTGCAAGTTTATGGGACAGTGCTATTCAAATAATTGAAATATTGAAAATTAGCACCTAAACCAGAGATTCCTGTGATGGGGCATGGACCAGTGAGCTGATTTGAATAGAGAAGTAATACTCAAAGAAATGTGTACCATAAGAAATTGATGGAGGAGGCTTTGCCTGGAGAAGGCAGAAGTAAGATGTGGGTGTGCTGTGGGTATTACTTCATATTTGTAATTTATTGTGGTAACACTTCCATGAAGAATTTTGATTTTATTTATTTTTTTCTTGTGGCTGATTATGAAGACAGAACTACTTCAAGTGGTTTATCCATTAAATAAGAACAAGAGCCCCAATTGTTGGAGTGACAAAAGAAAATTAGTAATACCATATATGTTGAAAGTTTTTTGTTACAAAATACTTCTTTGAATTTCTTTTTGTCTTGTAGTTCATGTGATCAGCAATAACAATAAAATCAGAAATAAAATTGCAGAGGTTTCAACTGGGACAGCAAGAATGTGAATCCCTACTGTTTTACTAACTCAATGAGCAGTAATTCCACAAGTGTTGTGTTTTCACAGCAGATAAATACTACTAACACACATTATAAAATGACCAGATGTTTTAATTTTTATGGGTAAATGAGAGAACTGAGATTCTCAGAGACATGACTGAATCACTTTAAATGTCAGTCTCAGGATCAGGGAAATAATGTCACTTGGTCAGATGGCTTTAACTTGTCTTTTTGTTTTTGAGTGCAAAGGGTACCTTTCAGTTCAAAGAATTCTAGACCTCTAAAGTTTTATCTCAACACACCACAAAGTAAAGCCATGCAACAGTATATGCAGCTCAGAAGGCTGATGAAGGAGACAAAGTGCAGTGACACTGACACAGTGAAAAATCACTGTAAGCTCAACATAGGAAATCCCTGCAGACTTCCATTATGCTTTTGCCATTCTCACTTCTGAGCCTTTTCCCTTCAATTTACTGACAAGAAACTGCATTAAATTCATCTGTTTGGGATGAAAGTTTGAGTTTGTTTAGGAGGAACTTAGATTTCAAAGACACTATGGTAGGTATTTCATAGTTGAGGGTTACACTGTAAGTCTGTATAAATAACACAAGAACATAAGGAAGAGGTTGTTAATGTGTTTCCATTGCAGGCCGAATCTTTATGATGTCAGTAAAAATGGTAGTATATTATGACTAGACATTCTATTTTTCAGTTTTATGATTAAACTGTCTATTTTTCTTGTGCTCCAGTAATGAGTTCCTTCCATTCCACTTTAGTATTCCTATTCATTTAGTCTAATAAATCCCAGCTCCTCTGCAGAACCACTGGTCTGGAAAATGTTCCTTGTCATTTCACAAAGACAAGAAAACATTATTGCTTAGACAGAGACAAGGCTTTTTCTGCTTTCCACACTGCCACGCTGGCAAGGAAGCTGTGGGTGCCTGGGAGCTTGGGAGGAGACACAGCCAGGACAGGTGACCCGAAGTGACCGAAGGGATATTCCATACCATGGAATCATGCTCTGTATGAAAAGTGGAAAGAGGAAGGGGGGGACATTTGGAGTGATGGTGTTTGTCTTCCCAAGTCACCATTACATGTGTTGGGGCCCTGCTGTCCTGCAGATGGCTGAACACCTGCCTGACCATGGGAAGCAGTGAATTCATTCCTTGTTTTGCTTTCCTTGTGTGCACAGCTTTTGCTTTCCCTATTAAACTGTCTCAATACAGGAGTTCTCCAGCTTTTGGCTTCCGATTCTCTCCCACATCCCACTGGTGAGGGAGGGTGTGAGTGAGCGCTGTGTGGGCCTTGGCTGCTGGCTGGGGTGAAACCACGACAGATGCCTATCTAAAAAATTAGTAAAATGATCAGAGTGATAGGAACAAAAAGCAAAGTGTGGTAATTTTGTATATTCAGTATAGCAACTGTATATTTATTTAAAAATAAACCAAAACCTAGTGGTAATATGGAGTTGAGTTATAATCGTTATTTTTCATTACAGCTCCCGGGGCCAGGGAAGGAGTAACAGCAGTCTGAGGTGAGACAGCATTCAAAGAACCTCATCAAGTGCTTTTAGAGACCTGTGAGAACTGTTGCTATGCTTAAAAATTGAATATTACCTGCTGCAAAACTTGATTGTTTGAAGCATGAGTTTCCCAGTCTCCCTATCTTTATTTAATAATGAAAATGAAATGTTGCACTTAAAGATACTGTTACCTTTTACCATAGGTAATTTATCTAAAAACACAACAGTTCTTAAATGCATGTTTTTATGATTGCATTACTTGGCCAAGGATGAAAACAATAATCTGATTCCTTACATATTTGATACGCAAAAATGATGAATGAAAGGATTTTCTGAGGCCAAAACTAATATACATATTTACTCATTCTTTGAGTTTTTAAATTGAGCTCTTTTTTTAGCCTCTGAACAGTGAATGTTTCAGTAACTCTGAGATTTTCCTCTAAAGATACTTGAATGTAAACCTTTTCTTTGTCAACAGATCTCAAATAGATTTTTGTTGCTTATGTTAACAGCACACATCTATAAAGATTTCAAAGAACTTAAAATATGCTTATTTTAGGCAATCTTTTACTATGGTTGAAACAAGATGAGGAAAACCATATATGTATTCTGATTTTCTAAACAGTCTTTGCTTGGTATACTTGCCTTTATACCAATTCTGACCTTAGTGAATTGTATTATGTAGAAAAAACCATTAAACTGAGAATGTAAGTCCTTGCAATCAGTTGGCAGCATTGCATGTGAAAATGAAATATTTCTGATACAGAACATAGAATTTGAGCATTTGAAAAATAGTAGTTGTAATTATAAGTTATATTCTGCTTTCTCTCTTCAATTAGTGTTTGTTGCAATAGTCTTTCTAAACATCCAACTACAAAAAATAAATGTAATGCTGGAACAACTTTTTCTGACAATGAAATATTTGAAAATGTAAATGAATGATGTACTGCATTTGCTTCACTGATTTACAATAGTGTTTTTGGATGCACTCTTTCAGATTTTACAAGATCAATGTGCAACATTTCACAAGCAACAACAACAAGGTACTAATTAACTTTGATTATAAGCAGAGAGAAAACAGGTAGTAAAGCAAAGACAAGAACCTCGGAGTTGAAATATGCCAAGTGATTGTGAAGTAGATCTGTTGGATTTCTGCCAAAATGTAAGTTTGCTCTGGTTTTTGTCTTAAGTCGCTGTTAAACAAATTATATATCGTTTAAGCTACTGTGTATATCACTAAGTATCCTTTTTTGGTTTTGTCTCCAAAAAAGGAAGGGTGTTTGTTAAAATTAAGATTTTTTTTTAAGTATAAATTAAAATTTAATTTAGTATATCTTTAAGTAGAATTTAAAGTATAGTATGGTCTAGGTTTTAGTGTTGTCATTATAATAGTGTTTAACAACTTGTAATAAAAATTACAGAGTTTGCAGCATAATAGGAAAAGTAAAAATATGTGTATTTTCAGATCTTGATAAGATTAGCAGGTCAACAAAGTAAATGTATCATGTAGATGTACAAATTGAATAATTCATAGTATATCTAAATGTTGAACAAATTAGTTAGGTAATCTGAATGTAGGTATTCATTTATCTTCATTGTTCACTTTGGGTAGATTCACTTCAGAAATTTAAGGACAAACTCTGTCATATTCCTGATTCAGCATGGCCTAACCACGACCAACAAGGTGAGGAGCAGTTCACACCTCCTGTGGCCAAGCCCCATCAGAGTGCACTGCCTGAGCTGTCTGCTAAAGGTCACCCTCCACCAATATGGATAAAAATATCAACATTTATGTCCGTCTTTAGTTTTTGCATTTCAGTAGTTCAGATTTCATTGAAAATTCTTTGGGATCTTCAGCACGTGGAAGATTAGAATCAGTAATTCAGTATTATAATGAAGCGTAATTAAGGCCTTTCATAGATACCAGAAGGTGATTAAGGAAAGCTCTTTTCTTCCTTTCCAAGTTTTGTCTGGTGTTATCAGGATTAAATGAAATGCAACTTACGGTTAATGAAGTTTTTACTATTTTATTAAAATCGAATTTATTCTCTTAAAATGCTTCCCTTTCATATATAATTTCTGTCCATACCTTTTCTATTTTAGCATAATCACAACTCATATTTAGCCCAGACAAATGTTGTTAGATTTTATTAATTTCAAAACATTGTGAAGTAAACCCAGAAGTGTATCTTCTCCATATATTGACATCCTAATTCACATGCCTGTAAATTCATCTAAGACTCTTTCCACTAATGCATAGAAAACAAATGGCCTTTCAGGGTAATATTTGTCAGTGTTTCAATCAATGCTGCTGCTATTCAGTTAGGATTATTAAAAATCTCAAACATTAATCTCCTACAAGTGCAGAATGACAGTCATTTAAGATACTGGGTTTTTTGAGTCTGGTTTAAGAGGGTGATTTGTAGCAGTACATACTGGAGTGATTTATGAGATTTCAGTAGCTTTTTGCATAGCTTCCTACCTAAAACAAAGAAAATAAAAATCAACAAACAAACAAAAACTCCACACCATAAGGGCAGATTAGTTGTGTGTTTCTCTGTATTCTGTAAAATGTTAGATGGACTCTGAAGGGTTTCATTTTGAGTGAAAGCTATTTAAGCAAGAATTTTAGCAAATGCAGAGAACATTCAAGTAATTTGTGAAAGTTCCTTATGTTCTGCTTTATAAAGTCTGTTAGGCACACTTGGCACAGGCTTTGAGTCTGACCCTGACTTCCAAGCATTTGAACAGTCAAAATAAAATGCCATTTCTGTAATACTTTTATTTTTTGCCTTTTTTATTTCAAGTGTATATTAAGTATACATCTTAAGAAACAATGTTTTACTCTTTTATTTTAGGTTTAGGTAGCAATCACAAGAGATTAGATGCTGTTAAGTGTAACAAAGCGTGAAGATGACAAGATAAATGAACCTAAGGCTTTTCAGCTCAATCACATCATTCAGCACATAGTGATACAAATTTTGTATTTCAGACACAGATGTCACCTTGGGGTTGCAACTATGCTAGATGAATCTGTGTGAGTAAGTATAACTAAGATTGTTTCCCATACCCCAATTACCACCCTATTTTAAATATAGAAAAGAAGATGAGTCCTCTGGAGTCAAGAGGTGAGTTATTTGCCTGTAGTATTTGTGATGGAAAATTCTTTCTAAAATAAACCTAGTATAAAAGTTCTTTCATATTTTAAGGGGACAGGCTGCTTCTAGTGACAGAGTATTAGACTAGACTCATCCTGGTCTCTTTTAGGGCATTAGTACTTGACTAGTACATATAGCAGTATATATATTAGAGTTATTAATTGTATCATAGCAAAATATTTTTCTAAAATTTTTCTATCAAATTTCTTTAAAGCCACATGCAGAATGTTAAATCCCATGTTGTATGTTAGTTCCAGCAATTCTAGTATGAATGATATACTGGTGGGCTTTTGAAAACCTGAAGGACATGAACCTGCCGGGAAGCCTAGATGGGACTTGAAAAAAAAATTACAGATCATTTAACTAGTATAAAAAAAATGCTGACTAAAAGTCTCAATTAATAAATTTTATCAGCCTCTACTAATTTAGTTCTTCCACTTTATTACACAAAGACACTATTTATCCAAAACTTACAGGCAGTGTTCTGTTAAAGCCAGTGGAGGGCAGACTTGAATTGGAAACTCTTTTTGCTACTTCAGTTACTTGAACTTAAAATACCAGATAGTCCCTTGAGCTCAAAACTGATCACAATCACCTCTCTTCTCTACTATTCTAATTACACTGTTGCTGGATAAATGCTTCTTTGCAGTTGCTGTTTGACAAAATGAGTGTTTTGTGAGTGTTTAAACAAAGATGCTAATATGAAAGTAAGTCGGTGTGTTAGCAGCTGTGATTTACTCACCAGGGATAATCCACACTGCTTCATCATTAACCATGTATATCTTAAAATGATTTTTAAGAGCTAGTGAATATGTTTGGAGATGATCAGATGGCTAAAGATCTGCTTTAAGAATAGTATTTTATTATTAAGATGAGTACTCTGTATTTCTGGGTATCATTGTCGTTCATTAAGTTAGGCTGTAGTCTTTCTGAAACCATTACGGTAGCCTTTTACTGACTCTTCAACTCCATATTCAGCATTTTTGAGTGCTATGTAAAGGTTTGTAAGAATAGATTACAAAGGAGATAACTCTAAGTTTCTTGGTGATTTCTCCTTGTACCTTTTGTGTAATTTTACACCTCACAAGGAGCTGACACCTCCTAATAGTCAACACTTTCCCTAATTCACAGAAGCCTGAAAATTCAATTGTCTCAAAAGGGAAAATATTCATTTGCTCTTTGACAGCACATAAATTCTTCCCAAAATAACCACTAACTGAAGACATTTATTTACAGACTTATTTTATAGTAAACCACTGGATCCCTTAGCTCAAGAAGAAGCAAGAAAGATAACAATTCAATTAACTAAAACTGCTGCTTTGAGAAATGTGGTTGCCAGTGTCAAACTTATTTTATTCATCCCTAGTTATACATTCTGAAAACTGATAACTATTATTAAGGGGAAATAAGTATAAGGTTTTGGGAACACGATGGGTTTTTCTTGCTATAAGCTCCATAATGATCTTTTCCTATACTAATCCTGGACAGTGTGTTTTGTCTTTTGTTTGTACCCAACTTTCCTTTGTGTTTGTAATATACGTGTGAAATGTTCAAAAAGTTATTGCTTTAAGAGCAGTTATTACCACATTAGAAACATATCATTGCTACATACAGTTGTGTTTGTTCTGCTGAGTAGGTCCAGTTCAGTTACAGAGGGAGACAATGCAAAATAACTGTTTTAGAGCAGTAGCTATTACTATAGTCAGATTGGCCAAAAGCCTCTCCCTGTATTTTTTTACATGGAAACAAAGGGATAGATGTATGTACCATCTGAATAAAGAACATGAAGATGTTGTGTGCCTGTGACAAAAAAATACAACAGTATTTTATTGGAAAAGTATACTTACTTTTGGATTAAAAAAAATTGGAATATGCCATGTGTAAAGCTCATATTTGATCAAGATCAGTTACTCTGGTAATGTTCTTTCAGAGATAAGAGTTTTAATGACGGGGGAATGATACTTCTATGGAATTTAAAGCCTGCTACTGTCAATTTGTCAGGACCCTTGGATGTGTGCTGAAGTGTCCTTCTCTCTTTTAGTAAATCAAAAATGTCACAAGTAGTAGAAGAACACCAACAGTTCCATGTTTAGAATTCCGTGGAGTCTACTACCTGTAAGCAGACTCCACTTAAATTATCTGAAACTATTAATTGCTAACCTCATTCTTGACATGCTTCAGCCTCAAACAGCCTGCTGAAACTTCTGTTACACCTTCTGGAAATCTATCTATGGTAATTTTTTTCTCTCACCATTTGGCTCCAAGCCAGAAATAGATCCATTTGCACAAATGCTTCTTAACCTTGCTCACACAGAGGTTTTTTAATTTTTTTTTAAATTTCTTTTTTTGGATAATTTTATAGTAAATTCAGTTCTTACCATATTTGCTATATAATGAACTGGTGGTTGCAATGCACTTTCTACACTACTGTTTGTTTTACTTTAAGGGCACCGAATAAAATTATTTCTCCATGGTCATTTTATGGACATCTTACAGTAACATAGGAGTCCTAATCAGTTTTCTGATAAGGTTTTATTCTTCATTCTCAGTAGGGCAAAAGGCCCAGTTGACAGAGAAAGCCTTCAGCATTCACAGAGTAACCAGCATTTCCAAAGGCTGAAAAAACATTAAGGCACAAACATTCCTCACCAGCTACCTGGCAAATTCCAGTGTCCCTCTCATGAAGAAACTGGTTTATAACTGACAGGGAAGATTTGCTCTCCACAGGAATGCTATTGGTGTCCAAACTAGCTTGCCTTAATTCTGAAAAATCTGCAGCTCACACACACACACACGTACTGAGTCCTCGGCACAGGAAGGGCACCAACCTGCTGGAGCGAGTTCACAGGAGGCCACCAAGATGACTGGAGGGATGAAGCACCTCTCCTATGAGAAGAGCATGAGAGAATTGGGATTGTTCAGCCTGGAGAAGAGAGGGCTTCAGGGTGACCTAATTGCAACCTTCCAGTACCTGAAGGGAGCCTACAAAAAAGATGAGAGACTATTTACAAGGGCAGGACAAGGGGAATGGATTCAAACTGTAAGAGTAGATTTAGATTAGGTATTAGGAAAAATTCTTCACTGGAGGGTGGTGAGACACTGGAACAGGTTGCCCAGAGAATCCATGGATGCCCCATCCCTGGAAGTGTTCAAGGCCAGGCTGGATGGAACTTTAAGCAACCTAGTCTAGTGAAAAGTCTACCTGCTTGTGGTAGGGGATTGAAATGAGATGATCTTTAAGGTTGCTTCCAACCCAGGCCATTCTATGACTCTGTGTATATATGTATAGACACACATTATATGTAGATAAATGTATACAGTATTGAACTGTAGGTTTATTGGAATTAATTGAAAATGAGCCAGCTTGTATATCAATATCAACACTGTTACTGAGGACACATGTGAAGATATACATATAGTAAACCTCAGCTGCACCTTGGAAGTCCTGTGTGTTTCAGCTACCTAGAACCACTTAGGCAAATATTTGACGTTAAAAAATTAGGAGCATTTTGGTTGGAGTGATTACATTGATACATTGTAATTCTATAGTAGAGGCAGGAACAGATAGTCCTGAACTTTCTGACTGCAGTTTCCACAACAGATTAAAAAAAAAAATGCATTTCCTGTACAAATGTGAATACTGCATCAGAGTCCAGTCCAGGCTCTCAAAAAGGCAGAAAGTGTGTGGTGACAAAAACACTCACAGACTATGTTTCTGTGATTGTGTGCTTGATCGAGAGCAAGTATTCTGCATTAAGATGTACAAAGGACAGTGTGCTGTATCTCTTACTACGTTCTTCTTTGGGATCTTAAACATATTTAGTGTCCATTTTTATTTAGATCTCAACATGAGGAAAAAAATCCAAATTCTAGTTTGTGCAAAATTTGGTTTATCTCTGATTCTGACAAATCCAGCCTTGCAGCTTCCAGTCCCTGGGGTATCCAAATACCTGTCTCTAGAAGACGTTACTCTGCATTAGAAGTCGTAAACTGTTAGATCAGTGAAGTTCTGTTCTCTTTAAGGTAATGAATCATGCATTTGCAATTTTTTTCTCCCCTTAAAACAGCTGGAGTTTTCAGGCTATGCCATTTAACTGCATCTGTTTTGCAAGTCACTGGTATTAGAAACACATCTTAGCCCTGGTGTCACAAATGAATCCAGTTACAGAAAGAAGAACGGGGTTACTAAAAGTGGGTTTTAAAATTCTACTTCCAAATTACTGAGTAGCTAAAAAAAGGCTAAAAGCCAGGAGCGTGCAAGCTCCTACTGGTCAGTTTTCAGCTGATCAACATTGACTTTTAGTAACTAGCTAAAATAATTAATTATTGACTTCACTCTGGTACCCTACATTTCAAAGTGTCTAATGCAGTCATGTAGTTGCACTTTCTAACACTGACTGCTAAATGCAGACTCAACCCTCTTGACTTCATACCCAGCACTGGTCAGGACTAGCAAACCTCAGCTTCAAGATTTAAGGTAAAGTCAGCATTTTGCCTCCTGTCAGTAATAACCTATCACATTGCTGGGCACAAGCAAAAGGATACTAAACCAGGAATGGTTTGGTTTTCTCTCACTAACCATAAATTTAAAGCATTAACTTCGTGACATTGGTGGGAGCGGTGTGTTCAAATCCTCCAGCACATCATGGGAAATATAGACTATCAGTTTTCCATTTACTATTTTGGCAGGCATAATTTTGTTATTTTTCAAGCTGTTTATATTGGCCCTCTCAGTAATTTCACGTGTATTTCAGCATTTCAAGAAATCTGTGCATCGGCAGACATGGGGGAATGTTGTGTGTCCTCACAAATTTTAGAGTTTCTTTCACTGAATATGATATATTAACATTTACGAGCTTCATTTACATTTCAACAGAGCATTCACCTGTGTGCTGTCAAAGACTCTGTGGGGTATCAAATTATATATTTTAGATTATGAATTCTAATAAAAGGGCATCAGGAATATCTACAGCAGCTGTAGAGATTTGTAACAGCTCAATGAAGGCTGCTGTGAATGAGGTTTGAATAGAAATTCCTGAAAGCATCAGCAGGAAAAGCAGAACAGAAGGTTGAAAGGATGGACTCTTAACACAAAAAACCATTCCCAGCATAAAAATTAAGGAATTGCTTTGTTTATGTCAAGGTCAAAGACCTGCACCTTGAAAACATACACCCTGTCAGCAAAAGACGTAGTAGCCTGACCCCAGGAGGATGGTAACAAGGCTGCAGCATCAGCCTTACTTTTTCTGTTAGCTTGTTTGGAAAACACACAAGTTGAAAACAAGGAAAACCAGGCAATGAGCAGCAACCTGGCCTATCAGTTATGGAGAACAAAGTAAACCACTTTGTTGTCCCTAGTCAAGGGGTTGTAGTGAGGGCTTGGCAATGGACATCCCTATTCCTTTGTGTCAAACTCAAGTGATCTTGGCCAGGCCACTGGAACTGTATGTTTTGGTGCTCATAAATATATGAGTGTCAGAGAATTTAATTTATAGGAGAATGAGTGTGAGTGCATACAATCAACTTGCTTAAAGATTTTGTCATTAAATATCTTCTCCCCTTCCATAAGACGTCTCACTGAACTTTCTCACACTGATTCCTCTGTTACAGCAATTTCCCCTTTGTTATATGAATGAACAGTCATTCGTGTTGAAGACCATAACTCCCCCACAGATGCTCATGACTTGCTCTAACTCTTGCATTCCTTCCTAGATGTGGCATAATAACAAACTGTACGTCACTTCATCTACAAGTATATAGATAATCATTTCCTCCTATTACTTTTCCAAGTGTCTGGTTTGCCCTAACAGGGGGACTTCGTACAGCATTTCATGGCATGGAATTTAAGCTTCTCTGAGGAAATCCATATGCTACTGGAGTAAAATAATCATAGAATCATAACTGAGTAGTTACTGATAAAGAATAAATTACTCTGTGGAAAGCTGCATGAAAAGTAAAGGGTTGGAGAGAAAGGAGGAAGGCTGAAAAAATCTGCTTTAAGTTCTAAAACAATAAAAATGAGGAAATAACATGTCAGCCTGATAAAAGGACAATGTGGACTTGGCAGGTTGCAGTATGACTCAAAGTTGGTAGGAAGTTTGAATAATACCTTCTAGCATCCCACAGTACTCTGGATCCACAGTGCCAGAGGACAACACTGTTAGAAGGGCTCAGTTACAACAAGACTGAGCAGTAAAGTGCAGAAATGAAGATTTGGATGTGTTTTTTCTTTCACGAGCTTTGAAAGGGTTCACATACCAACTTGTGTAAATGACAAGATTAGGGTAACACACTGCACTGCCCTTTGCACCTCTCAGTAAAAGTCTGGTGGAGAAATAAATATCCATGTCCTTGTTTCTCACCACAGTAGCATTAAAAGAAGCTACAATATATGCGTCCATTTAGCTGGTCAGTGAGGCTCAAAGTCTTTGTGTTAAGTACTGCAAAAACCTTTTCTCAGAGGCCTGGTCAGATGTTACCTGGGAGCTGGCTATATTTAATCTTGGACACTTATAAAAAAAACCCCTTAGATATTTGTTCTGAAAAGATTCTTCACCCAGAGGGTGGTGGGGTGCTGGAACAGGCTCCTCAGGGAAGTGGTCACCAACCCTGACAGAGTTCAAGAAGCATTTGGATAATACTCTCAGGCACATAGCATGACTCTTGAGGATGGTCCTGTGCAGGGCTAAGTGTTGGACTTTATGATCCTTGTGGGTCCCTTCCAGCTTGGCATATTCTGTGATTCTGTGATATATTTATTCTTTCAAATTCAGTTTGGACTTTTGCAGAAAGTAGAAAGTCTACTAGTAGCTCACCAGCCAGTTGGCTTCTGCTGTCCCCAGAGGT
>WEIV01023034.1:241685-259295 GCA_013390005.1 Calyptomena viridis
CAGAGGGCCAGGAGATGGATTAGGATCATGGGATGATAGCATCATAGAATGGTTTGGGTTATAAGGGACCTTTTATATTGTCTAGTTCCAAACTCCCTGTATAGGCAGGACACCTTCCACTAGACCAAGTTACTCAAAGTCCCATCCATACTGACTGAGATTATTTTCTTTTATATATTTTTATATAGAACACATACAGGAACAATGGAAAAGAGACATATTAGTGTTTCTGATATACTTTCTTTATAAAAGCCCCATTTAGGAACAAAGCATTTTGAAATGCTGGTGTTTCTGTGAAAGAGAAGTTCCTGCTCCCTCCCAGCCCTCTATAGATGGGAAGTGTTTCTCAGATTGCAATGTCATGGTTAGGTCTGGCAAGTGAGATACAAAACATTAGAAAAATCACAGTGCTGCTCAGAAAGCAACACCATCTGCCCTCACCATCCCACTGAGAAGAATTATGGAATAAATGCCTTGACACTGTAACTATAAAATACCTTTAATTAGTGTGATCGATTCTGTTCCTCCAGAGCCAGATTTGCAACACTGTCAGAAACTCTGGTTTTGTTCTCAGTCACCTCAGGGCAGCTGAGTTTCAGTTAACACAGAGGAAAAGTGAAAAGTCTGATAAACACTACTAGAAGCCCGCATTATCTGAAAACGTGCAGTCCACCATGCAACAAGGACAAATAAATTCTGTTTACCTCAAGCTGTGATATCTGTGCAGGCTCTCAGTGGTATCAGTGCCATCACGTCTTTTTTACCCCTTCACTTGGGATATTCCATTTCCCTCCTTCACAGGAATCATAAATGGTACTTGTTGTTTATGCAGAAGGACTTCTTATTTCTTTGTTCTCTGTCACTGCAACTTCCAAGTAAGCCCACAAACAGCTAAATGCAGGCAGCCATCACTAACCCAAGAACAGCTCTCAGGAAGAGCTTGTGAGCCTGTGAAAGATATGTACATTGCAAAGTACCCTCCGAGTAAAAGAGAAAAGGCTGAATGGTACTTTTGTTTCTGCCTGACAAAGTAGATCCATATCATAACTACTATCATAACTAGACAAGTACAGGAAGTGGGATGTATGAACACTTATATTTTCAACTCAAATGCCAACATTTCTGGGCATGCTGCCCTAAACAGTCTGGTGTTTGAGTAGATACCAGCTCTTGGATAGATTTCCATACTTCCAGAAGTAAAAGTGCCTCTCAGAAATTCCATTCATCTTGGCCTTTTGGAGCAGAGAGCCCCAGATTGATACCCACCTGCTTTTCTGCATGTGTTTTCCTGTGAGGGCCAGGGTGAAGGGAACAACCCAAGGCTCAGTCAAATTAGAGAGGGCTCCTATGCCTTAGAGGCCCACATGGCAAATACACCTTTCAAGCAGCCACGATATGACTGAAAAATGAGCTCCAGAGATGCTCCAAAACCAGAGCCACAACACCAAAGACGTAGGACCAAGCAGAGCAAGCCCCTACAGAAAGCTCAGAGCTCCTGTGTTGAAAGCTCTAGTTTCATGAGGTTTCTCAATGCTGGCCTGGAAAAACAAATTTGGAAGCCTTTGACTTTCAAGTAATCTACATGCAAGAGATGCTTATTTATGAAATCATGTACATAAAAAGAAAGGTGAAGATAAGTGCAATAGAAACTACAATCTAAGATGAAGGAAGACATTCTGCTCTCACAGGCATCAACACTGCCACTCCTACTGAATTCAAAAGTCAGGATTTGGTAGAAAACAGAATATCCACCTTCATTCCAGTCAAGTGGAAGGATGCTGAAGCCTCCCATGAAGTGCTGTGAATAGTGACAGAAGAGAGCAATACTGTATCTGCTCCAGACAAATCAGGTCAATGCTGTGCTCTCCTTTTGGAGCAAACCTTTCTGGCTGCAGCTGTCATGAAGAGAAAGTGACATCAAGGGCTCTGGTCTAAGTGGGAAAAGCATTAACTACCCTTTAATCTTCCTTTAGTTTTTTATCCATACTTTGGAGTCCTCCCTGTAAATTAGTGCAAACATTTAGGCAGATACCCAGCTCCCTGTTTTCCAGACACAGGTAGGTAAATGAATGTTTAAACAGCATGCTTTCTCCTATAGTTGAAGGTAGCTGAATGTTTTCTCACCTTCAAACAACTAAATGTTGTAAAGAATCGAGTCCCCTTTTCTCACATTTAGTTAATTTGGAATAAAAAATATTAAACACATTTGCTATAGTATGGACAGTCTAATAAACTGAACTAATAATGGTTTTACACATTTACATATTTTTTCATCCAATGTCCAATATTGAGCTACCCGAAGCAGAACACAATGGATCTGTGCTGGGAAGTGCCTCCCTTTCACTATTAGCCTGATCGGCTTCATTAAGCCACTTTTTCTACTGTTACATTCAGCTTGGTCCTCACAAGGATCAAGTGCTTACATGGTGGAAAGTTAGAGGAATATCTAGCAATATATTTTAGGATATATTCCTTATTATCCTTTTTGAATTGCATTAACTATGCCATTATCTCCAGTTCCCAGTGGCTGTAGGTTACACCCTTGGGCTTTACTGCACCAAACAGCCAGCCTGTGAGATTTGAGGCTTTGTCTTAATTCCCACACTCATTTGTCATATCTGCACCTGCACAGACCAGTCCTTGGGCATGAAAATTCATCAGGAGAGAGGATGTAGAGGACTGATTTCTATGGGACACTAATTTGAAAACACTTGGTTTCTAAGTGTTATTCTAGAGCAGGCACAAGTATATTATCAAAAAGAAAACAAACCTTCGAGAAAAGCAGTCCTCTAGTCAACTCTGCATTTTTTAGTGGACAACCAAAGCTGCTATAGATTAAAAGTAGCCAATTTCCAGATACCTGGGGACATTAAATCAGTTTGGGACAGCTCTGCTAAGCTTCAAGAAATCTACAGAAAAATTGTACTTGGCAACAGCTCTTTTCTCAGTAATTCTGTGCCTGCTCCCAGGAGACATTTCTGCCATTTCATCTATTTTATTTTGGTTTTAAGTCCAAATAAGGGCAGTGAAGCTGGTGAGGGGTCTAGAGCACAAGACTTACGAGGAGCAGCTGAGGGGAGATCTTATCGCTCTCTACAGCAAATGTGGGGCTCAGTCTCTCCTCTCAGGTAACAAGCAACAGGACAACAGGAAATGGCCTCAAGTTGTGTCAGGAGAGATTAAGACTGGATATTAGAAAAAATTTCTTCCATGAAAGGGTTGTCAAGCACTGGAACAGGCTGCCCAGGAAAGTGGTGGAGTCACCATCCCAGGAGGTATTTAAAAGATGTGTAGATGTGACACTTGGGGAGATGGTTTAATGGAGGGCTTAGCAGTGTTAGATTAGTGATTGGATTAGATGATCTTAAAGAGCCCTTCCAACCTTAATGATTCTATGATTTTTTTATGTCTATTTACAAGACATAGTAACAATAAAAAAAAATCATGGACTAATACAACACACTAAATATATGTTAGATTCTGGTAGCATATAGACTTTGAATGAAGATTAGTTTTATGCAACACTGAAATCAGTCTCCCCTCTGTAAGGCATTTAGCATGGGGGGTATAGCAGCTTTCAGCTCCACCAGTGCAGTGATCAATAATGTGACACATTACTGTTATGCCAGAGAAAGTGACATATGGCCGTGTAGCTGCACATTATAATTAACTACTGATTAACAACAGAAAGAGGATAGACTGTTACATTCAATTAACTTGCCTTCCTTTCAGCTGACAAGCAGCTGAGTGCTGAACACTTAATATACTTTTTACAAATTTCCTTCTCTGCAAGTATTATAATTGCTGTAATTAGCACAGATCAGCTATGACAGCAAAACTCTCATCTATACAATGCAGTAGCTTATAAAAAGTTAAGTTTTATCTGTTTTATTAATTAGCTAACCAGTATTTATCTTGTAGCACATGTTCTCATAGTGTTCCATGTAGTTTTTCAGCTAATTAAGTCAACTTCTATATAACTCTACAGAAAATTTTCCCAAGAAATGTGAATTGGAATGAGTTCAGCTGATGACAGTCATGTGCAACCTATGAAGAGGTACAGTGGTGTGTGAAAAGTGATACAGGTGTTTCAAAATTGTTGTTGAATGAGAGTCGGTATATTCTCTCATGCTGTTTCCTTTTCTATGGGGGAATCTGTATTTTAGTCCATAGAAAAAAGGCTGCCAAGGCCCTTTGAACCCCCTTTGTGACTTTCTTCTGTTTCCCATATGATGGCCTGCTGTCATAGGTGCTCGATGTTTTATTTGACTAGACATTTTGATTTGCCTGTCAAAGTAGTGTAAAGGTTAGAAAAGGTGACTAGCAAGGCTAGACAGGAGTTTATGCTAGCTGGTAACTTGCCCACTGAGCAGATACTGAGAGATTTGAGCAAATGTGGTCAAGTCAGATCACACTTCTGACAGAAGGACTGTGACTTCAGGACTGTGGCCCTGCTGCACTTCATGTCATCCATCCAGGCAATGAAAGCTTCAAAGAAAAAGGTTAATGCAAGTACTTCATATAACACAGTCCAACAAACCACTGGGAGACTTCTATTACATTTGCTTAAACCTCAGGGAAATGTTACCTGCTGTGTTAACTGAGAGGAGATCAGCCACTGACCTTGTGAATCCCTGGATTGTTTTTCTTGGCATAAGGAATCCACTCTATTCAGACCATGTATTGTGGCACATAAAGGAAGCTGTTGGGGTCACCGTGATGCCTGCGGGGGGAATGATGCACAGCTCAGGCTGTGCACTGCCCGGGATGCCCAATCTTTCCCTGTCACTTCAGAAAAGCAGTGGTGACACTGACGGCAGGAACACCACCTTTAGCCTTCGGATGTGCATCGCTCCGTCCTTGTACTGACTGGCCATGGGGTGGCAATGTCAATCTTTTGGAAAATACTTTCTTACACTTCCTTGCCTCAGCCACCGTTCCTGCTCCTCTCCCTTTGCGCTTTTCCCCTTGTTCTTATAGTTAAGGAGTCTGTACTCGTAGTTTAATTTTCTTTGCAAAAGTTGAATTCAGCTCTTTATTCTAGCAATAGTTCACCGTGAAGACCTTCTGACTCCTCTAGACTGCATGTTCTCTTCTGCTCTCTCTTCATTCGGTTCCTTACAGGAATTCACTCTTTAAGGGAATTCTATGTTCAGTGCCAGCTTTCCACACAAGATTCCTCTCCTTTGTAAGGTGGCAAATGCCAGAGACTGTCCTTCAGTTGAAGTTTCTTTGAGCATTTTGCTTTTTGCTTTCCAAAACCTACCAGTCATACATTTCTTGACACCAAAATCATCAATTCTTAAACCTACGAAGGAGAGTGCAGCCACCAGTGCTGCTCACAAATGCTCTTCTACTCCCACGTAGGGTTGTTTCAGAATTAAATTTCCTGTATTTGTTACTGTGGTAGTTCTGCACTCAGGTTCCTCTCTAAGGAGGCAGAGTCAGGGAAGGGGTAGAATGCTGTAGCACAAGCCCTGCCTGATAGAAGATACCTGCCCTTGCAGTCAGGTGGGAGCCATGGGAGAAGAGGTTTCTTCTAAAAGCTCTCTCCCCCCCCGTAAACTCTCAGCTTTATGTGTCTCATTTTGCACAGTTTCTTCATTCATTCAAAACTGCCCCCAGAGACAAGCAGAGAGGACACACACTAGAATTTTGAACTGCTATTAAAGCTTCCGGTTTTGCCTCCCATTCACCTCTTTTCTCACAGCTCAGTACAAAGTGTTCTTTATATGACATGTTCCTCCTTTCAAGCATGAAACAAAACTATCCCTCAGCACTTGTGCTGTACACTGCCTACTCTTATTAGAGTAGGAAGGGATAATTGCAGGGATTATGAACACGGTACTGAATGTCAAGGCATATTAAAACTGCTCAATATCTCAAGAGCAAATCAAGATTCTTCCAAGGGGCTGCTTTTCTGCCTGAAATGAAATTATAACATCAAGTACCTTGTAAGTAGATCTACCTAGTAACTAATCTTTTTGGTATATTTAAGAAGTTACTCATCTCACCATTACCAGAATACATCAAAATTCTTTGTGCTTCCAAACATCACATGTTTTTATCCAATACTGCTCCTAAGGTACAAATCCATTCTGCCATTCATCAAGAACAGGGCACACGTATCATGCTGCAGCGTGTGTCACACATGCCAGGCTTTACAAAAAAAATGGGTCATACAATGTGGATCTTGGAGAAATCCATTGCTCAGTAATTTCTTCAAGTTATTTGTCCATAAGCACATTTTATTTTGGGTAATGATGCCAAAGCAGGGAATGAATCCATTTAGAAACTGAAATGCATTGGCCTCTGTCCTCACTACTGTGGCTGCAGGCAGAACTGGCTGCCATACGAACCCCTCAGCACTGGGCTGGCAGCATTTTAACACACCTGATGGTGGTCAGGAAGCTTGTCTTAAGGCAAAGACTAAACAAGTGATGAAAATCTCTCCTCAGTGTTTCTTTGATCTGGGGAAGCCTTGAAAACCTGAAACACATTCACGCTCATGCTAGATTCAAGGGGAATGTTTTTGTAACATGGCTTCCTACACTGGTAGCAAGAAAAGCAATTCTCAAGGATAACCAAAGAAGTTTAAAGTTATGAATTTGGCACAGTATGGAGGCAGTCAAGGAGTTCTTTCCCAACTCAAATAGTTAAGAACAAACATTTGTCAGAGGACTCAGCTAGAGCTGAACAGGTATCATCCAGTTGTAAGGAAACTTTATCAGCCTTGCTGCTATTCCCCCTTAAAAAGCTGGTAAAGCTATTACATACTTTTAAGTGGGATCATGAAGCAAGAATAGCAGACACATGAATACTAGAGAGATTTGTGCTCTAGTTCTTTCCTTCTTCCCTGCTTTAGATATTTAAAAATGCCACTACTTCATGATTAGTCAAATAATCCGAACAGATGCAGTTTGAGCCTTAAATCTCAGCACCTGTCCACATTATTTCAAGCTGATCTTTATAGCCTGGCCAGAGAACTACTAAACCAGATCTCTTCTTCCTAGACATCTGCTTGCTTGTAAGGCCTTTAGCAAAGAGGACAGCTGCTGACATTCAGAGCTCTGCTGAAGCCACTGATACTGTGCTAAAGCTTCTTTTGGCTTAACACAGCAAGAAGGGGAATGTACAGATTCAATTCAGTTGGAATCAGTAAGAAGGCAGCAATGCTAAGCCAGTTGTTCAGGATGAGAGGAAGTAAGAGATAGGATGAACACTTCATGGGTGTCAGAAAGGATCTCCCCAGCTCAGGATGCACTGAATCAGTATGACAGTGCCTGTATCTTTCTTCAGTCCATACAGAGAGAGCTGAAATTAGCAGTTTCACTAAACAGCAGTTGGATTGGTTCTCTCTAATGGCTAAAGTGAGAAATATAAATCCCAATGAACTAAAAAGTAAACCATTTGCTAGGAAATACCAATGCTGTTACCTTGGAAAAGTATTTCCCCTTTGTGATTTATTATAGATTTCTTAAACACCGACATTTTAGGGGCAGGACAGTGATGAAAGATGACATTTGGTATGACAGTTGGCTTACAAAATGTTATCATATGCAAGACTATCCCAATTCGCTCCCAATTATTGGAGAAGTCTGAACTGCAGGTTATTAATAATAATGAAAACACAATGCATTTTAGCAACTAAAAAAGAGAAAATATTAGTATTATGATTTTTTAAAATAAGATTTTTAAGGAGTAAGTGCAAGAACCTTCACAACCTATATTCAAATCAATTTATCTTGGCAGATAATACCACAAGGAAAATATACCAGTGACAACACAAGGTTTCAGTGCCTAACATCTGCTTTAGATGGTACATTAGGTCATCAACATTAGTGCTGGTCGAAGCCTTTTCCAGCTCCAGCCGTCTGCCCAACCATTCTACAATCTCCAAATCTAGCTACCTGAAGGGGAGGACATATATATGTGTGTAAACATTTATACATACACACATATATATTTTTGTCTTAAATAAGTCACTGCTCTATTCTAGGTATGCATGATATTCAATGATTCAGTGAAATCAAAGATGATTTACAAGAGCATGCAGTGACAGGACAAAGGGTAATGGCTGCAAACTGAGAGAGAGAGAGAGTAGGGTTTAGATTAGATATTAGGAAAAAATTCTTTACTGTGAGAGTAGTGAGGCACTGGAACAGGTTGCCCAGAGGTGTGGATGTCACATCATTTAAAGTGTTCAAGGTCAGGTTGGATGGGGTTAGGAACAACCTGGTGTAGTGGGTGGCATCCCTGCCCATGACAGGTTGGAACTAGGTAATTTTTAAGGCTCTTTCCAGCCCAAACCATTCTGTGATTCCCTGATACTCAGGTTTCATGCATGAAGAAAGTATCTTTTCAGAAAAAGCACTGAGTGTTCATTATACTGGTTCACAATTTGTATTGTAGAAACACGGGAAAATTATATCCATACCAAGGACTTAAGCCAATACCTGACACATCTTCATTTACTTTGTCGTGTGTTGTGGAGGCAAAAGCTGGTATTTCTTCTCACCTCCTCTGAAGTGTGCCCTCTCACAGTAGAAAAACCTACCATCATACTCCAGACCAAGAAACTTTACACAGAGGACTGCCGGTATTAGTCAGCACTAGTGATGAGAACAACAAGGCAGCTTGTCAGATGTGCATTGTGACTCAGACTGACTTCCACAAGTCTTTCCACACCATTAAATTTCTGTATTGTCCCAGCACATGTAGAGTAACAGATGATTAAACACAACCTTATTTTAGGAATCAAGTTAACAAAGCGAGCACCATGCAATATGAAGGCTTGTTCCACAAAGGTTTCTGGAGTCACAGTGACATTCCTCCCACTATCCTGAATTATTATTTATTACCCAGCACCTGTGGGTTGGGAGAAAACCCCCATATTGAAGTCATCTTTAATAGAGCTAGATTTAACATGTGAAAAACAATTATTACAAGCTCGATGCAGGCAACCAGCTGTGAAGTCTGTAGGAACAAAGGTAGTATCTGTAACTGGTTACTAATTGCCTGTAATACCTTCACACATCCCTTGCCCTGTGAATTGTCCAGCAGGCTCTCAGCTACTCTCATCCTCCAATTAAGGGCTGTACTTTGGATACCATGTTTTGGGACGAGAAGAGGTATTCAAATTCATGTTGTTATTTCACTAATCAATAGGTATTCCAGCCTGAAATGATGCAAGAGCCCTGTCTAAGCACCGTCTTTCACTCACTGTAACTGAAATTGCAAATTTTACACATTCACAGGACAATCACAGCATCAAATCTAATTTGTACCTTTTGCGAAGGGAAACTTTTACCTTCTTCAATGTTCAGAAGCAGATTTCTTTTCTCACCCATTTAGATGAAAGGAAATGGAGTTTTGCCCATTCAAAAGAAAATGTTAAAGGCTGACATTTGTAAAAAGTGAAACTATGTACAGTGAGATCTCCCACTACTGCCATCTACTACAGCTCTTTCATTCATCCAGGTTTTCCTACAGCATTGCCCCAGAGACTACACTTGAAAGGAGAAAGGAAAAAAACCTAACAAAATGCAGGATCACAGCCCTGGACCTATACAACAGAATTTGCCTTGCACAGGAATCTGATCTGTAGATGACCATGGGAGACCATCCTAGAGAGAAGGGCCCAGGAAAGCTGGTGGGTGTTCAAGAACCATCTCCTCCAGGCTCAAGAATGGTTTATGGCTACATACAGAAAAACAAATATAAGTGGCAGAAGGCACGGATGCATAAACAAGGAGTTCTTGACTAAACATGAAAAAGCAGCATACAGGACATGAAAAAGCAGAGAAGAGGTGAAAGCAAGAGCAAGGGACCTAGGGAGATGCACCATTCAAACGCGCACAGAGGGGGTTAGGAAAGCCAAAGCCCAAAAGTGGAATCTGGCAAGGGAGGTGAAGGGCAACAAAAAAACCTTTAGCAGAGACATATCAGCAACTGGAAGATTAAGGAAAATAAGGCTGCATAGCTGAGTGGGGCAGAGGACATGCTGACAGGACATACAGAAAAGGCCATCTTTTCTCCTGTTGTTACCAGCAAGAGCAGCCCCCAGGGACCTGGATCTCAGAGCACAGAAAATTATGTCAAGTGGCACAAAGTCCAGCTGGACACCTGGCCTTACTTGTGTACTCCAGTGGTCAATACCCAGGGCAGCACAGTTTAACATCTTCACTAATGAAAGCGATGGGACAGACCTCCCTTTCAGCATGTTCAACCAGGAGGAGAGGCTGATAGCCCAGAGGGATCCACAGGGACACCAATGGGCAGGAAACATGAGCCAACAGGTGAATCTCATGAAGTTTAAAGGGCAGTGTCAAGTCCTGCTCTTGGGGACAAGCCCCAGGCACCAGCACACACAGGGGCCAGACAGAAGTAGCCCTGGGGGTCTCCATGAAAAAGGGAATGTGAGCCAGCCACACCCATCCTTGCAGCAAAGACAGCCAACAGTCTCCAGATCACCAGCAGGTCACAACCAGAGTGATGACTGCAGCATAAAAAAATCTAGTGATCAGGACACATTGCAGTTAATGGCTGTGTATCAAGCCACTGTTACATTAAGACCACGAAACTACCAAGTTGCCCAAGTAGTGCTACATTGACAGGATCATCATCTGCTTCTGCTGATTTAGAACTCATCTGCTTGAACTCACCCTTCACCTGTCAGTGTTTCTCAGCCATGGTGTCCTACCTGACAAGGCTGCATTTGCAGAGCCTATTTACCCTTTGTAAAATGGGTATTAAGCATATTTAAAGTAATGCAGTCATCCTTACTGTGACTTCTAGACATGTTTAACAAAAACGGTACAAATATACTGCTATCTAATGTGTATTTCAACAAAGTCTGTAAAGAGGCAAAGTCTTCTGCTGTACAAAGTATTTACAAAAGCATAAGCCTCAAAGAAACCAATTTATTTTACTGCCAAATTAAACACTAAAAAGACAATCTTGTAATTTATACATTAGGAATGTAAGTTTTCACATAAGAGGACACTTCACTGCAAAAAAGGTTAAATAGTGTGTTACTAAAACAAAGAACTGTCACAATGAACTGAAGAATGAGACAAAGTGTGGCAGTCATTTAAATTCAGGTTCTCGTGTGAAGATAGATGTCTATAGACTGAGGCAGATGTTCCACAGACTTCAGTGAGCATTAAGAAATGTACACATTGAGTCTTAGGTAGAATTATACAAATACAAAAGGCAATATATTACACAACTATACACAGCACTGTAAGCCACAAACACTGACAAAAGGTATTGGACAATTCGGTTAGAAAGAATCCTCCTGGGGAGCCTCCTTAGAGACACGTGGCTAAAATACCTACTGTATATTTCTGTATCTTTCAAATTTGTTAGGTAATCAAGGCAATTCAAGACACTTCATTCAGAAAAGTCACTGCAGCTCTACAGCAAGTGGTTAGAGACCATACACTTTTTGCACAAATGTTACAGATTCTCACAACAAAAATAATTCTTCTCACTTTCAATAGTTTTCAAAGTGTTGCTGTTCAAAGCCATCCTTGGAAACAGTGGCCTCTGATTTAAAACATTAAGGTCAGTTATGAACATCAGCATTAAAACAACTTCTCTTATTGCAATCTGAGATGATTCACTCCGATATAACATTTTTCCTGCAGACTGTTGCAGCTGTATATGTTCAGAAGGTTTTCATCAGAACTACCACTCCCAGACTGACTGTAATATGGGGAGTCTTAATAGGTTTTCCTTACACTGTTAGAAGACATCTACTTCTTGAACATGTTTTCCATTCAACAGTGATCAGATAATGCCCAAACTCCGAGTCTGATATTTTAGGAATACCATGAAAAGAGACACTTATTTAGACATAGCTGTGTCCTGCCCTACTTTGTCCATCCCTATCCCCCCCTCCCCCAACCCTGCACCATGGATATCTGGACAACAAATAATTCTGCCCTACCTCCCCCCTATCTTTTCCATTTTTAAGAAAAGAAACACAACTGAAAGTTTTGATACCCATATCAAGAAATGAGTTTTTACAGTATCAAGGTGTGATGTCAGCTCATAAAAACACGCTGACTGTATAAACTGCTCTAGAGACCAATACGTACATATTTATGTGAAGCCACATACGTATGGAAAGAGCAGCCTATAGTAAAAAGAACTTTTCCTCATATAATTTTCTCAAAAAATATGAAGCTTTATGTTATTTCAGTTGTACCAGGATAAGCCTATGTCTTGGGCCAGATCAACTGTATGAAATAAAAAGATAAATTACCTTTATTTCAACACCATGTGACTTGTAGCCAACAGTATTGTAAACACATTACATATCTACATTGTATGGCATTTTAGATCCTTCAAAATCCTAATTATTTAGAGCTAAAGGGACTAAATCTTCCCAGTATATCTTTTATACCAAAACCCAGTTTGAAAGATTATCTACCATGGAGGTAACAATCGTGAATTAAATGAAACAAACCAAACCCAGTAGAATTACATAAAAATTCTAGTCCCTTAACACTAATTCAAACTAATACCATCACAACAAATATTTGTCTATTGCAATTTTATTTATCTAATCTAGTTTATGTCTCAAATTACTGTGACATTTTCCCAATGTATTCTTAGGCCTACACTGCAAAAGCAGATGAGGAGGCTGCTCTAAGTTCTGCAGGTTATTTCTTTGCAACATCTAGAACAAATTTTGAGGGAAGGAAGAGCTCTACATCCAGTGTGTGTAGTGCTAGCCAATGCCTAACACCCTTCTGCTGCTCGTGGTTATGCCTGCTCCAGCAGCCACAGGTATTGGCCAATCTGAAACAAACGTGCTGTCTAATGTGTACTGAAGAAAAACCTGTAAAAAAGAGCCAAAATTTTCTGCTGTACAAAGTATTTACAAAAACATACAACTTCAAAGAACCAGTTTCTTTCACTGGCCAAAGTATTAAAAAACTAAACAGGGCAAACTTGTAGTTTATACATTAGGTGTTAAGTTTTCATGTACAATTAAGAAAACATTTCACTGTAAAAAGGTGACATACTACGCTGCTAGAATGGAACAGTGTCACACAACAAACTGAAGAATGAAAGAATGTGGCATATTCCTTTAAACTCAGGCTTTCAGGTGAAGACAGACACCTACAGACTGATGCAATTATTCTACACACTTTGGTGAGTTTTAAAGGACGTACACATCTAATCTGCAGTCTTAGTAGTACAATTATACAACTTACCTGTCCCCTCAACTGTGTCTCCTCATGTCTTTTCATTAATTAACCAGTTTATTAACTGCTATAAATCTGAGTAACATTAGCTGCTTAAAGGTTATTTGTGCTTCAGTTTAAGTCAAAAAGGAGTATCTAAACTTATTTCCAGGCAAATGGGAAAGTCTATCAGAATTTTAGTGTTTGTTTTCTTACAAGGTTTTTGACAACAATGGATTAACAGCTGCAGAAATCTGGACAGTTGAGAGTGACTATTGTCTTAGATCTTCATCTTGTTTCTCTACTCATAGTAATACATTGTCTGTTTATCAGCTAATCACTGCTACTATTTTGTCAGCTACTGCTTCTTAAATTTCTGCATAAGGAGTTCTAATGTCCTTTACTTACTAAAATCTTAACATTATAAAAGTTGGTATCAAACAAAACTCACTGAAGGTTAAGGGTTAGGTAACCTTGAACAGGCTGCTGGTTTAGAATTTCAAACTAGAAAAATAATAGATATAAAAGATTAGGAATTACAGTGCTAGTTATATTTACATTATAATTTCCCTTTGTGCTTGTAAGTTACTGAAAGTACACATCCTTTGGTAGTATTTTCTTAGTCTCAAGTATGAAGTTCATGTTAAACAAATTCACACTCCTGATTTGCTTGAGTCAGTGCAAAGGGCTCATATTTCCTACATAACATTGATACACAACTACATATCTTCCTCATAAATAATAAAAATACTGACAGACTTTTCAACGAGTAGCTTTGCAACTGATATTTAAGAATCTTAAAGAAACACAGAGTCTGTCACATAATTTTTTACTCTAAAGGGTGACTACTATAGCAATTGGTAATAACTCCTCTCCACAAGTACTGCTGCTGTATGACTTTTGACCCAGTTTTGAAGACATACAGGAAAACCAAAATGCATCTATAACTTGGACTCACATAAGCATAAAGAGGTATGAACGTGTACTAACCACCATTACAAAACCAAACACCGAAACAAACGTCAAATACTGAAGTGATGCTTCTAGTTTTAACCTTACATGTAAGCACAGCTTTCCCATGGCTAACATAAGTGAATGTTTGTTCTTACAATGATGTGACAAAATTTCATGGCAGTACTGCAAGACTTCTCCTAAAATAAACAAGTACTTGCAGTTTTGCCTATGCCAAGTGGTAGTGAGAAAGTAGATCTGGGAGAGAGGCTCTATTTGTTCCCACACTAAGCATCTGTGAGAAGCCACACGTCATGGTCAGTGGCCAAACAACCAATCAATGCTTGTTCAACTGGTGAACGTGTAAACTTCTCATGAAGCTGTAAAAAGAGGAACTTTCCAAGCTATCAGAAATTGACTCGAAATAATTACAGCTGTTGTGTATTCACTATTAGTGTCAAATGTGAGCCAAATAAGAATATATGAGCTTGATGTTTAAGGAAATAATGCATAGCGTATTAAGGACCTTAATGTACCAATATAAATAAATTCTCAATAATTTATTTTTCATACTGGCCAATTTAATATCAATCTGTTGACAAAGTTATGCTAATACTTGGAGGTCGCTGCTGATTAGGTTGTTTGCTTAAAATAGGAAGATCTGTTCTTTCTGTTCCATATATCAGTTTTTCCTCCTGAAGACTGCAAGCTGAAAACCTGTTTGCCTCTGTACCAGAGACGCCACCACGATTATTTGGAATTGTGACACCACTGACCTGTTCAAAGGATTTACTAAACACAGTAGTGGTTGTTCGGGCCAGACTATGGCTGCCAGGCTTAGGCAGGGACTGGCTACTTGTCAGAGTCAGTCTCTTCAGAGAGACAAGCTCTAGATTCTCACTCATGGCTCTCTGAGTTTGTTTTCGTGATAAGTGTTCTCTGCAGGTTTCTCCTTCTTTTTCTTTTCCCCCAGCTTTGCTTCCTCCAGACCTTCGTTGGCTCTTCCCTAGAAGGTTCTTGCTGCTCGTGTTGCTGCTGTTAGATAGGGCAGACTGACTTGTACTAGAAGTAGCCCTAGAGTAAAAGCCTTCATCAGTTTCAGATACTTCTATCAGCTCTTCTTGAATTGCTAAATCTGAATTACCTGCGTGTAGAAATAGAAATAAAGAATTAGCAATTAACTTTCTCACATTAACTGATTTTATGTATTGTTCAATTTCGATATTTACAAGCATGAAGCCATAAAGCAATAGAATAGAGAACAAAAGACAAAGCACTTACCTATTTCATGATATTGTGGAATTAAGGTTCATTACGATATTGAGTTACAGCAAATAATGCCACATTAACTAGATCAAAAAGCATGCCCCCAATCTCTTTTTTTTTTTGTGATTTTGGGAAAAAAAGAAATGCAGACTTGTTAATTCATGCAGAAAATTAGAAATTTAGAGATTAGAAGGTACCACACAGAGCAAAAAAAAAAAGTGTAAATCTTATTCTGAGCAAGTGATCCACTATATGATTTGGCAAAGCTTGTTAATTACGGATGTATGTGATCAATGCCCCAGGACACCCAAAATGGTACCTGCATGTTTAGCTACCCAAGAATGCTTTAGGACTGAAAGGTCACTTTCTGCATCACAGGTCTGGTGGTATGAGTTGGAAACTCAAGCACAACACGAGATCTCCAGTACACTGTGAAAGCTTGAATTTGGCAAATCCGTGGTACATAGCAAGGTACATTTCACATCCACTTGGATGGAGTTTTCATACCATTGATCACTGGATTTTGTAAACTGCAGAAATATGTTTAATAAATTCAAAGTTATGTTGAATCTCAGTGTATTTTCTCCAGATTAAATAAATCTACTTGTAAGTATGTCATCATTGTCTGTGGCACAGACGAAGCTGTGTGCAGTACATGCAATTGTGTTATTACACATGCAAATATATTAACTGCATACTTTAATTCTTGAAACATGCAGCAGTGACCCTTTCAATCAACAGTGGTACCTTAGAGTGCAGCTACAAGTGCTCTGCTAAAACTGCACTCTGCCAGATGAGTTTATTCCATCCTCCATCATTTTTCTTACAGATTTTTGCCTCCTGATTTCTGGCATGCCTTTGCTGTCAGTTCTAGGATCTGTAGCTGTTTCCTGTACTCCCTGTAAATGCTGAACATCATTTTCTCCTAGTGCTCTGCTCTTTTCCCCATTCCCGGTTCTCTCTCCAGCCACACTTGTGACACTAATCTCAGGTATGATAAAGTTGCCCAATTCAGTAGCATCATTACCATTCTCTGGTTGTTCTAGAATTAAAGATGGATAAGAAAAAAAACAAAAACAAAAGATGTCTGAAACAAAACATGAAACGAAAGCTGATACAGATGACTTAAGCATTATAAATTAAAGCAGATGTACACATATTAACTTCTTGTTAATTAGCAACATTAGCAAGTACGGAATTTTGCTTTATTTCTAAAATTGCAATCTTCAATCTTCCAATTAACAGCCTTCACCCCATACTGGAAATACCCATGCTTGATCTTGCAAAATTGAAATTTTTGAGGGTCATGAAACAGATTATCAGAAAGCAAAGAGCCCATAATTCACTTTTATGACTACATTCTCTGTATCACCATGCTAAAGAGAAACTTATTTTAACAATGAAATGGCACATCAACTTCATGTATTATCATGCAAGACTAGAAATTCTACACAAACAATGTCATCATGCTGCATAGTGGTCAGCCTGAAAACTAACAGTGAAATGACTAAGCTAACTCAAGCACACTTTGATTTCCATTTCCTTTCTTCATTTAAAAAAAAAATTATTTTCAACCAAAGATATTCCTGTATATTGTGGAAAAAGAGCAAGAACTACACTATATGTTACACAGTTATATATTCTGTATGTGTTATATGTGAATACTATACACTATGGCCACAAACTTGACAAGACTAAAAATGCACTAAAAGCCCATCCCAAAATAAAGCTCAACTGAATCTTTTATTCATAATGCAGCTCTTTCAGACCCAAGGATTAAGTAAGAACCATTCTGACTATGTCCAGTCAGTTTGCTACTACACATGACAGAAGCTGCAAGTACAGATATATAACTGACAGTATGAAGCCCAAAACCAGAGGAATTAATGATGAGATGATTTTTCATAATGGCAGCTCAACTGCTCTTTAACTGGAGGGGATCCTCTCTTCCTCCTGCCCCCTCACTGAGGACACTTGTGCAGGCACAGTGTACTTCTAGGTCAGGNCTCACTGCTCTAACTTCACTAGGGTGAGGAACCTGTGCCTCTCCTATGGCAATCTTCAAACTCCTTCCTGCTGTCCCAGAGAGAGGAGAGGACAAAACAGAGCTTAACTGTCAGTCCCTTCTCCACCAAGGACAGAAAAGCACTGATTATCCAATTCCAAAGAAAGAAGACTCAGAGCAGAAATCAGA